>JAOWBP010004343.1:1768488-1782961 GCA_028571105.1 Tragopan temminckii
AAAATAAAATATATTTTGGCCTTTCCTTTTTTTTTTTTTTTTTTTTTTTTTCTTCACTGTGTCTTTTGAGCAAGACTCCTTGCAGAATCGCTTGTTTGTGTCAAGTTTTTACCAGGATGTGTTGTTACCAACCTTCTTCCCAGACCAGGAGAAGCTGCCATCAACACGCTTAAATAACATGCACAAAAATCACTGACGCTGACTGGGATTGTGCAACATTTGTGTAATAGCACCTCGGGAAGGGGAGTTATGAGAAGAAAAAACAAAATCAAACCCCACATCCCAGAGATTGCTGCTTTGGAATCAAGCATGCCCCAAATTCTTCAGTAGTTGCACTGAAATCAACACAGCTTGGCCAGCGCACAGTAATTCCCTGAGTGCCTCACCCACCTGCTGCAAGGCAGGCAGGGGAGCTCTGCAGTGCAGTGCGTGCACTGAGTTAAGTCAGGCCCTAAAAGCCAAGAAGGTGGGATGAGGTCACAGAAACACACAGCCCTTGCTGTGCTTCTGTGCTTTGCCTTCAGGGCTTGTAATGGGGTTTTAATTACATGATTTTGTAACATCTTTGCTAATATTTTACAAAAGCCGTATCTTTTGATATCAGATACTTGAAGTTAGCACCATGCGGCCAAACCTATCCTGTTTAAAGCCCCAGATAAGCACCAGCTTGAAAATCATTAAAGAATATGGGGAAAAGGGGATATTTCCCTGTTGGCTGTTAGCAAGCCTGACCATACATTGCAATAGCTGTGATTTTAAGGAAAATACATGAAATCCGCACTGAAGTGATGCTTGGCCTGATTCCAAATCCACTAAATCAACAGGCACTGTCCTACCGAGCTCAGCGCGCTCTGAACGCGCCTGCATGAAAACAAAACCCACCCTGAGAACCCTCAGAGCCACATTCAGGTGCACCCACGCAGCAGCGGACTGAACACCTACCTGCCATTCTTCAGCTGTGGCCTCACAGAAACTGCAGAGACTCATGGCAAAAGCTGTGTGTTTTCATGCAGAATGCACGGCCCCAGAAACTGCTCTTCCATCCCTACCAGGGGACAGCAGGGCCTGCCAACATCTGCACTACTGTCAGAGGGGACTTTTATTGCACTGTAGGCTTCTGGAATTAAAACCAGAACAAACCAGCACCCCCCCACAAACCAGCACACAGACTCGGTGCAAGAACCAGCAGACGGTTCTGAGCAGAGCTTTTACCACAGTGTCCTGCCCCAAGCCAGCCTTCCAGCTTCCACCTCCCTGCCAGCACACTGCTGCCAACTCACCGCCAGAGAAATACACCCGGCTTCCCCCTCCTGCAGGGCTGCAGCAGCCCCAAAGCTGCCCTGCCTGCCCAGTGCCTCCCCAACCAGGGGACCTCCCCAGCCCTGCTCAGCCCTGCTCAGCCCCAGTCGCCCACAGCTGCCGCTGGGCAGTGCCAGGAAGGCAGCACCACGAGCTGCCGCCAGCATGCAGGGCTGGCAGTGATGGATTACGTACAAGCGCGAGCTGGGCACAAACCAGCTGTCTATCTGTCTCCTCCAAACATCTTGCTTCACTTTCTGTATTATAGAGGTGCCAGTGCCTTGTTTCAGGATGCCTGCTGCATAATGAGTGCACATTTCTCTGAATATTTTACCGTCACACACAGGGACCAGACTTCCTTTTTTTTTTTTTAAGCGCTCTTGCTCCCTGCACAACACATTCCCTATGACCAAGGCCTTTGTGTTCCCAGAGGCCCGAGGCTGTGCTGGCAGACTGTAGCGCAGCTTTTCTCTGTGCAGAAACCCATGCACACAAACCCTGCTGTGTCCTGCCAAACCCGTGTGCTGCATGCACACCTGTCTATGCCCGCTCCTACCCCCACTCAACACCTCCGCGTTTCACCTTCCCACTGCATTTCCACTGTCAACCAAGGGGGAAATGGAGAAAATCCTTCCCTTCCTGCCATACATAGACGCCAAGGGCAAAGCAGCACTACGGCTCTACCAGGAGTCTGAACCTGCCACGTCCAAGGCTGTGTGCTCACATACCCATACGCTGCGTGTACAGGCACATACACAGCCCTGCGTAGGATTCAGCTGCTCCAAAGGGTGTCTGGGGGAAAGGGCTGAAAACAACACTTATCCTAGACAGCTAACTTGGGGGGAAAAAAAAAAGCAAAACAAGGAAGATCAAAATATTGGTTTTGCATTTGGGTCTGTCAACAGCCAGAACTAAGCAGCAAGCACCCTTGCAGAAGTCTTCCAGTGTTGTGGCAAAAGCTGTGATATCACAGTCACATTGTCCTGTCCAGTCCAAGCAATTTGCAGGGAGCAGCCTGGATGTGACTGCAGCATTGCTATACGGCAAAACCAAAGCACAGATAAAAGACATTTCCCTCCTTCTGTCCCAGGAGAAAAAAAAAAACAACAAAAAAAGACTTCTTAGGCTGAGAAAGAGATCACAGGGAGAAAAACATGTAGGAGTCCAGATAGAGCTGCAGACCAGGCACCGCTGCATCTGCTCCAGCTACACAGTTGTTTTAAAAAAGCATTATGAATTTTCCTCTCTCTTTAGATGTCTTGCCTGGATGCTTTAAAGCAGCCTCAGAGGAATGTGCTCTTGGGTCTGAATCCCGTAGGAAATTATCCTTTGTGGTAGATGGTCTCCCCTTGGGGCCTGTCTGTGTGTTTTGCTTTCATGTAATCCTCCCACCTTGGTTTTCTAATGTAATGCTATCCACATTATTATAGCTCTTTGATACTCTCAAATGGCACTTACTCATGCTGTTGTATTTTCAGCTCTTCCAGACGAGGCCTGACTGGCTTGGTCGGCTTGTGGCTTGCACCATAAATATTTAGCTAAGTCACCAACAGATATTATGAAGCAACTGCATGCCAATGGCAGACAGTACTTACAGAGTGCCTGAGCTGTTTGCTCTCTCCAAGAGGGACGTGCTGGTGATGTGCCCTATAACACAGCAGAGTCTAAAATATAAGCACAAGGTTTACTGACAGCTGCTAGTTTTGTGTTTGGGGCTTTGCTGTTTTGTTTTATGCACCGGTTCCCCTTTCTTTCTGCAAGTTCTGTCCCAAGAAAGTTTAGTAGATTACATGCAAATTTTTAACACAACTCATGTGTTTTGGATCAGCTTTACCACCAGCATGGCACGTCCAGTGCCCTGACCTGCAGACAGAGCCCCTCCGCACACCTATGGCTGAGGCCTTCAAGACATGAATCTTCACTGCTGCTACTGCTCTCATTTGCAGTGAGAGCAGCCTTTGTGGTTTCCTTTCTAGTTCCTCTCCATCACACAACCTCAGCACTAGGTTTGCATCATCTCTGCTGTCCCACCAACGCACCATGGGAACCGAACCATAGCACGAGCCTCCACCGGGTGTTCTCTGCACTCTGGCAGGAACTTACACCCTGACAAGCTGGCTCCTTAATATCCCTCCTACGCACAACTTCAGTACCTCTCCCACTCCCACAGCAGATACCCTTAAAACCATGAATCAACGTTTACCTGCAGTTCTCCTGCCGTGCTATCTAACTACCAGCAGTTATCACCAGCGTGTAGGAACAAACTCAGATACTGCTGTGTGGCTGACTGCTCTCCCGTGGTTCCCCTCTTGAAAGTTATCTCCAAATTGTAATGCAGGCTTCAATAGCAGCGAAGAGATGCATCCCCTCAGTTGGGGTAGCAGAACAGCACAGAGCTGGGCTCTGTTTCTAACCCTCCCTACCTTGCTGAAAGCCTGCAATTAATTGGTGTTCACTGTGAGCCCACCTTCAGTTTTCCCACCCATAACGATACAAAAATAACCCTCAACTTTTCTGCAGAAATCTAGGAAATCAATGACAAAAGTTGAATTGTGTGTGAATTGGTTATTACCAACAATTTGTGCTGCACCGAGAGGTTTCTCTAAGGCATGGAAATACGTTGTGAACACAGAGCAGATAAAGCTCACAGCACAGGTGAAGAGGTGAGAACAGGCACACTCATTAATGACACTTGCTCTTGAATTGCCAAAGTTTCTCTGAGCAAGAAACTCTATCTTGGCCTAAAAACCATGATCCTATCCCACTGTAGCTTCACTGCTACACCTACGTGAATTTCTGGCCTGAAATGATGCCCACTTACACACATACAGATGCATATGGCAATCACAGCAACAGGACTCAAGTGAACCTTACGTGTGTACCAGCATGTCACTCAGAAGGGCTGAGACCAAGGGAAAGGTTCTCCTCCTTCACACAGCCTGCCCTGCTGCCCTGTGTCACTGCTCAGCCTGTGCTGGCAGCCCCAGCCGTCCCACTGGCACGCAGTGATGCTGCTGCGGCTCTGCCAGCCGGTCTGCGAGGCAGCACAAGTAGGAAGAGGTTTTGCTTCATTCTCTGCCACATAGCAATAAGTGGGCACAGCACAGCTGCAGCTTGCTCACGCTTAGGGAAGGAGAAACAAGTTAGGGCTCACATCTGTGTGGTGGCTATTAAGGGAACCTACCCATTTCCATGCCACCAAAAACGGACGGAGCTACGCAGTTCCCTTTTGCTGATGACATTTGCTTTAGGAAACTCTCAGCATGTTTATTTTGCAAACAGCATTTTGCTTGAAAATTACAAAGGAATCAGAAGTGCCACTTGCTGTTAGACAACATTATAATGCAAAATGAAGCACAACTATTGTGATGGGAGAACACATTCATTAACTCAAGAGAGTTGGCAGTCTTCTGATATTTAGAAGATTTTTCTCAAATTCAACCCCCTGGAGTCATGTGATGAAAAATCTAGATTTTCCTCCTCTAAAAAAGCATTTTTAAGCAGCCATCGTAACTGCAGGAATTGAAGACATTGAAAGCTACTGACCCAGGGGGCAAGCATAAAAATGCAATGCTAAAGCATAATCTATTTTCAGGGCAATATTGTGAATCTCAACGTTAGGTTTAGTAACTGAATAACCAGCATACATGACTCCTGTTTCTCGTTTCTACATCAAAAGCAAAGTCATTCATCGGTTTATCTTTTAAAACAGTTTATGACTGCTTAAAAATGAAGATACTGGGCCTAATTCCCGTTTTTTGTTACAGCTCCATAATTGTGCTGACTTGCAAATGGTTGTGATTAACATCAGAATAATGTAGGATGTTCAGAAGATGTGCTTTGCTGTAGAAGTACCCAGCAATCTGGGTACTTGAAAAATTGCCTTTCTACAAGATGTGTTTTCCAAATAAGGGCTCTTAAAAGAGCACGAATGGATCTATGCAAAGTCTATTACTTCTGTGAGGAGCGAAATTGGACATGTCAAGTTGCACAGGAACAAAAGGAGATGGCCACATCCTTTGAAGATACATTAAGGGGAAAAAAAAAAGAAAAAAGAAGATAAACCAAGTTTAGCTATCACGTATTTTCTTCATGCGCCACTTATCCACTAGCTCAGCAGAGGCCATAAAGAAAAAAGGGAAAAGTCAGGCTGTACTTCCTTGCAGCAAATTTGGATTTGGAGGGCCCACCCTTCCTACTGGCACCCCCATTTCTGAAGCACACAGAACAAAGCACTTGTCAGGAGCACATCAGCAAGCAGACAGGAATTAGATGAACAAAGCTTAATGGCAAAATGGGGGAAAAGAACAGAACAACATGGAATGTGGTTTCCCTCTGCCTTCTGTGCTTTGCCTACACAACTGGCAGAGCCCCACACCTTTCAGCGCCACTACAGCTAATGAGATCTGCACAGCCAGAAAGGAATACATTAAGGTTAACAAAAATTACCCTCTGAACCCACTAGTACATATCCACAGGAACTAGTCATTTAAACTTCAACTTAAATATGTATTTATCTTCATGTTTTGAAGTCCAATATACTTCAACTGCAATTTAACCTCTCTTCTTTTATGCCTTGAAGAAGCTGTACAACATCACTTATGCAGGAATCTAATACATATTAAAAATTCAAACAATTGGAAAAGCCCAACATGTGGAAGGGCTGCAGATCACACAGCCCCAGCAGCCCTAGGAGCAGCCAGGAATTGCTCTGTGCTGTGCAGATAGCAGGGGGTCTCATCCAGCATAAATCTGTAAAAAACACTAGTTTCCAGTGGACAGACCCCAAAGCCACAACTGCACACAAATAGCAACTTTCAGTCATTTGAAAAAGCCTTGTCTGGGGTCATCACCTTTACCGTGTATTTACAGCAGCTCTATTATGCAGTTGAGCAAAATGAATTTAATTTTAAAGAGACATTTGGCACACGGCATTTGGAACACCTGCCTCAAGATTAGCTACGAAGTCATTTCAATTTGAAAAATTAAATTTTGAAGCCATCATTTAGCAGAAACTTTCTTAATTCCTTTGGTTGAGGCCAGATTTTCTCCCTCCTTCACTTCTAATCCTTTACATGCAACCCCAAGTGAGTTTCCCATGCTCTGTCCCCAGAGCACAGCACACTCAGCAAAAGGCCAACAAAAATGGGAGCAAATATTCCGTGAGACATCAAATGCTAATTCTAAATAATACGTAGCACTTTTTTCTTGTTTGGATTTACACTGTTTCTATCCATTCTCGTTTCTGGAGGCTCTACTGCCAAGGAGGCTTATAATGCAGTATGACAGCAAATAGAAGTTAATGAAAGACGGTAACTTTACAGCATATGTGCAAACACAAAATATTCTCAAAGTATAACTAACATGGATGCCTCTCCTCATGGAAAGTGCTCTTTCAGAACAAGGTTTGGACACGTGCCCCAGGCCGGCTCCCAAGAACCCAACCCCACTCTGCTTTTAGAGGCTTGAACTCGTTTTAGCACTCAAGTACAGCTCACAAGGAGTGACCTGTAAGGGCGAGCAAACACAACACCCTACCAACACCTATTAGCTTCTTGCTCATACAAAACATGTCCTACATGTACGTGTCTGGCACAAACAGAGTAAGTATCACCTTCACCTTCAAAGTAAAAGCAATACGCCTGCTTTGCCTCCACGTTCCCACCTGTAAAGCTCCCGAGCAGCAGAGCAGCACTGCAGCCGTCAGAGCACGCGCAGCCCAGAGCTCACTGAGGCTTCAGAGATAAGAGATAAGCAATACTTTATATTTCACTCAGATGGAGATTACGAGCCAGGGAAAAGCAAGCTTAAAAAGGTGAATGGCTTCTTTTGGCTTTAGCTGAAATCTCTGTATAGCCTCCAATGAAAACTGGCACTGAGGTCAAGCAATGGTATGGGAATTCTATAGTCAATAAAATAACTGTTTTTTAAGCTCTGGGACAGAAAAATTCAATGAGGAATGACTACTTACTGAAAGGGTCATCATCCAACAGAGAGAAAATTGCTAGAGCAACAAAGAGCCCAGAAGTATTCCTCAGTTTATAGAAACCACAGAGAAGGGCAAATTCTAAATCCGTCTCCTCCTAGTATTAATCTAGTTTGCCTCTAAGGATCAATCTGTCCAGCAGAAACCACACAGTGACTGTGCAGGCAAGTTCTTTCTTCCCTGAAATCTGAGCTTAAATCATAAAACAAAACTATTGCGTCACAGCCACACACCGACATTTAAATATTTAAATATCTACAGGGGGACGAGGGATGGATCCAGCACCGCACCAACCCCGCCTGCTGCCCCACCCCGGGCGGCGAGGCCAAGCTCCAGCAGCTCCTGCAGGAGCCCTGCAGCAGGACCTGCATGCACTGCACTGCTCACTGCAAGGCAGAGCAGCCCCCCGCCTGTCACAGAACACGTCCCACTGTAGCATAAATAAAAGTCAGTGATATCTAAACACAAAACATCCCTCTCCCACAGCCCCAGCTTGCTGCAACTGTTCTGCTTCCTGGTAATCGTTCTTCAAACATCTGAAGCTTCAAGCATTTTCAAACATCTTCTCCCCACTTGCTCGCTTTGGTGCTCCCAAAGCAAAGAATTTGGTTTGCTAATTACTGCAGTCAGGGGAGGTGGGGAAGATGAGGCGCAGATTTAACAGACCGCTCGGGCTGGATTCCCCTCAGCACTTTATCCTTCAGATACACCCGTGTGTAAGCCCAACACTGAGGAGCACTTGACTCAGCCTCAGTTTGGAGTAGGGAGAAATTAATTGCTATCTAATAGGATTCAAATTGGTACAAGGGATCCCATCATTACAGGACAAGAAAGAGTAGGACCGCAGTCCATTAGCTGGCTAGTAAAGGGCTTCGGTCAATGCAGTGGAACAAGCAACACCGCTGTCGAGACATGATGAATTGATACCTCAATAATTGTAATTTATGAGTCACTGGTGCTGAACTACCAGGTGGGAAAGGATTAAACCGAAGCGGCGTTTATGGAGGAAACGACATTCCCTTTGCAAGGTCTAACTTGAAATAATTTTACATCGGAGCGAAGATGTGTCACAGCTTAATTCAAGCAGCAGTTATGTGTACCGGAGGATGAAAGTGTAAATCAGCGGCAGACAGGGACACAGACAGCTCCTGGTATCAGACGGCAGTGGGGCTGTGCAACCTCTGACAGGTCAGGGGTGCCCGGTGCTGGGCCGGAGCAAGGCCCCCAGCACAAGGCACAGCCTCCTGCTGCCCTGAGACACGCAGCAAACTGCAGCCCCTGCCTCGCCGTGCCTGGAAACAGACATCTGAACTGCTAAATGAGACTGGCCTGTGGATATTTAAAGTCATGTGTGACAAACAGGCTTTATGTAATGAATTATGGTTAAGCTGAGAGAGTAAACTTGACAGACATGCACACGCATTCGCATTCACACAAAGCCTGGCTGTCCCACTTCCACATGAGCGGCTCTAAGGGAACATCTCCAAAGCGCAGCAGGCGCAGCACGGCTGAGTGCACCTGCACGGCTTCCCTCGCAGGTAGTGCAGGCAGGGCCGTGAGCCCACGGCAGCGGCCCCGGGGGCTTACAATCCTCTTCCTCCACTCTGCAGAAGCCCGTGCCTCTGAATATTCATAACTTGTTGCTAAATTAAGCAACCATTCACATGGTTATTAATGCTATGCTTCCCTCTTATTTTGCTGGGCAGACAGAATTTTAGGAATTTGGAATATTCTGCAGTTGGTTTCAGAAAACAGAATGCAACCCAACAACGCCGGCTGTGCCAGCACAACTTGCCACAGGCGGCTGCTCTCCTCTGCTCGGGGACATCTTTGGGGTGTGAAGCCCCATGGCTGGAGCCCACCAGCTCAGCTCCTGCTGCCTCATCCCACCTGTGCTCAGGGAGGGAGAGGCGATGGTTCCCCATGTGTTCACGTCAGAGGATCACAAGGCTCTGCTGGAGGGGAAGGCATGGGGCTGAGCTAAGGACAGCACAGAGACAAACTGTTGGGAAGAAGGGTGACTCCACACTAAACTGCAGAAAATGTTTTTCTTGGCAAGCCAGGGCAATGGCAGCCCACCACACTTGGCCTTCTGCACATCTCCTGCCCCACGTTACACAGCCACATGGGGCTGCTTCAGAGCAGCGGATACCTGAGTGCTTCCTCAGGCATACAGAAGTAGATCACCTCCTTCCAAAAGCTTCCTGAGAACCCAGCTACTAAAGACAGAAAGCCACAAAATTATACGCTTAGTATTTCTAACTGGCTCTTCACCCCTGGAAGACCTTTGGAGGCTTTATCATTAAGAAAATGTTTAGGCTAGAAAACAGGCCCAGTGAGTTAGCCGCCAAGATCCTTTCCTAGGTTTGAACTGTGAAACTTCCTCAGCCCTCACACCTAGCCCCACCACGGGAATGCTGCTGAATACCATTGTTAGATCACCCCCAGCAGATGCCGGAGCTTTCTGCAAGGTCTGCTGGCTTCAGTTATTGGAGGATGCTCAGACCCCAGCGCAAGGTCTTAGAAACTGCTGAGGGATTTTTGCCACTGCCAGCAAGAGCAGCCACATTTGGCAGAGTACATCCTTCAAACCTCAACGCATCTACCAGTTAGCATTGTGAAGGAGAATAGTGCTGAGCCTCCACTCTCTGATTGAGTTGTTTTCTGAAGAAGGAGGAATACGGGGCTTAAAATTACAATCTGGAAACAGGAGGAAAAAACCAAAGATCTCACAACAGTACCTACCATTATGGTAGAGATTAAGATTCCTATTCAATTCAGAGACAAAATCATCAGACAGAAGTTAGTTCCTTATGGAGTTGTACCAGATGAAAGCCAGCTTCTCATAGTGAAGACTGTACCGTGTCTAAATTTTTCTTTTAATGTATGTAATTAATACTGGAAACACCTTATTTCTGGGATAGAAAGAAGAAGATGGGCTTTTATTGACTACATCCTAATTCCTTCAGCACAAACTATTGTTAAAGCTTACTGGGAGTTAACTAAGGGCTCTGGTTTGTGTAGCTGTATTAACAGCCTTTGTTTCATTTAAGGACTAATAAACCTTTTCACACTGAGCCATTTTAGCAGATACATCTCAATAGGTCTTTAAACTGCAAGAAATACCTGATCGATGCAAGGCAAATGGGCTGCTGAACAGTGCAAAAAGTCGCCCTTTTCTGCTTCTGGAAATGAATACAGTTGAAGCAGTAGAAATTCCTGTCATTACCAAGGCGAGTTAAAGACAGCTTGCCAAAATAAATGCATAACCCTCCGATGATGCCACACGAGGAAACCTCTCCAATGATTAGAAATTATGTTTCGTTTCCCATCCGTGGAGCACAGCACACATCTTGCAAAAGCGTGCACATTTACTTGCAGAAATCTGTTAAAGGAACCCATTTGTTCTTGTAAGAGGCATCAGAACAGAAAAATGGAGATACAGGAAGACCGGTTATTGGGATTTATGTAAATACGTACGTGACAAAGGAGCAAGAAATCTCTAGGATTTAGGTTCTCAGCTGCCTGAATACTCATGGTGGTAGTTTCTTATCAGAACATTTTTGTTGGGTTTCTTTTCATGTATTTTCAAGTTATGAGCAGCAGAGAGAATAACGTTTTCTCAAAGCTGGCTCTGGCCAACCCAACTTCCACGCATCTCCCTGCATTCCCACTTCGGTCCCCAGCCCAGCCCTGCAGCACAGCAGCCCCAGGGACACCCAGCAGCTTGGGACCAAACAACAAGCATGCTGGAACACTTCCCTTGCAGCTAAAGGCAAAGCAAACAAAGTGCAAGAAGCCTCCAAGAGCTACAGCACCGCTCCTTTCTCAACATCTCATACTTTTTTTTTTTTTTTTTTCTTTTTCCAACTGAAATAACCTTTCATAAACCCAATTCTTCCCAATGCTCTCAGTTTCAATAAACAATAACAACCGGGTATTTGTCAAGATCCCATAC
Organism: Tragopan temminckii; assembly: GCA_028571105.1. Taxonomy (NCBI): domain Eukaryota; kingdom Metazoa; phylum Chordata; class Aves; order Galliformes; family Phasianidae; genus Tragopan; species Tragopan temminckii. The sequence goes on from JAOWBP010004343.1 coordinate 1,779,732, forward strand.
AACTTATTCTGCAACCCTTCTGCCTGTGGCTTTGCCTTAGGCTTACACCTATGTGAGGCGGCCCAAGGCTGTCAGACACTTCACTTCCCACTAGAGAACATAGGGGAAAAAAAAACAAACCAACCACACAACCTACTTTTTTTTCTCCTTTTTCTCTGGGACTCTTTATTTATTACATCTGCTGTGACATGCCCCTAACAATGTCCTCTAACAAGCAGCCCTACAGGATCACACGTGTCTCCTGATCCATGCACTGGAGGCCCCGGTGCTGCTGGATGGACTGGCAGGGGCAGGGGTGGATCCCTTTGTTCCTTCGCTTCACTGGAAGTTATGGGGAAAAAAGAAAAGAAAAAGCTACCACAAATACATTTTTCTTCTCCCTCTGCTTTCCACACGCTAGGGTAAGCAGAGGGGAACACTGGGTGGCAAAGGGCTAACAGAAGAGCTGACGTTTGTATGGACATATAAAAGCACGCCCTGTCTGAACCAGCTACTTGCTGCATGAGGATGATTCAGACTAAGGCCAAGGGGACAGCAAAGATGTCTTAATGGAACACCTGCAGAGCTGTTTTGTTTGAGGACAAACCAAAGGCTCGTGCTGTGGGTGCCACATGGTGTTCTTTAACCAAGGCTTGAACAACTCAGCACCTTGTCACAGTCACAGCACTGACAAGCAGTGACACCAACTCAGAGGTGCTCCCACTGGTTCTGCCATCGTGCAACCAGCTGCTGGGATTAAAGCCTGGAACTCCTGCAAACACGGGGCAAGCGGCCCCTTTAAGAGATCGCCCCAGAAGACAGAGCGCCCCTTGCAAGTGGCTGTAATGGCTCTAAATGAAGGCCGAGCTGTTCCTTACCCTGCATAACTTCATTGCTTCTGTTCCTCCACACCCTGCCCAGCTGGCATCATTTGCAGACGGTTTTTGGCACTGACTTAAAATTTGGCCCAAACTTAAAGCTCGATCCTACAGCCCTGCTCCTCCCGAGGGACAGCTAAACAAGGCTTTTGTTGTGATAACACCACAGGCTCCCACCCATGCTGACAGAACTCCGGCCATACCAATGAGGATTGCTTAGGTCACACAGCAGCTGGAGAAGTGAAGGCTCAAACCCCAACAGAGCCTCAGTCACTATGTTTCACCTGGCTGGACTAAAGACCCATGTGAATGCATCGGCTCTATTCTAAAAACCCCAAAGTTGGCACGCGTTAAAATCAGTGCCCACCTCGGTGCTGTCCAAAACCAACGCCGACACAAGGGATGAGCGTGGCCCAACAGAAGCAGTCATGAGCTGCTTTGCACAAATGCATCCCCTATGCCCACATCAAACCCCAACACAACCTCAGTCCGCCTTTCCCTTTAAGCAGAGACGGCACCGCCACCGCCGATGGCATGGCACTGACAAAGAAGGGCTGAAATTCAGACCCAAATTGTTATTCCCCTCAGCTAGGCAGCTATGCACAAGAAACACAGCTTGTAAACACTTCTTTGTCAAACACTCAATTACGAGCTGCTTTATGAACAAAATGAGGCAGTCGCAAGGAAACAAGAGATGGAAATGGGGAAGCAACATGAAATGGCACGCAGCCATCAGGCCACGGCGGCCCGCTGGCAGAGGTCATTCCCCAGCAAGGACACGTGCTGGGGGAGTGCTGGGTTCAGCTTCTGGGAATGGGGTTTGGATTTTGTGGATACAGACTCTGTGCTCTGCTTTATGGATTATCTGCCGTGTTGTAAGCAAAGAATAACTTCTTTACTTCTACACGATTGGTTTTGGCATTATGCATCTGGAAAAAAAGTAACACATACAAATGAGATACAAGTTAAAAAACCCAATTCAGGTAACACCTCTAATATGGCTGTGTTCCTTCGTGCCACCCTCACTCACCTCTATACGACATTGCTTTGTTATGAGCTGATAATGTTCAGAAAGCACTTTTTCCTCCTAAATTAAAGCTTCAGATGCTCTTCAGAGCAGATCCATCTGCCCAGCTGAACCATTTCCATCTCCCATGCTAAAGGACAAACTCCAAAAGGATACCTCTGATTGACACTACAGCCAATAATGCCACATTGAGCTACAAAATACTGTCCTACAACCACACAGAAGTTTCAAGAAGGAGCAGAAAGAGCGCTTGCTGAGACCCAGCACCGCCTGCTGGGAGGTGCAGCACTGCAGCACCAGAAGGTGCTCAGCTTCTGTGCTCAGCACTGTGCCATGCTGGGCAGCCCCCCCCGCTCCATCCCTCACTCTGCCCTTGGATTCTTTATCAACATTATTCCAGTGGTTAAGGTTCCCTTTGGAAAAGTTTTTTTCCTTGTTCTTACTACTGGGTGACAATGAGCATGAAATGCTGTAGGAGACATCAGAGAGCGCAATATGAGAACCATTACTGTCTTAAATGCTAACTTGCACTGGATTTGTGGCAGCCAAAGGAAGAATCGTGCCTGTGCACCTTTCCCTAGTGCCTAAATCAAAGCCTTTTACTGGAAGACAGTGAGATGCGGAGGGAAAGGTGAAGCCAAAAGATTCGTTTTTAAATTAAATGATCTGCATGTATTTACATAACTAACATTAAACACGAGCCCTCAGAATCCAGCAGCCACCCAAGTAATACTTGGCTTTGTAACCTGAACAACTCCAAACGCAAGGAACCAGACCAGAGAGGAAGCAACCAGGGCTGGGAGGGGAACAACTTTGCATTCAACAGTAATAATTTGTCTAATTCCTAAAAGTTGATATATTCTCCTTGCTGGATTTTTTTTTTTTTTTTAAATAAATTGATTTCAAGGCTCAACTTCAGGAAAAAAAAACAAACTGAGAATCAACGTACAGTGCTAATGCCTGAAAAAACCTACAGACATGGCATACTTCCACTTGAGTTCAAAAAGCACACACATGTCCGTGTGCCCCTTAGGACCCCCTCGTCCCGCAGGCTTGGGAGAGCTTTACATCTATCACAAACCTCCGCTGGCTTTATTGAATTCTTTGATTTTTTAGATGCAGTACTGGAGAAAATAGCCCAGGTTCCACATACTGACTTCACCAAATAACTGCAGTGCCATTGACCTGAACAGCTACCAGAAACCTTGCTTGAAGGCCTAAGGAAAAAAGAGCAAGCACTTATGTTACCTAAGCGACGTCTCCAAACCAAAGGCGTGTTTGCTCAAGCTGTGCACATTCTCAGCAGCCGTGTAAACCACCCAGCAGGCAGAAGCATGAAAATGAGC
>JAOWBP010004343.1:1782967-1808532 GCA_028571105.1 Tragopan temminckii
AAGAACCCACACGGCAAAGAGAGGCTGAGGGATGTGGTAAGGCTGCCTGAGGCTGCCCATGGGCTGAGAGCTCCCTGCGGCCGGCCGGGAGAACTGGGCCAGCACCACAGCACAGGCCAGCAGCCCCCAAGCAGCCCTGCTGTGGCTGTTGTTATGCTGCCTCCTGCACGACTGGATACCACAGCCAACAGCAAGCACGGGCACATTCTGCATCGGCTGTGCTTGGTTCTCACAAACATATTTGAGCATCCCCAAAATCGCAGGATGATCACAAAGCGAGGAACCATACCCCTGCCCGCTGCTGCTCAGAGACTGGGCTTTACTACAGACAGTTGGTGTATGCCTAGGAATGCAGGAATGTAGGTAACACACGCCAAACTCTCACATCAAACTAGCTAAAACATCAGGCAGTCAGTGGCTAAATCATGATGGAATAACTTTTTGGATGCTTCTTGCCCAAACAAGAAAAACAATGCATAAAAAGGCCGCGATGCTCCAGCTGCTCATGCCTGAGTCCCCTCCGCAGCAGCTCCATGACAGCCAGCACAAGGACTCTACAGCTCAGGGGATGCCCGGGCCGTGCCCTCCCATGCCACAAAGGCACAGAGCAGAGAAGCCTCCTGCCTCCTCCCAGCTCTGGGTTCCTTCACACAGCGTGATGAGCCACGGACAGGGCACCAAAGATCCCCTCTGCTCTTTTCCATTGCTCCAACCACAAGACACAACAGCAGCATTCTCGGAGTGGTGGTTCCTCTCTTCCCCAATAACGAATACATTATACCAAAAAAGAAGACTGAGAAGAGGGAAGAAAGATAAAGAAAGGGGACTTTGTGCATTGTGTCAGCCAATTAAATTCAACAGAGGAAAAGATACAAGTGGTTATAGCTTCTTGTAAATTACTTCATCTAATTAAATTCCCTTCTCTAAATTACAAACCATTTAGCTCTTCTTTTACAACAATGTCACCAATGACCACCAACAACCTTTTTTATAGTCTGATGCCACCCAAGTAGTTAGTGATGAAATTTTCTTTTTATTTCTTCTTTTCCAAAGGAGCCACTGTAAAGAGACTCATTCACAGCTGCTTCGAGAGGAGCCAGGTGGCTTTGCTTCCCCTTATACTGCCCAAAGTCTGAGGCTGCATTTAAGCAACATGACCTACCTGAGGTCACTCTCAGCCATCTAACTGTAGGCAGAGAAGTTAATGCTTCAGTTTTGTTCTAGAACCAGCAGGATCTCCCCTCACACTTCCAATAAACGTCATCTCCTCAATTTATGTAGGGTTTTGATAAAGATTTTTCAGCTTAAGCAAAGGCATTCCCCTGGTGCAGCTTTCAGGAGTTCTATGGCACTGCCCTGCACCTGACACAGAGTGTTACAGGGATCCGTGCATCACAAAGACTGCCTGCGACCCAGAAGTCAGCAAGGTAGCTGTGTCACAGCTCTAACTAACACATTTCTGCACTCCATGTGGCACTCTGAAGGACCACTGAGCCAAGAAAGCACACCACCAGCTTCTCCTGTAGCAAAGTGGGCTTTGCAGTGACTTCAGGAATCGCTGTGAATTCTTGGATACATTTAGCCAAAACAACAGTGCTTCTTGGTAACAGCAGGGTTTCACTCCGGACATAACCACCCTCTGTTTATTTACAGAGGATTTTCCTCCTGCCCCTGTTGTGCTATGCCCACTGCTCCCTCGTACTTCGATGCAGCAAACAGAACACCAAGTGCCTAACCAGGACTTAAAGCAGATTTTTAAATTAGTTCCTGACAGTGCAAACAGATTGCTATCGACTGAAACGAGGCTGATTTTAGGCCCTGGATTAGCAAACCTAACGACTAAACACTGTATGCCGTTGCAGTACTTTGCGCAGTGCCTCCCCAGCGGTTTCCCGGGCAGCTGTGCAGGCTCAGTGCGGGCAGATTAGTGCACAGGAACAGGGGAAGGCCATCTGTGCCCGCCCTGCAGCCCTGCTCAGGAAGCAGGGCCCTGCTCCGACCCCCCCGGGCAGGCCCCCGGCACTGCAGCCTCATTAGGAGCTTTGAAGTCAGCGGAGTGCCGGGGGGTGCAGCAGGTGCTGGGGCACTGCTGAGCACGGCGTGCAGTGCAGCATGCTCTGTGCCCGGCTGAGGCTGAAGCAGAGCCCCACCAGCCAACACAAACACACGCTTAAAGCTAACTGCTTCAGAGCTCGTGCGTCCTAACTGCAAAGTCTCGCACTTACAAAAGTAGAAATGGATGCTGCTTTTCAGCAATACATGAAGCAACGTTTTCCTGATTAAAAGAAAATGGACGTGTTTTGTTTTTTTCTTTTTCCCTTGTGCTTTGTTGTTTAGATTCAAAGAACATTTAAATAATATCTGCTAACAAAAAGGGTAACATCAATTAGAAATAAAAAGAAACCGGTTTGTATAATTTCAGCATTCAAAAGCGGGGAAATGCAAACACCAAAAAAGCACAAACCAAACCAATCCCCCAAACCCACATGAAAGGCAAGGTTTTTTTCCCCTCCAGTTAGCTCTGTAGAATTGATTTGCTTGTAACAGCTTGAGACACTTCAGGTAAGAGAGTAAGACGCTGTTCTATTCAGACCCTTTCAGACGCCACTCAGCTGAGCGCTGCACTGAGCCGTGAGGGACAGGAACACCCCCATCTCTCCAGACCCCAGAGGCTGTTTTTGGACTCCTCCTACCTGGCTGCTGAGCCTGGGCTGAGAAGTGCACCTTTTGGTCTCCAGACTCCCACAAACACTGCCTCCAGCCCACCAGGGCTTTCAAAAACATATTATCGTTCCAGAGTTACCGTTTATCATTATCTGGAAACATGCAAATAGAAATCAAGCAGCTACATGCTCCTATTGCCCATCAGCACAAGCAGCATGACGCCAATGGGATTATTCTGTTAGTCCAGCAAGTTCCAGACTGCTTCTCTCTGACTTGGGAAGAGAGTCCCGTAGCCCTTCCACACCACCACCACCACACAAGACGGGGCCAATGGTACTCGACTAGTTTGAAGATTGGCTGCTTTCACTTAGACATGGAACCTGGGATGGAAGATGACCTGGCACTAAGCCTTAAGCTCCAATTAGCACTAAGCCAACACAGTGTTCTTCTGGGGGTGTTATATTCATCAACGAATGTCAGATAACGAGCTGATAAGCACCATGAAAAAAGCATGTGAGTAGGTAATCAAACATGTTGATGTAATTTAGTGGTTCCAGTCCAACGTTACACATTAATCATCAATAACAGTCAGCAGAATGACGAAGGCTGGCGAGTGAATGAGACACAGGAATTAGCTCTGCTTTCCCTCCCCCTAGGACATCACAGAGATGTCACACCTCCAGAGCAACGTGACAGCATTAGCTGTCGTGCCCTTTCCTCCCATGCTCTCAGCCCAGCACACTATTTATAAGCATGAAATATGTGCCACAGCACCCTATTCTCATCTGCTTCTTTGAGACTCTTCTCATCTTGGGTGACCTAAATGGTGGGTGAGAAAAGGAAGGAGGAGGTGTAAGACAGTCATCTTCATGACAAACGACTATTTGCAGAACAGAGTGTTATTCCAACCACATTTAACATCTAAACACATTCAGTGCGCAGTGAGGCTCCCAGGCTGACTAACCGCACAGCTCACTTGAAGCATCAGCAACTCCTCCCTGCTAGCACTGACTCTGTTCAGAAGGAGACCAGCCCACTTTCAGACAGCACACAAAGTGCCTGCAGGTCCTGAACTTGGGGAGAAATCCCTGTTCTACATGCAGACCTATCAGCGACTCCAAACATGAACTCAACACCGAAGAGAGCAAAGCAGCTCAGCTGAGGCTCAATGAAAGATGCACAAAGCTCAAAGGATGGCTTTCTGAAAACTGGAAGAGCAACTCAGCATAATGCGATAAAGTACAACCCCACCTCGCAGCTCGAGCAGTTTGGTTGCCTTTTGTCAGATGGCAGCAGCTGCAGTCAGCACCTTTCCAAGCAAACAGGATGAGAACAGACCCAAATCCCAAAGCACATCTGCCCAAAAGACCTACAGCTATTTGGAACACCCTCTGTTCCCTCCGCTTGGCTGGAGCAGGAACAGGGGGAACAAGATTCCCACGTGCAGCTGGAGCAGGAGGCTGGGAGGGCAGATTAGCTCCTGCAGTTCTCTCTCTGTAGCCTGAGGTACAGGGAACCGAATATTCAGAAGCAAACAGGAATCCGGATGTTTTGTCAGAAGGAGTGAAGTATTAATCTAATTTTCTAAACAAAGCAGACAACCTGGCACTCAAAGCAGCTTACCACTTTGCACCTCTGTACAAGGATTAGCAGAGCGCTGTAATTATAATGCCCAATTTGATTTATTAGAGGCTGCTCAGAAAGGATGACAATTCTGTTGAATTGTGAAAAGAAGTGATGAGAGTATAAGGAAAGCTGCAAATTGATCAGTAATTTCTAAGCAATGTCTCAATATAATTAGCATTAATTACAGTAAGCTTTTCAAATTAGTTACAAAGCTATGTTTAATAACCCTGAGATGCAAAAATCACCCCCAACTTCCAGAAAACTCTGTATTACAGCCAATTTGTCTAGACAGTTTGGCAGGAAATGCCAGAATCCTAGGTGTGAAGCTGTGGTTATTTAAAATATATTTAAGTTGCCTATATCATTTGCATAATTAGTTTGAACTAAGAATACCTTAGTTTGTCTACCTTGGATGTTGCTGCTACTTCCAGCAGCCTTACAGGCCTGAAAACTTGTCTGGTTTCCACAACAATATCAGCTAGCATAACATGAGCTATTTCCAAAAGCTTCATTTGCAACAAAAGATGAATTCAAAGCGTGACTTGTTTAAAAATCTGCAGTGTATTATTGAGTGAATCATCACAGGTTTTATTTTATACTCTCTGTGCAAACTCTTCTTTCTTTTAGGGGTTCGATACTTATACCGCCAGGAGAACAAAAAGAAAAGGTTAAGCCATGGATGAAAACGAGATGAATTCAGGGACTCGTGGATGAGGCAGCCAACGTCTGCTCTCGCCACCCATGGCAGCCCAATGCTAGCCAGAAGAAACACCTGACAGCCATACTCATGGCAGTGTTCTCATTTCTCAGAGCAGAAATAAAAAGCATCCAAATATTTGGTCAACTAAGGTTGCAGAATATAATTGCAGAAACTGGAACCCGGCCAGCGTGCCAAAGCCTCCTGCCCCAGAGGTAGGCAAGGCAGCATCATAACATCCTTAGCGGCCACAACTACCAAGCCTCAGTTATGTATTCCATGCAGAAGCTGTCCATACTAACAGCCCTTTCCTCCCGTGCAGCAGCGAGGAGCTGGCTCACCCAGACTCCGGGAAGACCTTGCCCCCAGACATCCATTGCAAATAGCTAAGCGGCACTGAACTTGCTGCAGTGAGAGTTTTGACCGGAGGGAACAATCTAACCCTTCGCAAAGCAGCATTTACTGAAGCCAGGCTTTCATGCTGCAGAGATTTTGAAGGCAATCAAGAGCTAATGACCTCCTGCAGTGCTCCCTGTCTCCACACTCACACCCAGCTGCATCCACGTGACAATCTGTAGGGTTCCTCCAGGAACAAGCACTGGAACAGCAGCTAGCTTTATCTGCACTTTGCAAGGGTTGACAGACCACTGTGGGGCTTCTTCCCATAAATTAATAAAAAAACTTGACACAATGGCTTCACAAGGCAGAAACCAGAGGAACTAATGAAGTATGCTATCATAATCCCAGTCTAAGAAGCAGTTAAGAATACCATAAAGCATTATAGCTTCTAAATATTTTGTATCAGACCCTTTCCGGGGAAATGCAAGCTTACCACTTCTGGTTTTTGATGTCAAGAAAGGATCTCAGTTGCATGTTTTAGTTTCACTGAAAGATTGACCATCTATTTACCCCTATAAAAAGTAATTTTAATTTGCACAGACTGTATATTTGTGCACAAAGCAATTGCACCTGTAACTAGAGGGGGGAACTGAAACCCAATCACTTGACTACTAGCAAGAGCAAACAAGAAACTTGATCTATTTCAGCTATATATACAGAGGCAATTATAAAAACAAAACATTTGGTACCACTTTGGGGAGCTAAAAAGAAAATAAACCTGGCAAGTATTTTACTAGAAATGCCTGATTACATGATTTGCTACCTATTTCCAAGCAGAGAAGTAGTAACACATGGACATAAGTTATTTGCAGTAAATTATTTCCATTATTTTTCTTTAAATTAAAATGAAAAAGCCTGAATATAATGAGAGCAATGAGCTACTAGAAGAGCGGGGCTGTATGCAGACCCACAGAGCTTCTAATGTAAATGTAATGAGCCCTTCTGAACGAGCATCTTATGATGCAAGCACAAATGACTGGAAGGGTGGAGAGGTTACACCGAGGGTTGTGTTAGATGACCTTATTGATCCTTTCAGATCCTAACATATTGAAAGCCTTTGGAAAGAAAATACTTCCAGTAATTCCAGTGAATTCAATCTTCTGTTGTTTGACACACATACAGAACCAGTATCACAGAGCAGAAGGTGCACTTCACTGCATCGTGAAGAATTCAAAATAGTTCTTTTGTCACAGTGTACTTTTCAGCTTAGAACAAGAGCTGGAGGTTCAAATACACCGATCTTCCCACCAGCCACCATTTGGCACTGTGCTAATGGTCACCTGGGAAGGCGTTCACAAATGATGGCTGCTGTGCCATGTGCGTTTCAAACTGATGGACGAGCACACCAACAGATCTCCATGCTGAGCAGCAGCAAGCGCTAAGCAGCCCGCTAAGCACAGAGCCTCTCTTTTGCTGCTGCCTGGGTCAGTACACACTGGCCTGACGGACATCACTAGAATCATCCTCTCCAGCATCACAACTCTGAACGAATTCATGCTCTACTGTACTTCAGAAGGGCACAAAGATTCCTCAAAGCACAACTTCCTCCAAACTGATTTCCAACTTCTGAAATACTCGGGTATTCCCTTCTTCTCAGCATGCTCCTTTTGGGGCACATGAACTTAACACATGAGATGGAGACATCCAAGTTTGCAGCTCCCAGGAGCACATTCACAACCAGGACTATCCAAAGGAGGCTGTGATCTGCCTGAGAGCCACAAACTCACAGTGCAAATTACTGCACTTTCTCTAAGGATACAAGGGAGCTCTGCTCCTTCCTTCCCGCATTACTCAGAACACCTGGTCTTCCAGTCTAGTTTATGAAACCTGCCTGCAACACCGACTATTCCCACTCTCCAGCAACCTTGTGAGAGACATTATTTTCAGCAGCACAGTTACATTAACACCCCAGCCTAGGAACAGGGCAGTACCTCAGCAGCCAACACTACCACGCAGTCACTTCAGATGAGAAATATCTCCCCTACCTGTTTGGTTAGCTTCAGCGGGAGTTTCTTCTTCACGCGTTCTTTGCCTCTTTCTGCCTCTCTCTCTGAGCTCCCCGCATCGTTAGTATGGCCATTTTCACTCGGCTCAGCAGACACGCAGTTTTCAGATTCTCTAGGTTTCTTGCCTGGATGCCTCTCCCATTTTTCCTTCCGCTCCTGAGGCTTTAGTGACATGTCCTTCTGTAAAGAAAAAAGAATACAGTAAGCCCTTTAAATTCTTTAAGACTACTTTTAAGCATTCAGCAATATAAATATTAAATAAAAACACAGTCAAGACAGCGCATTCTTTCCAGAGATGACTTAAGATGAATAATTAGGCACGCACAATGCAAACAGTAATTTTAGATTAGATTAAGATGAACACTCTCCAAGCTATGTGTTTGATTAATTTCAGAGATGCTGGAACCGGTTATGAAAATGATTTTGCTTCAGATTAATTTGGGAACCATATGTCAACAACACCTAAACAAACCGGCATCCTGAAGAAAAGCATTTAACTCCATTCACCTGAACAGAGTTCTGAGTTTTACTGTTTTGTCTGATCTCAGAAAGGAACGTATGAGACGGCCCTTGGGCCTGATGGTCTCTGGTTCACAGCAGCACTCACATGGGGAAATGCACTTTGAAAGCCAACACGCATTCAATAAGAGAGCCGAGATCAATGAAATCCGCACAAATCACAGTGGCCAAATACCTCCAGGCGTTCCGTGTCTGCCATGAATCAGAACCGCAGCGTACGGGCTGAACACAAGCTGAGAGCTGCTCTGCCACGTCACATCGACTAATGCTGGGAGGTGAGGTCAGAGAAGGGTATTCCTGTTGCTGTCCCTGCCATCCTAGAGAACTGAAAGCACAACCCTAGCTGCTACGGCTCGAGTCCTCCCTCCCTCCAAACACACAGTACAGGAAGAGCATAGGAAACAATACACCAAATGGCTAAGGCAGTAGTTCATTACAGCCAGTTACGTTTTCCCCTATGCCTTAACTGCTGCATCAAATTAAGCTTTCTGGAGACTTTGATGACTCTCTAGCCCAATTAATGTTTTTATGCAACCTAACTGTATCAGATTAGGGAACACCTCAAAAGGCACTGCTAGCTATGCCAAAACATGCCAACCTCAGCCAGAGGAATACTTCTGAATGCCTCGTCCCTCACTCCTTCCTCAGCCACATCAGCAGCATTTGTATCCCTTATGAATGGAGCGCACAGCACAACTCACACACCTTCACTGCTGTGAAAGAGCAATACAGAATCCCCACAGACCCTGCACAGAGGTGCTCTGTGGGGCTGCCAAGCTCCTCTTACATACTGCAAAAAAAAAACCAAAAACATCACCTCCCACCTCCACCCCCAAATTAAAATAAGTAGCGCTGCCTCAGAACAACAATACAGCTCAGCTTGCCAAATCCATAACTAGTGAAAGAGCAAAGAAAAGGATTATCTGGCATTATTCGCTGCGAACGATGAAATGAAGAATACAAATTAGCGTTTAGTTGCTCACTTTGGTTTCTAGCTTAGAGATAACACTCTACAGCAGCAGTTTGATGCTGCTTAAAGAAGGTCACGTCATCCTATTTGCTGGGAAGCGGCAGTGATAGAAATCAAAATGCTAAGCTTTAGTAACTAATCAGAAACTGGTGCAATGGAAATGACATCTGCTAACTGATACTCAGCAAAACATTAGAAACAGAAGTCACCAAAAGCGTGCGCTTCTTGATAAAGCCAGCTGCAGCTGCAGTGTGACAGCGAGCACAGAGATGCTGCATGGAGGACGTGGGCACCAGTGGGAGGGAAAGGAGCAGCTCTAAGGGAATGCCACCACCTGAGGGCACCAGGAATGATGGCATTGAGGCTCTGCCTGGCTTCACATGGGGACCCGAGCCCTGGGAATGCCTTACTGAGAACCTTCCCTCTGTGCCACCCACAGCACATTCACTGCAGGTTTCAGGAGGTTCACTTTCCCACACAGCTAGTCAAAAAAGCTACATTTTCCCCTTTATTGACACATACAAAATTGCTACTTAAACATTCGGCTTTTTATCCCCATTTTTCTTTGAGCTGTAGCATTGCCTCGCCACTGAGGTACCAGTAGAATTAATTCCGGGAGCACACTCAGGGCCGGCCAGATACCAAGGTAACGAAGCATTCACTTACAGCACTTGTATCCTCAAATGTCCAACATCTTCTAAGCAGACCTGAAGGAAGACCCAGGCCCTGGCGGCCAGGAAGCTCAGGGAGCTCCCCAGGCCCTACAGCACGTACAGGCAGTAGCCAAAGTTCTCTGCCCTGTGACAAGCTCATCCCATGGCTCCGTTCGTCCCTGCTCCAGCAGAGGATGCAGCTCTCAGGACTTCACTTTTGCTGAGGATGCAGAACGCAGAGCCCAGCAGCTGCTGGAGGAGGGGAGGGTGTCAGCAGGGCTGTTTTCTGTGCTAGCCAGAACACCCTCACAGCAGCGGCTGTGGAGATGCACTGACATGCCTCGGCACGGGCTGGCAGCCCCACTCTGTTAAACAGACTTTGCAACAGAATTTTACTACCATCAAATCTTAGTAAATGCTTCTTTACCACTATTTTGGCCCAAGCTAAAGGTGTGCATTGCACCTCTGCAGTGAATCTGGTAGCATCCTCCATCACAAGGACCTCTCTTTCCCAAAAGGCCCATTCCTGCTGCCTGCACGGCTGCGCTCTCCAAAGACGCTCAGTGCACAGGCCTCAAATGATAAATAAAGCTGTGAATAATGCAGGTGCACAGCCATGGGTTTGGAATGAGGTTGTCCTTACCCCTGAAACACCACAGCAAGCAATTTCTGAACAGTGGTGTCCATGTCATCTGTTTGATCAGGAAGCAAGCGGCAGCCCTCGGGGAGCCCTCTGGCTGCAGCCACCCTGCGTGCCTGCTCTGTGCAGCTCCAGCTCTGCCCTAATCCTCCCAGCCCGCACAGCTCGTGAAGAGCAAGGAGAGCGCAGGGGGAGGCCTGGCTCCTAAATGTCTTTCAGAGAGAAGGAGAACTTCAAGGACCCGAAAAAAGTGCAAAACCACACAGATAGAAGAAAAACCTCAAATGTGCTGCTCTGGGGTGCAGAGGACAAGAATAACTCCTAGCACTGCTAAGACAGCTTGCTTCAGCCCTCCAGCACCAGGTAGACTGCAGCCCTGGTGCAAAACCAAGCCGGTCACTACCCCACCCCCAGGGCCTGTCGGACACCGCACGGCTCAGAGCAGCAGCCAAGGGCTGGTGGTGACACCGCACTGCTGCCAGACTGCCTCTGCTGATTTCAAAAGATTATACGGGCTGGTTTCCCAGCAGGGGAACAGCCTCCAGCTCCTCTCTCACAGGCTGCTCATTCCAACACTTACTCCTTAAGCTGGAGAACATAAAACATCCCACTTCCATGCAATGGAAATAGAAGGGAACTGCCGTCCCTAAAACTGACCCTGCTTGCCCTGCTTCTGCCTCCCCCTGCTCTCAGCAGAAGTGCGGCAGGAAGGCCCCTGAGGACCTGAGCACCATCTATCCTTACATTACCTTTATCCTGCAATTAGCAGGAGGTTTTGTCAAATACCACAGGGAGTGATCCTGGCTCAGAGATGAGCTGAAACAGATTTTCTTTTAATTAGGTTAATTTTTAAATATTCCTATTGACCTTATATCCAGTTTATAGAACGGCAATGCAGAAGCCAGCGCTGACTTGATTCTCTCGTGCCTTCTGAGCAAAAAAAGCACTGTGCAGATGCAGCCAGGACCTCTGCCATGAGATACCTGCTGTCTGTTTCGTTACACAGAGGTGACACAAGAGACAGTAATTCAGAAGGAAAGATAATGTTGGAGATACATATCAGAGAGTAAGGAAAGAAATGAACTTTAGAGAGAAATGACTCTGAGACCAGCACAGAAGAGGGGCAGCCAACAGGCAAATACAGTGCAATGAGCAAGGAGAAAATGGAGATGTAGGATGGGAAGAAGCGGTCACTGCCTCAGAGGAACACTAAGCTGATGGAAATGGCACTGATTGCAGGGATAAGGCAGAAGTCACAAGTAGTGCTTTCGCAGAGGGGAAGCTTGCACTGTTCCTGTAACTCAGCACACACTCACTTGTTTCACTTTCCTGCCTCTTGGCCCCCTGCAAGCTTCACTAAGGCACAACCCAAGCCCCAGGCCTTTCAGCCTGTGCCACTGAAGCTTTTCTTTTTTTTTTTTTTTTTTTTTAAGGCAAAAAAAGTCTTGGCTGGAAGTAACTCTCTTGCTTTGACCCCACATTCAAGCAATACAATCAATATCAATTAAAATGATTGCAAATGAAATCCTTGCTTGTTTAACCTTAGACTGCAATTCTCCTTTCCTAGCTGACATACTGCAGATGAGTTTGGGGCGTGCTTTTTAAAATGCATCACGCTTGCTCTGACCCTGTCAACCATTGAGCTCTGGAGTAAGATGGCTTTTTGACAATACAGCTTTGGAAATGTTAAGACATTCGAAGCTGCCACCGGTTTGCAGGTTTATGATACACAATTTAACTTTAAAATAAAAGCGTGTGAACCAATAAACTCAGTGTAATTGAAACAGCCAAATTTATTAGCAGAGGCTGCACTCCTGTCACCTGCAAAGAGCCGAAGAGTGAGGCTGCAGGCGCTGCCCAGTGACTGCTCCCTGCTGTCCTGTGGGAACAGAGAGCCCTTTGCTGTGAGGCTGGGCAGGCTCCAAGCAGTGCTGCCTCGGGCAGACATTACCCTGAGGCAGTGCCACCAAAAAGTGCAAGAGGGAATGTCAGTGCCGCTCTACTTCGAGATGCATTTCAACCCACAATCTTTTTACAGAGCTCTGGCCTCTCTTTTTCTTGCAGAACAGTGTTTAACAGTAATATAGGGGACAGTAAAAGAAAGAAGGCATGCAGCACATGCCTTATGTAAGCAGTCAAGGAAACCTGTCTCACTGTGAGCACATGGCTGCCTGCGTTTTCAGTAAAAACCTTTCTCCAGCATCACCTGCCAGGAGATGGATAAAGCACCGGCACCGTTCTGCCACTCGGCAGCTCCCTGGGAAGCAAGCCACTGCTTTGCTCCTTCTTCCAATCCCCTCTCTGGAGGCTGCAGGTGCCTCCCTGCAGAGAATTGCACACATCTTCCTCACTACTTGCTAACAGACAGCTATTAAAGCTCCCACAGGTGCTTGCTGTCCATCAGAGAGGAAATGATCCCATTTTAAGCCATCAGTATTTCCTCTGGTGATGGCAGTAAATGCCCGCCAAGCTCTCGCAGAATTACTGTCAGTAGAAAGTGTGTCAGAGAGCAAGGGAGCTTAAATGATGGAGGGGGAGCTGGGGCACCATTTGCAGGTAGATGAAATGAGGCATTCCGTGGGCCCAGCCTGCAGGAGCACTGCAAGCACCGCAAGGCCAGCCTGCCCGCTGCACACAGCATGACACGTTTGGGCTGAAGCTGCTTTCAGCCAGGGCTGCCCGCTCGGTCAGCCTGCTTTGTGCAGCATGTGAAGGATTTGGGAAAGAGCTCATGCTTATCTGGCAGCACCCAGTTCAGCTGATATCAGCTGCACTGCAAGTGGGAACACTGCGGAGCAATCGCAGGGGGAAGTGCTGCTCCTGCAGACTGCAGCCACCTGGGTGAGCATTCTCCAGGCAGGGCAGCGTTAGGATGGCAGCACCTCTGCAGTTTTAAAGAAAGCCAACTGGAGGACGTCGCTCCCAGCTTCCCAAAGCTATCCATCAAGCAGCAAGGTCAGGCATGCGATGCAGGTGCGGTGTTTTGGGGAACACTCAGTGGCACTGCTGGGCCCACACCGCTACCAGGCAGTAGTCAGAAGCTTGTTTAAAGAGCACCACATAAACACTTAATCTGAATTAATTCCCCTTCTGCCCGGATTACTGAAACAGGCACCGTATCAAATTCCAGCCGCTCCCACCGAGTGACAGAATCAGGACTCGAGGCAGCCGCTCCTTGCTGACACCAGATGTGGTTTTTTGTCACTCATTTCCAGCCCTTTAGGAAGACAGCACTACCCCAACTCCGGCTGCACCGGCCAGCATTGAGCTGCCATGGGAAAAGGCATTAGGGATCTATCAGCACAGACTAGTATAGAAGCTGGATGCATTGCCAGTACCAATTTTCAGCTAAACTAGTCAGAAAAAAAAATGTCGTCACCACTGAGTAAAAGGTACCTCCTACCTGTCACTGACGGACACGGATGCTAGAAACTCTGGCTCTCTAAAATTAAACTAAAATAACAACTATTTTGGTATTTCACCTTCTGCAGAGCAGGGAGCCGAGCAGCAGGACTTGCTAAGTGCCCTGCAGCAGTGCCAGCACTGCTGCACCCAGGTGCCGTCCCCCTGCACCCAGCAGAGCAGAGCAATGAGCACCCCTGGCTGCAGCTCAGCCTGAACTGCTGCTGGACACTGCTTGCACAAAGCCAACACGCTGCACTGAGGGAGATGAATGCTCACAACTGCACGTTAGCCAGCTCCTCTGTACGGGTGAGTCTGCAGAAGAAAACGCAGCCATATCAGGAATCCCCTGTGCCACACGAGAAATTAATTCGTCTTCAAACACTATGACACCAGAGGCATTTTTACCAACGCTGCAGTTGCCCTCAGTGGTAGGCAACAATTTGCAGTTCAGCTGCCATGAGGTCTAGAGTGCGCATTAAATAATTAGTCCTCTGGTAGTTTCTTTTGGCTGGGAAACAAATGAGAAGAAATATAAATGATCCAACAACAAGAACTACACAGAAGCCAGCCATCTCGAGAAACAGCTGCCTGTGGTACATCACTTCAACCTAATGGGAAATCTCTAAGTGAGGTGACTTCTAGCATGAGAGAAATGCCTCGCTGAATGTTGAAATGTCACACACGCTAATGGGAAGTCCAGCACCATGCATCTGTGCTGCTCTCACCATCCTTGCTCTTCCCCAAACACATCACTGGAGAAGTGCATCCTGCAGCAGAGCTCTGCAGCTGTCAGTCTGGCCAGCAGCGATGCTCTCCTGCGCCTGAGCACACCACGTGCCCGTGAGCAGCTAATCTATAACTGGTTCGCTAGAACAAACAATCAGCAACCAAATGTTTCCATATATCCTCAGGGCTTCAGAGAACAGTTCAAATATTCCGATATCTGTGTCAGGAGCAGGGCGCTCATTTATATCCTAAGCAATCACTGAGAAAAGGGAAACGCACAGTATAGTAACGGGCAATTCTGATGTATTCTATCTTATAAAACATTTTTCAGTTGGAGAGCTCAAAGGTCATTAATAGATTTTCATATGTTTACAGACAACAGCAATTTCAAGCTCTATAATTTTAAAACTGCATGTCAGTCTCTCAACTTCCAGCTGTTATTTCAACATTAGATAATGAACACAATGCAAAGGTTACACAACCACTTGAACCAGCTTACGCTGGAGAACCAGTCAGACAAATCATTATTAAATTCTAATTACACATATATTATTTTACAACTCTTATTAGAACAGCAAGACAAATCCTCCTTTTATAAAGAGATCAACAGTTTAGAAAAGGGGGCCAGAAAGGTTATTCTATTAAATGGTCGAGCTGCTCTTCTCTCCTGTGCCATCGCCACTGACGTGTGAGTCACACAAACAAAGCAGCACCTGGCTAGCACCGCACCACTGGGTGCCCAGCATAAGTACTGCTGCTCCAGCGAAGTCGGCTCTGCCCTTGCCCATTGCTTCACTCTCAGAGCCAGAAACCTCTGCGTGCACTTCTGCTTCCTCAGAGCAGAACCCAGGGCCGGTTTGCAGGTCCCTGAACAACGCCCTGCCAGTCAGAAGCTGCTGAGAGGGCCAGCCCTGCAACGCTTCTAATTGATGCTAGCTCATCACTTTGAAGGGCAGTAGGGAATTCAAATGTGACACGAAGCAGCAACTTCCATCACTGCCAACCCATTCCAATTAGTTGAGAGCCACTGTGCATCTCACAACTCGCAGCTCTGAGGGCAGCACTCGGCCTCTCACGAGCTGCTCAGCACTTTGCCACGGCAGCACCGCAGAGCCAGGAGCACAGATGTGGCACACAGCGTTTCCTTGTCCAGGTGGGCACAGCCCTCTGGCACGAACTAAAAACCTGCCCACATGAGAAGATCAGATGAACGGATGAAACCAGACACATTCCAGCACAGCAGCAGGGCTTCTCATCATTACTTCTGTCCCACAGCTCTTAATAAGTCATATCCCAGCAGACACTTCCACCAGAACCTCCTCCTCCTGTAGATAAACAGGAAAGTTGACACAGCAGGAGTTACGCACACTGCCCGACAGCTCTGGCTGGTATGGCAGCATGAACGCCTCCTGAACTCTCATCTGGGCTCTGACACCAATTCTCAGTGTGACCACATCTCAGATATCTGGTTAAAAAAATTGTTCTACAGTGCTCATAAGATCAGCTAACACTAACAGCTGCAGCACATCTCTCTCAGAGGTGTTAGGATACAAAGAACTTTCCAGACAAAGAGCCACAGAAGCACTTCACAAACACTGCTGATTAGCAAAGCCCAACTCCCATTGCAACTGCTGCCCCCGGTGCCCCCATTTTACAGGATGAGGAATAAACAAACGCAAAGCAACTTGCCCCAAACCAGCCATAAGTCCTCTGGTAAGTTCTGGGGGAGAACCTACTTGACCCAGGTCTTGACCACACTGTGGTTCAAGAGAACCAACAACCAAAGGACAGAAACATCCTTCTGACACCACAAAGGGCTTTATAATGCTGGAGGAGGTATCAGACCTTTTCTTGGACAGAAAAGAGTAGAACTGGCAGCTCTTCTCGGCTTCTGAAAGCTGACACACAGCCTGGCCTTGCTAAGGCGCTGCTCTGGATGGCACCCAAAGCCAGTGCCGTCTGGCCAACATGCCTGGGCACAGAGGGGCAGGAGAGGCTCCTGGCTGCCAGATGTGATGACATCAGTACAGCAGTCCAGGCGTTCCAGCTCTGTGTCCTGCCAGTGACACCGGGTTAAGTGATTGCAGGGCACCACGGGCCGAGAGCTGCTTGTACACGAGAGCCAGGTAAACACTTCTTTTGTTTGTAGAAACCATCACCAATGCCACAAAAATAAACAAAATGATTTTCCTGGTGTAGAGTCGCATATCACATTTCCTTTCCTGCTCAAAAGCTAATCCCTACATTCAGAACTCTGATTTTTCCACCTCTGTTTTTACATTCACTCTTGCATGACGCTCTCCCAGCGGTCAAAACCAACATGTTATTCCATGGCTTACAGCTTCTTAAAGCTTGGCCTCTCAGCTGTGGCACAGGCCACTCCTTTCTCCTCTCCTGCTACCAGGATGCAGGACACAGACTCTTCAAATTCAGTTTCTAGCACCTAAAGAGTGTCCGATGATTTGGCATTAAGAACATGTGAACAGCTCAGTAACACCACGGCCAGCCAGTTGTCACAGACAGCAAGTGGGACGTCTCATTGGGCAGCTAGCATCCCATTCTGCATTCGCCTATCTGGTTCTGTTCAGATTTTAACTCCACTGAGATATGGAGAGTCACAGGGGTGGAAAAGAGGGAACAAACATTAACTCAGTTTACGTCAACTCAAAAAAACAGGGATCGCTGAAGAACCTGACTAAACAGTTATTGCATTTTAAAACATACACACCTATCCACTTTGTCTTCTCCCTAAAGGTTAGCAAGCCAAAGCCAGAAGACAAGGGAAGGCATGTTTAGCCCGGTGCGACCACAATACAGAGCCAGTGGGAAGGCCCATTCAACACCAAAAGCCCAGCTGTGTCAAGGTGGGGGGATTAAGAGAGACTTAAAATTTGTAGCTGTCATTTGGGAGGACAGCATCTCCAGGAATCTGATTGAAGGTTTCCCAAATCATCCTGTTTCAGATTTAAAGACACCGAGGTTGAAATCTAAACAGTTCCCTAATTAAATGAGTTCAGAGGGCTCTCTCAGCTCTTCATGCCCCCGGGTCCTCTCATTGATTTGGGTCCCACGGCCATATACCTCCCACACAGTTAATGCTTTATGCCTCGTGGCATACTGAAGAGCTGCATCAGAAATCTAAGGGAAACACAAGGAACTGTCAATACACGAACAGAGGGAATTTCTCCTCCCTGGATAGTCAAAATTTCAGAGCCATGGAGTCTGGAACACCAAGCAAGGTGACTCAGAGCCACAGGCTGCACGGTTATTACGTCTCCTCAAAGATGCCACCAGAAAAACCTGTTATCCTTGTTTTCAGTTCCCTTAGAAGCTCATCATGAAAACCGTGTGCGTGTTAAAATACTGGGCATTCATCAGGTACCAATCCCAATTATTTCTATTACAAACCACAAAGAAATGACAATTTTCTTTTTGTTGAACTACAACAAGTTCAGGTATACAAATAAATAAGTGATTACAGTCAGCAAAGAGGAACAAGCTCTTATAAAAATGGCCTTACGCTTCATAGGTCAAACTTCAAGGAGTCAGGAGCTTTGGAATCTTACACCAAGGCCAGAACAAAGGGTTAAATGGAGTTTGATGAGAATTAAGGCACTAATTGCCCCATCCTTCAGGCCACAGAGTGCCTTCAGCATGGCTGGGACTGACCTGGGAAAAGGGGAACTGTAAAATACAGACAAAGCCTCTTCTCCCCGCAGCACATCAAAACAAAAATAATTAAGAAATCAATTAGCATTTTAAGAGATGTGGGGCATATATGGGGGACAAACAACACTAAGTTCTATTCCAGTCTTGCACTTCCACAAGTTGGTAGATAGCAGATTATATTTGCTGCACCTTGCTCGGGCTCGGCTGCATGTGTGATCTCCTGATAAATTCAGCTCACACGACAAGCACAAGGCCCAACCTGCTGTAAAGCAGACCCTCCTGCCTATTTTAATTCTGTGCAACAAAAGCAGTGCACCTCAGTAAGGACAGCATTTTACAGTGGTGTTATCAATGAGACAGCAGTTCCCAGGACCCAGTTTGATGTGGAGTTTCTGAAGAACCACCAGTCCTTCTGGGCACTCCTGTTTTCTCATACTTTCCCCTCAGCTGTCCTTTCCGACCAACAGGGTTACAGACGTTTTGGAGGTTTGGGAAGCACAGTGTTTAACATTTTATAGAAACATCTGCCAGCAGAGCTGCTAAACGTTCTGGTAAGAAGACAGAGATGTTTATTTAGACATGCTGCTGACGTTTCCTGCTGCATTTTGTTCCTCAGGCATATGTAGTCCTTCCAAACGATTTAGCGAGTGCTGTGGAATCACAGCTCCCAGAAAAGTGCATCTAAAAGTACATAAGATTGAAATTACAGGACTGTCACAGGAGCTATCTCACCAAAGCTCTGGGCAGAACAAGCACCTGCAGAATGGCAGGACGTACAGTGTCTGAGGAGCAGCAGCACTGGAGAGGCACAAAGCGGCAGTGCAGGGCTCTCTGGGGACAGCTTCAGCAGTGGCTGCAGCAGTGCAGGTGATGCTGGCAGCCCCTTCAGGGGGAGCTTGGGGGCCTCAGTTTGAGCTGGCTGCTGCAGAAACCTTCCTGAGAGATGAGGCAGGAAAATGGGTGCGTGCTTCTGGGGCACTGCAGCAGCCACACAGATGCTCCGGGTGCTCCGGTACCGGCTGTGTTCCCCACGGAGCTCTGTGAGTCTCAGCACTGCATGATGCAGAGCTGTGTCCTTACCACTCTGCATCTGTGATCTCTGTGGGTTTACTGAGCTATCAGTCGCTCCTCCCGCCCTTCTGCTGCAATTTACCACTCCGAGTACAGCTTATCCAGCCCACAGCCCCTGCGGTTCATAACCTGATGGATTACTGTAAACTATAAATTGATCGCAGTTAAATCACCTTCAGCTGCTGCAAAATCCCATCAATCTGCATCCCTAAGCCTCTCTGCCTTTGTTTCTTCACTGTTAAAAAAGGGTAACCCTTCATTACAAAGTTAAAGGCATTACACTGGGCTGCAGAATTTTCAGACACAGCATGAAAGCACTCAAAGGAAGAGTGTGATTTATCCCACACCCAAAGGAGAACTGCCCCATATCAACCCGTACTGGACAACCCAGTGAAGTCTGAAGAGAAAATGGGGTCCCAAACTCCACTGAGTGCTTCTGCCATTTGATCCCCAGAAGCAAAGGACAGTACTTCAACAACAGATTATAAATCTGTGTACACAGAAAGGATTCATGCAGCTTGTTGATTGCTGAGATGAAGGAAATACATAAAAATAAAAAAGGAGAACTGTGAATTAAAGCTAACCACACAAAAACTCAAGGGTTTATTAAGGGCTATAGACTTGAACCAAGCAAGCACACTGCCTGTGTGCAGCAGAGGAAGAGGAAATCATCTGCTTTGGTTGAATGTACCCAGTGTGGATTTCACTTTCCTCCCCCAAGAATGCCTTTGCAGAAGCAGCTGCTTTACCTCATAACTGGGTCTAAAAAACTGAGAGGAAACAGGATTTCACTGCTCTAGGAGTCTTGTAACCTTGTCACAGGGGAACTAATGGATCTTTGCCTGCAAAGCACGGTCCTGCACAGCAGTGGGTGTGCCACAGACTGCTTTTTCCTTTATATGCATGCTTTAAGTTATTTGTGTAAATAAGCATGCTGGTTACTCCCATCTGGTTTCCACTGGGAAGCACTTTAACTGTGAAGACAATAGAAGACAAAAACTGGCTTATGGTGAAAAACGTGTTTTTGCAACTACTTGAATTTTCTTTCACTTCAGCCCATTTTAATAATGGTGAGAATCTGCAGATATTTGGGTAAAGTACATTATTCCAATTAAAAAAAGAAAGGGTGCTGCTGTCTCTCTCTGCATGCTCATAATTACTCTGAAAGAAGTAGGTTCTCAGGACTCTTCTTTAGGGTCAAGAGGTTTAATTCCTGATAAAGGTCAAATCGTCTCATTCAGAAGCGATGATGAAGCTCCATCAGAGTCTGACTGAAAAAGGTCACCAAATCCAAATTCTCTCATATTCTTTAAATAAACTCACACGCCTTTGCTCAAGCACTGAGGATATTTAAGGACACTGCAGTAAAATGTATATACTTGTTTCCAGTTGCTCTTACCAGGGAGAGCTTGCATGAAGTGGCTTTTTATTTGAATAAGAAACTTCTATCAATGCAACTTCTTCCAAGCAACTTTTATGAAGGGAAAAGGGGTGCACTGATGAAAGGAGCAGACCTCAAGGCTTACCCCCACATCACCTCTGCAACACCCCACAGCTTTGGATGTGAACATCGCTGGTCCCAAAAGCTCTCTGGTATGAATTATTTCAGCCCCAACACAAACACCTTCCTCAGAAATCCCTTCTAAGAGCTCAGGACAAAAATCCCCAAGCAGCACCAGACAGCAGACACATTTTGTGGAGCAGGAGAAGCACCAGCTACCTGCCAGCATCCTGCAGTGCTGCTGGTACAGCCCTGGCACCTCTGGGACAGTCAGCTCAGTGTCTGGCTCGGACTGATATGGAAACAAAAAGATCCCTTTGTGGCTGAACAGAGGCTCTCTCATGTGGCAAAACTCATGAGCTAAAGAGCAGAAACACAATACTATATACAAAAGGCAAGGTTGCACCAAGAACCATTACAGACTCGTGATGAGAAACTGTGACTCCTTCCACAGCAAGTTTTAACTACAGCCCCTAACAACAGTTCAACTTCTGTCCCATTCCCTCTCTTTATTTTTATTTAATTTCTGGCAAACTTACTGCTTATAAAGACAAGTGATCCAGAATTGGTCAGAGCTTCATCCAGACAGACAGATTTCCCTGTAAGCCTTATTAAAACACACACTCTAATTCAGCCTTCACTTGAGGAAGGTCCCTGACTGCCAGATGAGCCACACACCATCTCTGTAACCTGGACAAAAATCCCCTAGGAATTAGTATAAAACCAAACTCATTTCCTCTTCAGTTTCAGGCCAAGATTTGAATTGAGGTCACGGGAGGCAAAAAGACTGCAGCATTATAAATCACTACCAGCTCCCTGTTTGCCTTACTTGCATATTTTTACACTTAATTCGAAACTCAGTTATGAAAAACACTAAAAAACTTTGGTGGAATATTTCAGATTATAACTCAAGAGACAATAGCAACTGGTCACTCTGTAGGTCAATAAACGGAATCGTTTGTAGCACTTTTATTCATCGGTGGATTTGTTACAAAAAAATGAAATTAATTCAAAGTCATTGAATCGCAACAACCCTGATTCCCCTCACAGCTGTGTAACACAAAGGTTCTGTACTCCCTGGACTTAAACACCTTGAAATCCCTGGGGAAGAGCTAACAGCCTTTGATTTCACTAACCGAACCAGTAATGCCACTTGGAAAATAGTTACAGTTGCATTTTGACATTTATAGATGCGATGTTGACGGCGGTGAGGGCACAGCAGCCATCAGCCCTCTCTGCTGAGCAGGGTCGGCAGCGCTTCTCGCAGTTCCATCGCCTTGCACACAAAGCTCACACTTTTCATTTAGCAGTTCTCACGGAAAACTGCATCAAACACGGTTGGATTTCTAAGTTAGTAACAAAGTCAAAAGCGGAACCACAGTTCCCAGAGATCCCAGCATGAAGCTTTGTTTCACGGTGCTGCATCTTTCAAAAATGTGACTCATTCAATAGCCACGGCCTCAGGACAGGGGAGTGCTGCCTGCAAGGAAACACGCCTCTGCCTGGAGGAAGCCGCAAGGCCAATAAAATGCGTAAAATACCGCTCTGAGTATCCAAGAAATGGCCCCTGCCCTGAAACAGACGCTTCCCAGGGAAGATGGCAGCAGCGATGCGCTCCGTGCGACAGGATGGCAAAGGAAAAATCAAAGATCGGCACAGGCCAGAGCTCTCCCTGCGATCTCAGTGATTCCCAAGCTGTCAGCAGCGAGGCTGCTGCTGTCACTTCCCCGCTCGCTCACTCTCCCCATCAGACACTGATAGCACGCCTGTCACAGCCGCAGCGCTGCCGGAGTCAGGGATGACAAATCGCAGGGAAGACGTGTCAACACAATCAACTGGCCTGAAGACAGACAGCTGGTGCGCGAATTCCACCACAGACAATATCGCCTGTGAAATCACTCCAAGGCATTTTTAGCAATCGCGAGCTCTCAACAACAGCTCTGACTGCTAAAAATAGCCTCCGAAGGCTTGCTCCGGCATTAACGGCAGTGCTGGCTAAATTTGAGTCATGACCCCACTCGGTGACATATAAGCAAAACAAGCACAAGCCTCAAAGCAGCAGCAGCTATACATGCTTAGAGCTCCAGCAGTGTTAATGCACCTATATGACAAAGCTTTCTCCGCAACGTTAATGTCGGTTACTACAGTATTCCCCTGAAACACTCCACCTGGAGCCAGGCAGCTGAGAAGCAAGGCTCAGATAACTCATCAGTACAAATACGCATCCCTGTGCTTCAATACAAACCTTCCTCTTGGCGAACAAAAGGGACCAATGCATCAAAGGTGCTAAATGTCTCCATCTCTCACGTTTCAAAAGCTCCTACTGAGCATCCATCAGCTCACAGAATGGAACTGCAGCAGCCCAGAAAATAGAGCAAACTCTGCTTCCCTGGTGGTTTTGACTCTTGAAAAGTAGCATGACAGAAAGAGATCCACTTCCCCTCGGTGCACAACCAACCACAGAAATGCACTTTCCCCAGCGAGAGCAGCAGCAGCACCTGCAAGTTTCAGCTGCTCCGAGACCTCTGAGAGCAAAGCAGAAAACCAGGGAGGCACTCCAGCATTCAGACACCAAGCACTGGCTGTTCAAGAGTAAACAAGAACACAGTTCATCTCCAGAGCATTTTTATTTATTTATTTACAGAAAAATATGCCAGCTCAAAACTCCTCATTGCAGGTGTGCTACCAAAGCAACACAGAGCACCAGACCTGTCTGAATTAATCCCAGACTGGAGCATGGCCTCTTGTTTAAAAAGTTCGATTTGGAGATATCGAGAGATGGAGTCATCACAATCCATGATAAACTGCTCCAGTGGTTAATTATTCATCCTGGTCAAGTTCTGTAGCTTATCTCTAGCTCAAACATATCACTGCTGCAGCCTCCCAGCCACTGGATCTAGTTACAAGTTTGACTGCCAGAAGGAAGAGCCCTCCCTTATCATCTTTCTCTCCCCTATGCAGGCTGCTATAAATCGTAACCATGCCATCCCTCCACCTCCTCTGATAAAGCATCCAGAGCGCCGGGTCGCTCGTTTCCTGCGAGACCAATTTTCCCCTTCTCCAACAATTCTCATGACACTTTTCTGAAGCCTCTCCAATTTACCAGCCTCTCTGGCAGGTACCAAGGTATGGCACCCGACTTACACCCGTGCCAATGCCAAACGTAGGGCTGCGTCACCACCTTAGTCCTGCTGAGCATTTCCTTTGCCATGTGTTCAAGGATTACACATTCAGCCCTGGACACAGCTAGGCTCCCAGGCAGACGGCTACCTATCTTGACGCCCATGCCCCTTTCAGGGGAAAGGCCCTATCTCAGGAGACAGCTGTCCTTCTGCCATCTCCTCCTTGCACACGAAGGGCCCTTACTATGTCCCTAGTGCAGGGCGCTTTATTGCATCAGAACGTACCGTTCATGAAGCAATCCCAGTCACTCCAGTTCTGTTCCTTATCTTGCACTCCACCTAATCTGTCCGTTATCTGAGGACTTTGAGTAATGGTTTTATTTTTTTTTCCTCTGGGTCACTGATTAAAAGAAGTTAAATAGTGCTCTGCTAACGACCCAGTACAAACATACCTCCTGAAAGCTGGTTCTTTCTTGCCTGCCCTATTTTGAAACCTTCTGGTCAGATAGCTTAGAATTCGGTTCGGCTGCTTCTATTAAATATCTGCATTAGCAAAATAATAAAGCTGGGACAAAACCACTCGACTTCAAAATATATTGAATCAAATATCTGGGGCTTTCACAGCTGACTGCAGGAGATCTCAGAAAAATACAGCTACCAACTACCACGCCATTAGCAAATAGCTTCGAGCTCATTTTAAGCGTCCAAGGGCCCGCATGCAGCTGCCTGCATTGCTACCTTTGCTGCAGAGACTCCAGGCAGGGAGGGAGAGCTCCAGCCCCAGAAGGAGCTCCTCAGCACACCTAGCACAGGCTTCTCCAGACCAGACCAAGGCCGAGCCTGTGAAGCTCAGAGCAGCCGGTCATCTTAGTTCTTCTCAGTGGGGTTCCCTAATCCTAACATGACAGAATGACTTCCATCTCCTCCTGCTGATCCGCAGCCTCTCAGAAAAGCCAACACTGTGTTCCTACAAGCCCTGCCACAGACACGTCCCAAAGAACGAGGAAAGGGATGCAGGGAGCTATTTGAAGAAAAACCCAATAGCCGAATGCTCACAGCTGAGTCCTCCCGGCCCTGCCCTCAGCATCTGCACTCTGAGATGAGAACCTGTCTCTACCCCACCAGCAGACAGCGCACCGCTCTCCAGCCCACCAACGCCTCCATGCTGAGGGGCACCGTCTGCCTCTCAGATTGCTGCCAGCCCCCAACCAAAGCAAGCCTTGCTCTTTTAAGTAGCGCTCCTGATGGTATAAAATCACACACAGCTTAATCTCCAAAATAACACTGATCTTGAGCCACTCCAAGCCTAAGATCAGGAAACCACATATTCTAAATGCTGCTCAGAAGTCTGAACAGCCAGTGTGAGCAAAACAGTGGAGCAAGAGGTGTTTTTGCTGCCATAGTGCACTATAAAGAAAGATGCCTATTTTCTGTGGTTCTGAGACCTTTTTAAAGAGACTTCTGGTCTGCTGTAAGGTCTCACCTCCCCACAAAGACAGGGATGACTCAGGAGCAAGGCATGCCCTTCCCTGTCCTTTGTCTGAGAGGCATTTGTCCTTCCTGGCAAAGACTGATGCCCTTAGCTGGGGTCCCGCAATGCTTACACTTAATAACCGCATCTTCAACAAGTTTATATCATCATAATAAAAGCCAACCTGATACACATTCCGGCTTAGAAACTTTGTGTCTTTATGTAAGAAGTACTGCATCATCCACTTAACTTTAAAATAACACAAGTGGATCAATGGCACCAATGAAAACAAAAGCAACTCCATCTACAAAACAGGAGGAATGTGGCTGACTGCTTCTTGGCAGTGCAGAAATCCTGTACTAAGGATGGAAGCAAAGGCATACAGTTTAAGCTGAAGGACCATTTACCGTAAGCTGAGCAATAGTT
>JAOWBP010004343.1:1808632-1842910 GCA_028571105.1 Tragopan temminckii
GCTGAGCAATAGTTTAATTGCCTCAAACTCAGAGAAATTAAATCCCTACTTAGATTCCCCTTCCCGCTTTCCCAGCCTTTATGAAGGCAGTGCTAAACTTCCCAGGGCAGCCCTGGGGATTTCTCATGAGAACAGCACAACAAAGCTGCTGGAAGACCCAGGCAGCGGTGTAGGAAACCAATCTGAGACAGCAGTTCCATGGGCACACTGCAAACGGCCCAGCAGAGACAGAACAGCACCCCGTCCCCAGCATGCCCCAGGATCAAGGTGGAGTTTGCCTTTCCCTGCCTTTGGCAGCAGCAGCCCAGTATAAACCAGCCAGCTGTGAGGTCTACAACATCCAGCCCCTAAATGTCGGCAGCCCTCTCCTGTCAGTCCCACACGCCTCCACAAATGTTCTTTTATCCACTGCTACCGTCTGGGAACACCAAGACAAGTACTAGGCTAATCTGGTCGTGTCGCTGCTCAGTGGCTTTGGTGCCACAGGAACCGACAGGCACCTACTCCTGCCTGACAGTGCAGCCATGGGCCCCTCCAGCAGCGCTCCCAAACAGGCAGGCACTCTCCTTTTCCCTTCAGCTCCAGCAAAGGTTTGGCTTAAGCACTCCTGCAGCAGTGATTTGATTCATCCCTGCAAAAGGCGTTTTTCAGTATCTTCACAAGACAACTAATCATAAAAGTGATATAAACGAGCTGTCCTGATGCTTGCCCATGTTTTTAGCCACATCAGTGCAAAGCCTTCATCTCATCCAGCAAAAACTGGAAAGTCAAACGCAACTTAGATGCTTAAGACTGTACAGACTTCTGCCAGTCAAGAAGCCAAAGCATCAAATCACTTTAAGTGCAGGCACATTCCCTCTCATACCCGTTTCATACTTCAAGGCAAACAATAAACGTGCTTCACTTCCCTGCTGCCTTTTCCCAGGTATCTCCCTGGAACTCTGCTGGAATACAGACTACTGTTACTACATCGTTTTCAAAGAATCTCCCTTTCATCTGCATCACCAAGATTTCCTGCTCCCCTCGCTGCCTCCGAGCCCTCTCACCTTGTACTACTTATTCCATTAGTATCTATACAATAAATCTGAAAATACACCGTGCAATGAAGGCAGCACCATTATACACATGCCATGGGGAATATCCATGAATAGAAAACTTGCTCTGAAGGAAAG
Organism: Tragopan temminckii; assembly: GCA_028571105.1. NCBI lineage: Eukaryota > Metazoa > Chordata > Aves > Galliformes > Phasianidae > Tragopan > Tragopan temminckii. The sequence continues at coordinate 1,809,805 of JAOWBP010004343.1, forward strand.
CAAGGGGAAAGAATAGCAAAAGCATACCAAGTACAGCTCAGCCAAGAAATACAATCTTTTCAAATTTCAGAAGCGAACTGGAATGGCCATAAATACCTAGCTAATTAGGGCTTTAATGGGATCTGGGCTCCTCACCCCTTTAAACTGCTAAAAAAATCTCTGAAAGTCAATAGTGCCAAAATCTTCAAGAATTTTGTATTTGCTCTGCTTATACAAACCTCAGACATTCTTACAATCATCCATTCCCTTCGCTCATAAATATTTATCTAGTTGGAGCCAAGTGCATAAATGAACCTTCCATCCCTGCTTATGGCTGCTCTCCCTTTAATCCTTAATCCCTTTGCACTATCTTTCTTGTCTCTAACCTGCAGAGGACTCTGACTGTTTGCATTTAATTCTTCTTACACATGCCCTGGAGCACAAATGGCTTGTCAGGTTAAAGATAAAGCAAACATGTACGGCCACCAGTAGAGTAACCAGCCTTTCAGATAGCAGAGCACCTGCAGCCAAGGCAGGCTGGGTAATGAAGGAACCAGTAAGTGATTTGGCTGGGATCTCCACACCCAGCAAACCCAGGGACTTTTCTAGGACAAACCTCTTGCCTCCTATTCATACTCACTAACTCTGAAGATGGTTTCCTTTACCTCTTTGTAATCAAATGCAGCAACTTCAGGGATGGCATGGCCAGAAATAAGTGATTACATCTCAGCTGCATCTGGAACAAGACTGCTAACAGGGCAGGAAGGGTGAAGTACGATACCTGGTCCAAAGGGGTTGGCAATACAAGGCTTAAAGTCATCATGACAGAAGGGCCCAGAAAGTCCTTAATCTGTGAGCACAGAAAGTCAGAAGGAAGCAGCACTGATATCTGGGTTTGGGGAGAGTCAACGGAACAAAAAGATGAGCATGTGCCAGAGTCAAGAGCTTTAGCTCCCGAACGAGTCCCTTCCATCTTCCTCCCACTTCACACTGCCAAACACACAGCCTTACACTTCTCTGGAGCTGTGCAAGTCAGTTCTCAGTATTAGACCAAAGGCAAAAATGAAATCCCAATTTTCCTCAGTCAAAAGCTCCTATATCTCTCGTTACTGCTGAGGACTTCAAGACTTCCCACCTTCTCTCCCTGAAAAACCTTCCCTTCATTTGAAGCAGTGAATTCTGCCAGCAAGAGCTGCTGCTGCTGGGGAACCAGACAGCCCACTGCCCAAAGCAGCTCGCTCCAGGAGTGGCCAAGTCCAGGTTCTGGGACTTAGAGATCACGGATTTTCTTAACGGGTGTTTCTTTCTGTTCTTTCCAATCAATGTGTTATTACTGGTTTTTTAGAACAGAAGAATTTAAGGTTTTGGAAAATGTATCTAAGCATGCAACTGCATCATCTGGCAGATGAAGCATCTAACTGCAAGGATAACATTACATAAATCACTGCAATGAGCCTGTCCAAGCACAATGTTTCCACCCTACCTCTACCCTGAAATGTCAGATTGCTGAAAAACCTATCTGATTTTGACACGATTTGGAAAATATTTATCCTCGCTTCTTTATAAAATCCTCCCTCAAATTCCTCCCCCACCCCCATTTTGGCCACAACAGTAACAAAACAAAACAGAAAGGGGGAAGAGAGAGATCAAAAGAGAGTAAGTGAAACCTCTCAAACTGCAGCAGATCCTGGCACCAAATAAAGACTTTGGATGGACAACTGTGCCGTATTTGCAAACAATGTCCCCACAATCACATGAGAGCTCTCAAATGGAGATTTGGAGTAAATGTATGCTGTTGATTCTTTGATGCAATTAACATTGTTTGTCTCAGCATCAGTAAAAACAGGCTTTTGCCTGCTAGCAAAATTTTTGGCTATGCACACAATTGTTTACTTGAATGAAAGGCTAAAGAGCTAACTGAAGCTGTTTTCATTGCAAAAATACCACGGAAGAGTATCAGGTCAGGAGTAAACCTTGCTGGTTACCACATCCAAACTGCATCCCTAAAAAAAACAGGGGGAAAGCCCTCAGAAAACCAAACCTGGCCTGTTTTCTTCCTACATTTCTCAAACTCTTTCCACAAAGCACACCATTCAATCCCAATTCTACTTACAAAAGTCTTCTTTAAAGACTTGTGAAAATGTATCAGTGTGTCTGCATCCATTATCCTATAGTTACACGACTTCTAGAAAACCTTAGCCCCAATTAAAGAAATGCTTGAAAATGTCTCATTTTGGCACACGTGCTGCATGCTCTTTTGGCTGCTATGGGAAGATTAAGCTGTGATCACCTGCTAGCAGGTAGAGAGAAAGGTGATGCACAGAGCAGGTGAGGCAAGGCTCCGGGGAGCCCCGCTGCCTGACAGATCCGTGTGGCAGCAGGAGGGGGATGCTGCTCCGACAGCTGGACAAACACACTGCATGCTGCAAATACTCTAGCGTTTGGGAGAAGACCCAGCATGGAAGTCAGGCCGGATCAATAGGGAGAACCGTGAGTTTATTCACAAAGGCAGGACCTGCACAGAGTGAGATTCTGACAGTTTGTGATTGGAGAAAGAGTAATACCCATAAGACTGGTTTACTGGGATTTTCAAAGCAGCCTTTCTTCTTTTTCAACACTATATTTAATGTTACCTGTAACAACTTCAGAAAACAGAGGAGTACCCAAACCCATAATATCCCCAATCTCACACAATTTAGCAGCTGTTAAATCCCCCAGTATTCTCGAGTGGGGCGTACACAAAGCACGAGCTGTGCTCCATCCCTCCCGCCCCGGCTGGCAGACTGCACAGCATGCCAAGTTCAGGCATGCTCTCAAGAACTACAGAGAAAGTGGTTTTCTTTTCTGGTTTGTTTGCCTGATTCTTTTCCAGATAGAGGCACTTTTGGAAAACACACCTGCAATAACCCACTGAGCATCCTCTCACTGGCACTTCATTCCGGGCAGAAACAACCCGAGCAGAGCAGCCACCGGGTCACTGCACAAGGCGCCCACAGCTTTCACCGCTCCCCCAAAGTGCTTATTGAAACTTCCCAAAGCAGAGCACACAAAGGTCCCAAGACACCGCCTGCCCACAGGAGCAGCCAGTCCTTATGTGTTTAAGCACCACGCTTTCCACCCCGTGCCTCCACCAGCTGCTTTCATTTAGATGCAGGTCACATTCACACAGACTGGAAAGCATCGCAAACGCGTACAAATTGCTAACGTGGGAACGCAGGTCCTTGAAGCTCACGCACCGCACCCAGTGGGCAGTCCATCATTTCTCCGTTCAGTCTTTAAACACTAACACTGGCATTAACAAACAGATACTTTCCTTTTTCTTTAGTACAGGTTCCTGATGCCTAGAATAACTTGGCTACAGATTTTATTTATTTTGGACAGATTGACAAAACCATCAAGTGGCCATAATCTACAAAAGTTCAGTGGACTAAGACACGAATTTTCTTGTCAACCCACCTATCATCCTTAATGCAACGCCTGCAGCAGTGCAGCAGTGGGGGAAGGAAACGCAGGGGAGAGCATCGCTTGGAATTGGTTTCCAGTGGCAGATCAGGGAGAGCACAGGCAGCAGCAGAGAAACATATGTTTGAACCCAAGCCAAAAATCTGGCTTCCTTAAGAAGTGTAGGATGACAAGCCTCTTGTAGCAATAATAGCAGGCTGGAAAGTGGGGGTGGAAAAATTCCCTCTGCTCATGCAGAAGGCAGATTCTCTAATATCTACCTACCAGCATTTAATTTGGAACAGCTGGCGTTTGGAGAAAGCCACCAAGATGACCCACTGAAGACAGCAATGGGCTCAACACTGCTTTATGCTGCAATAGCATCATCTGCTCACTCACCACTGCTGACATGCTTTGGAAAATGGCAACTCGGTGTCAAAAGCATAAAGCACTTTGCAGGACACACACCTATACATTACTTGGCTGGGAGCTGAAAAAATCTCTGCGCCTTTGCTATCTTACATTAACATTACCTTGGAACCGGGCACATGAAAATTGATGGTAAGTAAAAGTTAATTACAGTGTTTATGTCAAAAAGCAAAAAGGGCAGAAAGATGACTTTTAATTTGGGTCTTCACTAAGCTCAGCTTCTTCTAACAACAGAGAATCCCAGAGAATAGCATTTCTCCTATCAGCAGGACTGACAAGCTGTTCTGCTCTAGCTGCTGTTCACAGCAGATAATAGCACAAGCCTAGTGCTGAAAATATTGCTATGATAGCAGTCCCTCTGTTGCCACCCACAGAAACTCTGTGAGCACCTTAGCTCTAGAAATCAGCATAGAGAGAGAACCCAAAATATCCCAGGGAAACAGCTACAAAACAAAGCACAGAAGAATGCCACATATGAAATTCTGGTGTTTCATATAGCAGCAGTGGCAATTCCCTGTTTACAGAGGGCCAACTCCACCTCCAAGGAGGAGTCCCCAGTCACTAGACCTGCTGAAGGCCAGTGCTTTGCTCTGCTTCTGTATGCCATCCTCCTCCTTGAAACAGATCACGCCGATTAACAGTCTCGTGCCATTTGATGAAAAGCTACTCCAGAAACTGGCTTGTGTAGCTGCTCATACAGCAGCACATGACATATTTGTGGAGTACAAGTGAGCAGAAAGACATCTGCTTGCTTGATTTCAGTAGGTACGAGCGTACAAGCAGCTCATTCTGCAGGACATGCTTGCTTTCTCTGCTTGAGCGTGTGTTGCCGGGGCTGGCGGCCCGTCTCAGCTGGCTGCATCCAATCCCTCTCCTCTTTGCATATCAAAGGGTGAATGAGGAGGATTGCAGTGATGTACAGGGGCTGCTGCCCAAGCGTTCTAAGATGCTCCTTCGCACCTGTACACAGTTTATAAGCTTCGGCTCAGCCACCATAACTGAATATTTTCTGTATTTTTAGCTGCTCACCAGCTTTTGTTCCATTCCCACATTCACCAAGCATTGGAAGGGATTTCAGAGCAAAAAAGTCACATTTCTTTTTTAAGATTAATTAGTGGATTACAGCCACCCCTCCAGTACGGCATTCAGCTACAGCTGTTAAGGATCAGCGTCCCATGGACACGAGGCAGCCCCGCAGGTGGGGGGCAGAGCACTGCTCTGCGCACAGAGGACTTGGTGTCGGGGGGCTGGCTCAGCTGCTAGAAGGGCCCCCACTGCCTGTGGGCAGCACGACCCACCTCATGTAGGAAGATGTGCTTTGTTGGAGAGGAACAAGGCTGCAGCACTATCACCACACACTGCTGCTCTGTGCTGGCTACAGAGTGAGTGGTGCCAATGGCTTCTGCTGCTCAGGCCCTCTGAAGAGGACCTGTTTTCATGTCAGCAGACCAGGCTGGGGAGGCTGAGATAGTTTGGTGGAACAGCCAAGCCTTAAACGCACATGATCAGGTTTTACAGCTTTTAAAACTTTGATTTTCAACAAAGTGAAAATGAAAAGCAAATATGCTCTTAGCTCTTCCCAGCAAGTCCGTGTTTGAAGGCACAACAGGCCACAAAAACATGACATCCAGTTCATCTTTACGACAAAGTCATTGCTATGCACCAAACACAGGCAGGAAAGGGAAAAGCCACTTTCATTCACTCTGCAGCAAGTGGCTACAATTGTTTACATCCCGGGGAATGACAGAGGGGCAGAGCTCTCAGATAAGCAGCCCTGCCTGGGCAGCACGCTCCCTTTTGCTGCTCTGTATAACAGCATGTACCTTTTCTCCCGACTCGGCTGTCTGTCACACATCCCTATCCTCCCCTGTTCTTCCAAACATACAAGAGAAAGAAGCAGGTTTCCCCCTCTGCGGGACAGAGGTGAAAGCAAACAGCATTGCAGGGAATGCAGCGGCAGGAGCTGCTACCACGATCCTGCTCCCGGGAATGTCTGCAGGGCTCAGAGCCGAGGTCTGGTGCCGGGACCCTGAGCATCACTGCTGTCACCTGCCTGCACACGTGCAGCCTGAGCTGCCAAAAGCTTAAGCTTGAAACTGCTCTGCTTCACATCCTGGTTGCTTTTGTCAGTTCTGCCTTTTGAGAAGGGGGTTGAAGGAGAATAAAAACAAGAAAAGCACTTAGCAGCTGGTAAACCTTCCTCCGTATGAAGCTGAAGAGTGAAGGCACAAGCTCTTCATCTCCAGCAATCCGTGTCACAACCCATGCTCTAACCCCGCAGTTGGCACAGGCCGCTGTGCCTGGCAGCCCCGCTCCCTTCCAGCAGCCCCTGCTCCCTCCCTGCTCTGAAGCTGACCCAACATCCATACTCAGCCAGGGGAAGTCCTTTATTCTCAGAATGTAATATTTAAAAAAAAAAAAAAAAAAAGCACCAAACCCTACACACCCAAAAACCCAGGGAACGTGCAGTACAGCAATAGGAAAAACTGATGCATCGCATCTGCTCTGGCAAATGATTTTCCATGTGACATTTCCCTGCCCCTCCCCGAGGACTCCCGCTCTGCTGGCTGCCAGCAGTCTTGTGGGGAAGCCAGGAACCCCCCGCCCAAGGACCTGGTCCCCCTGGCACTGCTACACGGCTGTGACAGCTGAATGGGCTCCTGTGCCCACTGACACAGGGACAGAAAAACCCTTTACTTATAAAAGCATATATTTACAGCCCTAAGCAAACTCTTAAACAGAATATATTCGCCTACAGGGTGCTGCTAAGAGGCACAAGGAAGCCATTTTAAGAGCTCTTGATGCCGGAATGCAGCAGTACCAAAGGTGAGCTCAGGGTTTAGATCAAACAAGCTGCTGCTCCACTCCTCAGCTCCGGACAGCTTGGCCTGAAACAGTGCCGACAATTCTTCTGAGCCAAGCTCCTTTACTTGATGACTTGACTCCCCCTGTGCCTTAAAATACAGTCCTTCAGTTCGTGTTTCTGCAGGTGGATCTGAAGAACAGTCACCTGAAGCCATCCAGCAGATGACAGCAGCACAGTCTCATAACTAAGGACACTGCACAACGCCAGATGGCCGCTTCTGGTCACCAGCCTTCATTAAGTGACAACTCCAGCCTGCAACCCTTCAGCTACAGCATGATTTCTGCTAGAACTCCACGGAAGCACCTCTTACATGTGGGGAACGATGAGTCCAAGGATAAAACCAAAACTGCTAACTGCTTGCTGTGTTTTAAAATAAAGACAGCTTGTAATCATGACACACTTCTGTTATGCAAAGCTCAAGAGTCAGTTTCTGCAGGCAGAGCTGGTGAGCTGATAACATTAACAAATCACACACTGGAAGAACTCAGCCTAGGAGAGAAGCTGTGATGTTCACATTTTCCACAAGGGCAGGAATTTGCCATTTTCCCTCTCCAACAATCTTCACTTGCTAGGCATGCGGAAAAGTCTTACTCCATACCCTACTGCCAGCACCAAGAATCCACCTGCCGGTTTTGCTTTCTTATAACAAGCGTTTCAGTGAATGCTTTTCTCTCCTGAGATGGAAAACACAAACTCTCTTAATTCTCTTGATTCAAAGCATGTCTTGTGCTGCTTCTCTTTATCCTTAGAGTAAGAGGTATCTTTCAGCAGAGCAGACAGGACTTAGTAGAATACAATTTCCTTTGGTTTAGTGCTCCATTAGTTTTATTTATGTTCAAAGATGTTGCTTTCATCCACTTGGTATTAGGGCGAAAGATGCATCAGGAGGAAGAGACACGATGGTACTTTGAAACGAGGCACTGGGCAGAACAGGAGCAGATGTCTGAGCCACCTTAAGACATCAGATATTAACACAATGAAGTTCTGATAGGTAGCAATTACAGCTGATAGATAGACTAAGCATTATTCAGAGGTCTATTGCAACCATACATTTAGCACCACGCCTTTATGTTCCTTGCTGCAGATGCGTATGCAAGCTGTCATTATTTAAGAGGGTAAAAACAACATCCTTTTTGGTGGTGTATTTTGGATTTTCTGCTTGGAGACTGCAGACACATAGCACATAGAGGTGCACAGCACCTTGCCCAAACCTCCTGCTCCCTCTCCCGTATGCTATTTGTCACCCGATGGATCTGTCTGTCACCAAAATATTAACTTCCTCTTCCTGTAGAGTAGAAGTAGACAAAAGCTTGAACAGATGGAAAGAGGTGATCGTAGAACATATTTTAATGCATCTACACAAAGCTAGAGCTAGTTACCAACCTGAACTGTCAGATTTTTATTCAGAGAGAGATTTTTTAAAATTATCTGAATAAATAATTCATTTTAACCTGAAAAATGCATCCTTTTCTTTCTTGCATTCATGGCTGACTGAACAAGGAAGTTTGCAGTCCCTCGGCACAAGGTTCAGATTGCCAAATGAACACCCAGTCCTGCTTTTCTGCCTCCCTGGGCTGCCTTGCCTCCAGCACTGAGGGAAGCCGGCTCAGCAGCTCCCTGCCAGGCCTGCAGGACAGACCAGCCAGGGGCTGACAGCAAGCACTGCTATTCCTGGTTTGGCAGCAAAATCCTGGACCCAACGGTGCCTCAGGTTCTTGTCAGTTGAACAGCCTGCTTGTTCTTCCTCTGCTCTCCTTCCTCTAAAGCACAGGAAGGAGGAACACACAAAAGAAGGTCCGGTGCTTAAGCACTACAGATAAAATGGTGCAGGAGGACTGAAGGACAGATGTATGACTTAAGATACACATGGACATAGTAATCAGTGGAAAACCTTTGCACACAAATACTTGGTACAGAAAAGGAAAGGGCCTTTTTCTATGCTGCAGAAGAATTGACCAGTTTGCTGTGATTTCTTTCTAAAAGTGCTGTTTTGATTACTCACCTGCACCTCATTCAGCAAAGCAATAAGCTCTCTCATCTAAAGGAACTGTAATGGTAACATCTTGCCAGAACCTCACAGCTACAAAGCAGCTGCTCTTGCTAACTGAAGTCAGTACACAGGACACTCCTGGGTTAATGTGCAGCCAGACGCTTTTTCCCTCTGCGATACAGAAGTCATGCTTTTCTGGCTTTTTTGTTTGTTTGGTTTTTGCTTTGTTCTGTTTCTCTTTAAGGCAGCATCCTTGACAGCATGAATCAGATGGAAAAAGAAGAAAAAGCAAAGCACCTAGATACAAGAAATGAATGATGATAGAGACCCAGCAAAAGCCTTTCCTAATGACAAGATATTACTGCACAGGTTAATGAAAACCAAATACCAATTTAACATGCTAACCTTTGAGCAAATTGAGTTCAACTAATCAAGAGCCCTCCAAAAGGGTATTTTGAACTAAGAGAAAAGACTGGAAAAATCATTTACATAAGATGGCTGGTAATGGTGCATTTAATGGCACTGGCGATAGGGAATTAGAAGGAAATGGACACATCGTGTGCAACCTGTTCACTAAAGCACTTCAGCAGGACATCTCCTTAGAGGCAGATTCTCCCACCGGTACTCAAGCCAAGTCCCACAACAAGCAGGGCGGTATCAGGCTCAGGCTCTCCCTCAGGACACTCCTCCCACAGAATTTTAAGCAGAAGTACCGCGCAAGGTTTGTCCCCTCCCTCCAGCCCTCAAGTCCCAGCACAGCCCTGTGTTCCATGGCTGCTCCCAACCCCAGAAGGTTCCTGACAAATCTCACTGCTCCCAGTGGGCACATACACTCCTGCTGTGGTCAGCATTCCCCAACCAGCCCCCATCTCAACGAATGCAAGATGTTAAAAAAAACAATAAAGTCTGGGTGCACCATCTTCAGGTTCTTCCTTTTAGGAGAACACTGAGCACTGCAATATATTAGCTCTGATATTATCAGGTAATGCAGCCCCGATGGCAGTGTTTTGGGGGAAAACAGGGGGCTTTCTGATCCACAGTGCATAGCTGCTGAGCGCTGCCTTTGGCAAAGCACGTCATGCTGCCAATGTGCACACGTGCTGATGCTCCTAGCCCCCTACAAGTGACAAACCACACAAGGCAGCTCGTGCTCTGCCAGCACAGCAGTGACTCCTGCAAGCACTCTGGCCAGGAAGCTGCCCACTGCACAGTGAGACTGTCAGCTAAAGCTCTACAATTACTGGAGATGATGAGTACAAGAACACGGGAGGCACCCGGACTGGAGCGTATCATTGTGGCAGCACGGGACCCTCATCCCACCACCACACTGTGGCTCTGCCACAGGGGCCACTGACTGCCACCACTGCCGAGCAGGGCTGCACTCACAGTGCTTTAAGCCTTCAGCAAATTGGATTTTTCTATTTCTAATATATCATCTGCTGACTCTCACTGCGGAAAAGTACTGAACAATTCTAACAGTCACCTCAAGGATGCACTTGAGTGCTTTCTGGAGTTAAAGAAAGATATCCGGAAGAGAGATTTAGAATAAATAAATAAATAACCATGCTATTCATGGTTACATTCAGCTGCTCACATCTCCTACTTGCGTTTCAATATGCTACACTGGGATTTTATGACTCAGATACCCTTCTCCTTTTCAGCTCAGATACGGTTTGGGAAGCACAATCTTTATGGTGAGAACTCTAACCGAGCCACCCTGAGGCTTTTGGCTAACAGCTGCCCTCCAGTCCTTCTGTTCTCCTCCCCATCCCTCATTCCCATTTCATCACCTGAACAATAACATTACACATCTAAAGTTTTCCAGCGTTGGGAACCCTTAAATTCATTTGAACACATCCCATGGAAACGTGCTACAGTTTAATAAAAGACCCAAACTGTTTCGTCAAACTATACCTTGCAGTTAAGGGATTCTGTAATTAGAACATAATTACTCAGCCATATAACGTGTCAAATTATGGAGAATGATTATTTGTTAAACTATAGATAAAGAGAAAAATGAATAAATCTGGAGCCACAGATAAAACCAATTAAATGGAAGTCCTTCCCTTCAGCATTCTTCTCATGCTGCAGAGATCAACTCTATCCAGCAGCTGGTTTACATGCACAATTGCTGAGATAAAACTTCTATGCGACACACACAGCACAAATCCCAGAAGTCAATAATTCAGAACAAGAAAGGGCTGCAGAGAAGGACAGGTGGTGCTGACATCACCATCAGCATCTTCCTTACATCATGGCATACAGGTAGGACTGTATGTAACTTACTGCAGTAAGGTTATGAAAAAGATGATATAAATTCCAGGTTAAGCTTGAGATGTTAAGGGATTTTACCTATTACTTGAATGAGAGCCAGCATCCTTTAAAGTAGTGTTCAAAAGAAACTACCTCTCTTCAAAAGACACGGAAGAAGAATTTCAAAGCACGCTAACAGAACATCCAAAACGCACAGCAGAGAAACACAGCACCCCTCTTTGTTTGGTGCACATCCTACAATTATATCCTCTAAAATATATGGGTTTGACTCATCAGTTGGAACTGGATGATCACTGAGGTCCCTTCCAGCCCAAGCCATTCGATGAATTCAGTCAAACCTGCCAAATAATGCATGGAGGAACACAGCTGAGGAGAGGGCAGACAGGCAGCCCTGCTGCTCGCCCAAGGGCTGCTGCTGCAGCCAGCCCTGCAGGGCTCAGCATGGTGCCGTCCAACAAACAATAAGGAATGATGAGAGCAAAACATTTAAAAACAGTCCCAGAGGAAGCACTTACTTCAAATTAAAAGCCAAGCACGCTGTCTCTGGCACATGGATTAAACCATCACCTGCAAATTGTTGTTCTTTCCCAGCTCAGGGGTTTCACTCCAGAAGAGCTTTCCCAGTGGTACCTCTAGAATTAGTGTTTGTATTGGAGTTCCTCATGCTACATCTTGATTTTTTTCCCCCCCCTCTCCTTACCTACAGTGAGTCACCAGGCTCCCTGCAACTAAAAACAAGCTCAGCTCATCTGCTTTCCTCCGCCCCTTCATTTACACATCAGCACAACTCCTGCTTTGATAAAACTTCAGCGGTGCGTAATGCAGCCATAAATTACAGTGACCTATAAGAACAGCCTTGTTATCCTGTAGGCATAGATAAAAGTCAAGAAGGGAAATAGGGAAGCTACACTGAGAACACGGTTAGTGATAAATTAGGGATCCGCTATCTTAATTAGTACCAATAATTACATTCTCTTTCAAGGAAACTGAGGCGTAATAGACACTAATGTCATCTCTCCCTGCACAATAATATAATATTGACTTTCTACCAAAAGAAAGCACACGACCTGAGCCAAGTCAGAAGATGAATTATGGCCATTTTAGAGGCTCTGAAAATACCTTTCAGGGAATATAGTGCCAGAGCACACTACTCACAGTGTCACACGTTTAAATAGGAAAAAGCCCAGACAAAAACCAAAGGACACAATGCAGAGCTCCTCCCTTCAGTCACTGCCTCAGGACCACAGTCGGCAGGGCAGCATCCATCGCAGCAAACACCTCCAGGCCAGGCAGCCCCCGCAGGGCCAGCAAACCACCACCACAATGATTTCTGCCATCACTGCCTTTAAACCCGCTGTGTTCCAGGAAAGGCTGAATTACTGCTGTTTTTGGTACTTACAGATACCAAATAAAGACATCTGTACCTCACAAACCCACTAAACTGAGTTTATCTGCTGTCTTTACACAGAAAGCATCTCTCCACGACACGACAAGTGTACGTACGATCAAACAAATTACTGCTGCAACTCACACGACATTTCGATATTCCTATTAATGTGAGAAAAGCAGCCCTACAAGCTAAAACAGTTATATGTCTATTACACAACTCGTACCATAATATACTATCAAATTCAACAGCACCAAGTGCCCCATCCAGGCTTGATTTATTGCAGCTAATTGCTAATTAGGGTTATTTTTGAAGCACTGCTGTTTGCGTTGCACCAGATTTGCACTTGGGGAGAAAACAGGATTTACAAGGTCAGAATGAAGTTTAAACATTTGTATACAGACTGCTTCGCTCTGCTCGGTATTGTTGAAAGGTCTTTGCAGACTGAAGGCAGCCGTATTTACACGTGGTGTTACCAAAAGCAGGCGCTCCCAACTTCATACAAAGCAGTTATTAACATGTAAAAATTCAAAGCAGGATTCCAACGGTTACTGAGACAACTTCCTAATTAAATAATGGCAGTAATATCACGATGCCTCATGTCCTACATTAAAAATTGAACACTGCCTCACTAATAATGCATTGGTCATTTGCATAATCTAAAGATGCGTGCTGCCAGCGTTAGCTCCAGCCATCGCACCACGAACCACCAGCTCACACCTCACCCCTCCCACTGCCAAGAGAACTACGTGAGCAATTTGGGGGCTCCTTTCCAAGCTCCGGTCTATTAAGATGCATTTAAGCACCGCTGGGAGGAGGATGATCCCCAGTACTTTCAGAAATGAAGACTGCACTATTCTCACTTCTAGCATCAACCCTCTCGCTCCCCTAGCAGAATTCTCCCTGCTGTGTCATTCACCGTGGCAGCACATCTGCCACGGCAGAGCTATAATGCCAACTGGGCAGGCTGGGTTTGCCGTATTGGGCTCGAGTTTCTCTGTGATGTGCCACAGCCAATGCAGCTGCAGACATCTATCCTGCAGCTGAGCTAGGCTAAGACAACGTATAAAGACAAGGAAAGGACTAATCCACCTGCAAGGACCAAAATTCAACTACAGACATTGCTTAATCTAAAAGCAGACAACAAAAGAGCTGGAAAATATAATCTCTTAAAAAAACATTTTGTTTAGATTAGACTGGATTACAGGATGCTTACACACAGGCAGCACCGAATTAACTGACTGGAGCAAGGAAGTCTGAAGGCTGAGCGACCTCTAATCAAGAAAACATGACGTGACTCAACTTACCCGGGCTCCTCTTGAGTTATCAGCTCAGTTCAGATTTATTTTCATGGTTTGCTATCACTCCTTCTAAACCTTCTCTAATCATCAGCTGTATCAGCAGTATGAGAGCCACATGAAAGATAGCACACTTATTTTTAATTTCAAGAGACTGACTGCACTTGCAACTACACTGCTAGCATCATCTAGTCAGGCTGTGGCTTCATAAATCCAGTAAACTTTTTTGGCACATTATCCCAGAGGTGAAGAAAGCTAGGAGAAAACACTAGGAGTCAGTTCAGAGAGCTTGCTTTTGGTATGGGTGAGGAAGTTCAGCCTTCCCTCCACCCCTGGAAATACATTTGTATTTTGGCAGCACACCGGAGGCTGAATGAAGGAGCTCCCAAAGAGGAGCGCTATGGAAACAGGACAAAGACGCTTTTCCAGCCCCAAAGCATGTATACTATGGCACTGGTTCTTCCCTTAGCATGGGTACACGGTTCCCAATTGTGCCTTAATGGAAAATATATTCGCATCAATAGAAGGCGGCTTGCAGACCAGCTGCTCCTTCCTGTTCCCTGCTTTGTTTTTAAAGGAAAGCCACCCTTCTCCTTCCTATTCCCCCACCAGGCTTCTCCCAGCACAAAAGGACTCCAGCACACGCCGCCGGTCAGCCCTCTTCACACTAGTCAGCAGGAAGGGGCTGGATGCCACAACGGCTGGACTTTTCCTCTGTTTTATACCACATATAGCACAGCCACTCCATTATTTTCAATAAGCGTCCCCAGCCAACAGGTGCCCTCAGAAGATCTGCAAAAGAGCAAATCAGGCCCCCACAGCGTGCACACTGCCACCCAAAAGGTGAGCCCTGCGCACACTGCTGATGAGGGCTGTTCAGCTCCCCCGGAAGGACGAGCGCCGTGCCAGACCACGCACTGCAGACACTGGATAAGGTCTGACCTCAAATCACTCAGGGTCAGTTGCAGGGGTTGGAAGAGACCTCTGGAGATCACTCACTATGACTCACTGCAGTTCTGAGAGGTGGTGAGGAGTAGAGAAATACTTTGGAGGAAATAGTTATTCTCTCAACTCAGGGAAAACCCAGCTTTGTTTGGAAATTCTGAACGAGCCCTTAAGATCATTCACTTCTACCGACTCCACCCTGTTATCAGGCACTGTTTTACCACTGCAAATATTGTTCCAGAGGCAGGCTGCAGTGTCATACAGCATCCAGCAGCTCCCTAAAACTGCTACATAAACCTCCAGACCCAGAGCAGCTACTCCCAGCTGCACCGAGACGGGCACGCTACTTTTGTACTACACATACACGTATTACACACAAATCTCATTTAACAGGCACCTTGGCTGCGATGTGAACCCTTCCTTAATTTGTGTTCGCGCAGATTGGGAGCAAAAATTAATATTCAAATTAACAGAAAGCTAAAAGAAACATCAGAGCTCCAGCTCCGCTCCGTGAACGCTCAAGAAGGCGAAGAGAACAAGCTGAATTCCCCCACCGGCCAGGCACAGCTCGCAGATTCCCAATTACCAAGCAGCCATGTCAGACACACGCATTGACTCGGGCAGGGGGAAAGGGGGGGCACGGAGCGGAGGAATGTCTCCCATTCATCGGGCAGCCTTCCCCTCTCAGCGCAGAGTGGGCACTAATGCACGTAAATCCCCGCTTCATCAAGGGGTGAATAGCCCTTTTGTTGCAGTCTATTACAGTTATAAAGATTCTGGCCACGCTTCTCTTACCGCCACCATCCCCTGCTCCCAAAAGAAAGGTAGGGCTTAAAAACACAGCCCGGATCAGGATTCAGGACACGGCGGAGCGGGCCGGCTGTGCCGAGGGGAACCTGCCGCCCCTAGCGGGCCGCTCGGAGCCGTGCCCGGGCAGCTGCCCGCCGGCCTGCCCTGCTGCAGATGTGCGGCTCCGGCACAATGGGCGCCCGCAGCCCTGGCTCTCCTCCACGTCCCGCTGTGTGACAGAAACAAAAGGCGAAGCTGGAAGCCCTCAGCTACAGCACAGCTCTGAATGATTTAGTGACCACGGCATCCAGACCTTGGCAGCAGCTGCTGCGTTAAAGGGACGTCGCCCAAGGAGTCAGGAAACCACAGAGGCAGGCTGTTTTCACACTGGATTTGAGAGGTGCTGTTCCAGATTGGAAGGGTCCTGCCACATCTCCGTAAGAGCCAGACACGGAGAGGGGGAGAGAGCCAGACAGCAGGACATCCTCAGGGCTAGCAGCGCAGCACCTCCAGGCCACCCAGGACACCATCCATCAGGCACCCTCCACGCATGGATTTCCCCACACTTGGCAAGCACCAGTGAGCGGAACTGCCCCAGCCACATGCTACATGCACCTTATAATGAGAGAAATAAAGCAGTGAGATGAAGGCAGCCACAAGGGACCAGGGCGACCTAAGCCCAGGGTGACATCGCAGTGCTGTTATGGCCAGGAGAGCTGGGCTGTTTTTACCAGTACAAGACCCGAATGAATCCATGAATCTCTTCAAACCCCACAAGATATCTTCCTCCTTCTCCAAGCCACAGAACAGCTGAGTTTTCATTACAGAACTTCTCACAATGTACCAGAGGATTAATGAGCCGAAGCAGCACAATCTCCCAAAGAAAACAGCAAGCAAGGAGTGCCTTTGCTCAGCATTCAAGTCCTTCTTCCCATCGCACCTTTCCCTGCCAGCAGCATACAGGGCTGGGCGCTGGGAACGCACCCTGGGACCTCCTTCATCTGAAGCCCCTGCAGCCCTGGTGTGCTGCCTCACTGTACCATGGCCACAGGCAGCAGCGGCTCCAAGCAGAGCCAGCACAGCTCCTCTCAAAGCCCAGACGCTCCAAGTTGTGCCTCCACAGCCTGTGCTGCCACGGGAACCCTGTGGGCAAACAGAGGGCAAGCGACTGACCAAAGAATCACCACGTGTCTGTCTGCAAGGACAAGCAGCAGCCAGCTGTTATGTGCACCAAGAACTCAGCACGAGAAATGAACTTGTCAATTCAAGCAAGAAAAAAAAAAAAAAAGATTTACACGAACAGTAACTACAGTGCAGCAAATACTTGGAATAATTTCTGTCAACAGAGCACTCATTAAGATAGATAAATACCCGCTTTGCTAATCTTCCTCCTCCTCCTGCCACAGTAATTTACTTGCCCACAGGGAGAACCACGCAGGAGACTGATAAAGAAGACAGATCAGAAAGGTGTGTGCATTTCTGTGTGCCACAAGCAGGTTACACAGCGCTGCCACAGCTCCACTGGAAGAGGAAAAATACAGTTTTATATTGCTCTGTAGAGTCTGAAAGTAATTTAAGAAGGACGTTTTAAAGCCATCCTTGACCACCTGCAGTCAAGTGGTCATTAAGAAAGTACTGTAATCAAAGCATCCACTAACTGCTGGAAAACACTATTAATCCACTGAGCAGCATTGCTCCATCCATTCCCCCCGCAGCCATCCCAAGCAAGGAAAACAAAGCCACACTCACGCAATTGGATTTTCAACTCCTGGGAGAGCAGTGTGGGCAAGAGGGGGCAAGCAATGTCAGCAGTGACACTTCTGTGTCAACCCACAGGCAACAGCAGGTCAAACAGGATGGCTCATGTGGTTACACACCTTTGGCCTGCTGCCCTGCTCCAGATTTTGGGCTTGCCTCCTGCAAGAGCAATGCGTGAGAGGGCTCAGGTCTGCACCCAAGCCCTAGCAATTTTCATCCTGCTGAACTAAAGTGGTCTCTTTCACTGACTTTAATAAGCAGGGAAAAGAAACTAGCAGGAGCTGTTACATGTCCTGTTAGGCCTTTCCTGCTCCGAACAGAGGGGAGGAGGAGAAGCCTTTGCAAAACATATGTTTGAACAAGTAGGGGCAGTGAGTGCTTTGCTCCACCAGCATGCTGCTACACACAAGGAGACATCAGTGAGAGGCGGGCAGCACAGTAGCAAATCTGGTACGAGGAAATGTTGTGTAATGTCAAACACAGAGAACAAAAGAATGATTTCTTACTCCCCCAATGGAATATGTCATATCTAGCCTTATAGTGCACTCTAAAACACAGCTGCTGCCTGCTCAACTCAAACAACATACTTGGTGGGATTGGAGTTGATTTTTTCCACCTCGCTGAAATCAAGCTCAGGTAAATCAGAGCAGCAAGCCCAGGGCTCCAGAGCACCCAGCTGCAAATCAGAAACCAGTGCGCCTTCCAAACTCCTGGGGACGCTGAGAGCAGAAGGGAAGGAGCAGCAGCCACAGTGCTTGTTAGGCAACAATTTGTCTTTTAGTGGTCCTGGATGTGGTGCTGACTGACTGCTCCCCCCTAAGCTGGAGGAGCACTGCCCCTTTGGGACAAGGCAAGAAATCAAACGCAAGGGGAAAAAAAAAAAAAACAACCAAGAGGGCCGTAGAAGGATTCTAGGTGTATACACAGCATAAAGAGCAATTCTTCCCTGCTACAGGAAATAATGTTTGTTGGAAGCCTGTGACTTCAGGCTGGGGGAGCCAGGCAGCCCCATCCACTCCGATGCTCTCAAGAGGCAGCGCTTCCAACACAGCAGGCAGCGCTGCTCCCTGCAGCACATGGACCGCATCTCCCGTTGTGGGAACAGCCTCGGGCTGTGCCAGGGAACACTGCTGGCCCATCTGGGTCGGGGACACTGCCTGTCTGCCGCCAGCCACCGCGGCTATGTGACAGGCAATGTGAAACAGCACAGCAATTGCTGGGATTCCTGCACAACATGGGACAAGAGACAGGTTTATCTCAGATCATTTCACAGCATTCTCTTTCTGAATTTCCTGGTTGTTTTCCAGGTCCGTTTTGTTATGCTGTAAAAGCGTTACGTGCCTGTGATCGTGGTGACAAGACACACCACGATGCTGGAGCAGCTCGACACAGCAGGCTCTGCACAAACAAGAAGACAGGCCAGCATTGTTCTGTTGTCAGTACTGGAGTCCAAGGCATGGAGAAAGGAAAGTGGGGTTTTCCAGGACAGCGGCCCGGGTGCCGAGTATCCCACCTACTGCCACTGACTAGTTCTGCAAAAGGAGGTGAGCCACTAGCTGCTCTGCACAGCATACACCCCGATTCTGCACTCCTTCGGGTTTACAAGGGGAGAAGGAGAATAGGCTTATTTCAAAAGGCTTTAAGCTTTTTCAGTAGAAGGACCGCATCAGTTCCTGGCATACACCAGGATTTCTAGCATTTTCTAGGATCCCAGAATGACTGCAGCAACTCAAACCCAGCCTGAAACACACGCTGACACTCAGCTCAGCACCCACTCCCAGAGCTGAAAGGAGTGAGGACTCCAAGAGGTTGAACTGTAACAGGCAAATGTATTTTTAACAAATTCTGTTTCTATAAATATTACAAAGCTTTCTGCTCTTCGGAGGCTGCTCTGCTCCCAGTGCTGCTGACATTACAGTGACATTTAAGAGGCCTTCACTTTGCCTTCCTGCCTTTCGTATGCTGGTTTTGTTCAGCGGATCAGAGAGACACACGAAGACACAAGGGCTGCTTATTCAGACTGCTCACTGGCTGACCTGCTGCTCACGCGGGACTCAGGCGCACAAAGGGGCTCTCCATGTCAAGTGTGCTGGCTGCCGCAGTCTCCACTACTCTGGAATGCATATAAATGCAGAGGACACTAACCCCAAGGTGCCACCAACAAGGCACAGGGGTGAAGGAACAGGGAACTGATTTCTCAAGCAGGGATTCAGGTAGTCCCAGCTGGTGCCATACCCTGCCTATACAACCTTGTCTTTTTCTCATTTACTGATGGCAGCAATGCCCTACCCTTCCCTCACAGCCATCTCCTGCACAGGGCTGGCACGGTAGCCACATCACCCTGTCTGAGCTGCATCCCAGGCCCTGTGACCGAACACCTCGCTGCTCACTCATCAACCACTTCTGGATCAACTGCTTCTGTTATTCCAAGGTAGGGTACTAACACGGCAGGGGATGATATAAGTATAATAAACATGTACAGGTCTTTGTAGAGGAAGGTAAGACAGACACCTTAGCATCTTTCAGTTATTTCCTCTTCTGCGCTTTTCTAGTGCTCCAGCCCAGATAACCACCTTGTCCACAAGTTAGGAAACCATTCCTTCATACCTGAATGGGTGCCAAGTGACCAGATGAAGTTACCAGCATATCTGTAACATCAGCATCATCTTTTTAAATGCTGCAAATGTGGAAATCCAGTTTAAAAATAGAGTAACAATAACTTCCTCAGTTATCTTCAGAATTCATCTATCAGTTTACGTGTTCATTTCAGTTTAAGACTTCATGTTCTCCACATCAAAATTGAAGACAACATGCACACTGATCTGTTGCCTTCTGGTTATTTTCAACAGAAATTACTTGAGGTGTAAAATCCCTCCCCTCACTTAAGCAGGTGGGATGAAAAAGCTCTAAAGTAACACAGCAGGTCCAGAATGCACTGCTCTTTGGGCAGTGCTTTATTTTGCACGGATACCTGGTGCTCTTAGCAGGAAGCTAAGAGGACTTTCTCCTCTTGTCACAGGATACAAAAGCCTTACCAATGGTTGTCGCAGCTCCAGCAGAATTCTCCCACTGCAGACCCGAAGGAGAAATAACGGATCTCACTTTGCTCAGAGCCAGCAAAAACAGTTTGAAATTCAGTTGGAAGACTTAACAAGGAGATGGTTTGGGCCTCACCTGGCATTTAATGCAAGTATTATCATGCTGAGAGGATCCTGATGCACAAGAGCTGCATACTTCCATGGGATCACTCCACAAAAAATTCAATCTACCCTAGAAAAATGCTCATCATGTTTTGTAATTCAGTGACAAAGCAGAGCACGAGCACTGTAGGTATTTAACCTCTCATCAAAAAACCTGAATATCTGATAATAATAAATACAATCTATAAAGGCTTCAAGTCAACACTTTTTATAAGCAGATTTGTAAGGTAATAAATTTTCCATGACTTAACGATCAGCTTTGCCTATGAAAGCCAATGTTGTAATTCCCAATTGATTGTAGATGTTAATCTTGCAAGACTCTTGTTCTTATGCAGTGATTTATTAGCTGAATTAATGACAGATTGTGCCGTTTAAAACAAGCTGCTGTTTTACACAATAATGCAGGAAGATCTGTCCAACTGAGTCACTGCAAGGGTGGGAGGAGGGTGGCATGCAAGGTGAAACTGCTCGCATACCTGAGCTCATTTGTCTTATTGCCTTTGAAATGCAGCACTAATTGTTTAACAATTAACCCTATGACTGAACACCGGGAGAGCCGAATGGCAACAGCTACTCAGGCTCTCTGCAGTTCAGGACTCCCAACTAGCCTCTGTGCAATCCATTCACATGGAGACATTCTGCTTTCTCATGGAGAATAATACAAGATTCGCCCCCAGCACCACACACACGCACACCACACTCTCTCTCACTCTCCCTGGAGATGAAGGATAGAAAAAAATTCCATGCACTTTCTGTATGTATGTGACCAGAAAAGGAAAACTGCAGAACAAGGACAGATCTGATTCCTCAGCCCTTATCTCAGTGCTACCACAAAGCAAGTGCCATTATGTGTAATAAAAGTTACAACCTTCACTCCAGATTATTCATTCTCTCTCTCTTCAGCAACAATTCCAGTGCATTCTCTCCAGGAGAGAATGTGCCACAAACATGCTCCAACAATGCAGTAAAATAAAGGGCCGACACTGTAGTGGAAACAATGACAGTTCCTCGGTTCGTCTTAGTCTGCAGGTTTTATGAATTGCAGTGCCATAATAAATGCAGACCTTTTCCTGTCAGCTCTGCCAGTGAGACACGATACAGGAGCTGAGAGCAGGAGCTGTGAATTTCAGAGCAGGGGAAGCAATCACAGTGTAAGTACTTCTGATGTAGTTCTGACACAGGAGCCCCGTGTTCTGCAGCCAGCAGTTCCCCCATTGCACGTTCTTTAAGAGTTTGTCTCTGAAGGGACCCTTCTGTCCAGCAGCGAATTTGAACTCGCTTCTGTGCTTCTTCTCAAGCACTTCAGTGAGCAGAGGCCCTCCCTGTGCGGCAGAGCAGCAGCTGTTAGCAACACGCAGGCCCTCCCTGGCAGCCCCAGCTCTGCCCTGCTCCTCCCTGCCTGGTGGGGATGGCAGCACTGCTGCGCCCCGGTACTGCTTTGGAGGTGAGCACAGATGTAAAATATATAAACAAAGTCAAATAAAGGCAGCAAAATGATGGAGCATTGTATGGCTGCCTCTGAACAGGTGTAATCTACAGTCACCTCAGAAGAGTCACACCAAATCCCGGCGACCACTGCTGTGATCAGTTCTTAAAAGCTGGCCCCAGCCATCTGCTGATGGTCAAGCTCCATGATGTGGCAATCAATTACAGCTGTTATCTTGTCCTGGCTTTGACAGATGTTCCTCTTTCATTGTACAGTAATTACCAGTTAGCTGCCAGCAGGCTTCACACTTTAATTGTGGCGCTAATTTGAGACAATGAGAGGAAAAAAGTACGGAGACAGACAGGGAAAGGCAAAAGCTAAGACAGCTGCAGCAACTGGAGCACCCACGCATTAGGCATTTCTTTATAAACAATAGGTGAAAGCTACCAGTTACCCAACATGAGTATAAAAAACAACAGCTGAGCACCATCCAACAACACGTGGCCTGCAGCCCTTGATCCTTTCAGTGGGGAAAAGGGGTACTTTCCTTTTTTATTGCCCAGCAGGCTACGCTAAAAATACCTGCCAACATTCTGGCAACATGCGGCTTCATACTGCCAAGTGCATGGTGTCAATTGCATGACAGCAGCGAAACCTGTGCAGATAAAGGTGAGATGGGCAACTGCTCAGTTTTCCAAAGCTCAGAAACCAAACAGCTTACACTGTAACAGAGAGGAACTAAAGTAGCAAAACAGAAGAGCAACTGCCCTCCCCCTCCTTGCTCTAGGGGGATGACATGCAGGGTCTGCAGGGGTGAGGAGTGTCTGACTGCATGACACCAGGACGCAGCAAGGAAGGAAGGAAGCCTGGTGACTCATTGCTTACACAGCCCAGGCTCTAATGGCTCTTCAAAGAAGGACTCTGACAGGGTCTATCCTGTTCTTCTTAGGTGAATGAAATGCAGCATCTTAACTTCATTTCCATAGCCATGACTTGCCTCAGTTTCTGTCCTGTAGTTAATGACACATACATACCCTGGCAAAAAGTTTGTATGACGACTGTAACAATATGCAAAGGCGCAATAAAATGGTCATCAACTGCTATCCACTGACATTCAGTGGTTAAAGGTTCAAACAGAACCACTGATCTGACTGAAGTGGATTTTTTTTAAAATTTTATTTATTTATTTTTAGGCATTTAATAGTCAAAAGAGCCTGCCTTTAAAGACATTTCAGAAGCCAAGTATTAAACTTACCCTGGAAATCTGAACATGAAGCAGAAAAATATTCTATGCTTAGGGGCAATCCTCCAGCAAGCTATAGACACCCTCTGACTGGACATCTAAACCTTCACCATTTGTTTTTTTAATTTAATTAATGATGGGCGTATTTCTCCTGCTGGATATTTACCAGATCTTTCAGTTGCACTTAATCTGTGTTTTGGTGATGTGGCATGTTTGGCAGTCCCAATGGCTTACTGCACTTCCTGTCACGCTCTCTCCCTTCTGCTCCACTGCCCACCCCATGCCCAGCCTCATGCCATTGCATGCTCATGCTGCAAGTTGTGACAGCACAACTATTTCAACATCCATTCAGACCAGGAAATGAAGGATGGCAGAAGGAATTGACAACCCCATTTTATGCAAAAAAAAAAAAAAAAAAAAAAAAAAAAGGATATTGTGCTGGCACAGCAGAAACAGGGTTTCACAGAACAGCTCACTGCCTCTGAAGGATTAGCCAGTTGCCTGAACTGGCAAGGGAAGGGGAACCAGACACTTCCACCGGCATGGCACAGCTCAGCCATCTTAGAAACCTTACACTGGTATTGCACATCACGTGTGTGGGAATGAGAAACACAAAACCGCTCATACCGGTATTACTGAGAGCTGCTTACCCATGAGACATGTCCCTGGCTTAATTGGACACACTCAACTGCAGGCATCTGGACTCAAGCTCAGATTGCTGGTGTACTCACATCCACCTATGTTTTCTGTCCTAAAACTTGTTTGTTTTTCTGTGCTCTCGGATTTTACATTTTAGTGTCACTTACTGACCTTTCCATTATTTTGTTGTTGGGAACACTTCTGAAATGATATTGTTGAAAAAACAGATGATGTTTCGGTGGTTGCTGAGCACAACCAACCAGCTCCCACTGACAATGGCAGCATAAGTTAACTGCCTGGGATCACTGCGTAGCAGCTGCCAAAGGGAAAAGGGTGGGGAGGGAGAAGGGACAAAGCCACACATTTTTAACGTGTTTCTAGCATTGCAACTAGCAGAAGTAGTGGTTTTATAGAAGTAGAACTACATGGTTCACTGGCCAATGATTTGAAACGGCTTCTCTGCAGGAACTGTCATTTATCTGAATTATCACTTTTTGAAATAGGTCTTTGGGACAGCATTGTAAGCTTCTGCCAGATAGCCAGATGTTATGCAGACAGACAAGAAAAGAAGGCTGAGCAAATCCTTCCAGAATCTTGATACCGGACACAGCAAAGTCAATAGCTTTTAAAATATTATTAAGAAGCATAATTGTAACCCAGCAAGTTTCATCTCCACAGCCAAATACCAACTGATGCTACTACTTGACTTCCAGGTGTCCTACAAGCAAGCTGTTCTTTCCATTTGTTTGAGCACACCAGATCTCCTCTTCAGAGTGAGATTCTCGAGAGATTTTGCAAAGCTTGTTCCCTGTCAGCTGAAGTTCTGGATGACATCCCCTGTGCTATCTTGCCAAAGATGAGCAAATAGCACCTTTAAATCTCTGAGTAACCTGAGAGACCATTTGACCATGAATCCACTACGATTTTTCCTGGAAATATTTCCTACTGCAATGGGTTACCCAGCAGCCAGCTCTGGTCCCACAAAGACCTAAGACCGCCATTCTTCTCAAAGATAACACACCAGTACAGCAGGCAGTACAAGTTAAACCACACAGCTGCCTCTGGCCAAAAAGAGAGCCACATTTCCCCCAGGGAGTGTATCCCTGGAGTCAGAAGGTGCTGACCTCTGATCTCTGCCTCCACCAGAAGATGACTTGTTAAATGCAAAGCAATCTCTCAGCTGTCGTCAATGCTAAACAGGCAATTACCATGCTGATTGATTGATTACATTTCCCTGTCTAAATTACATCAGGAAAGAGGCAAATCACTCTGAAAATGAGAAAATCACAGCCTGACTTCAGGCAAAAGCACAGAGGATGGTTTTTGACAGTATGAATCACAAGCTGGTGGAACAGA
The DNA here is from genome assembly GCA_028571105.1 of Tragopan temminckii. Classification (NCBI taxonomy): domain Eukaryota; kingdom Metazoa; phylum Chordata; class Aves; order Galliformes; family Phasianidae; genus Tragopan; species Tragopan temminckii. Next base: position 1,834,825 of record JAOWBP010004343.1, read on the forward strand.
GTCAAACAGAGACCCTGAGCAAACAGACCCAAAAATGGATGACTGCATTGCCTTCCTGACAAAGGAAAGGTAAGGCAGGGATACACAAATCAGCCACGACCACATCAGACCACAACCCTTTCATGTTAAATTACCAGAGAAGGTGATGGAGGGGGGGGGGGAAAAATAAATAAATAAAGAGAGTGGAAGAAGAGAACCACAGGTCCCCAGAGAGTGTGGATCCTGAAGTGCATCCATTTCCGGTACGTGCTACAAAATCAGTGCCATTCCAACACAAACAACACATCTCCTCCCTCCCACTTTGTACCAGCTGACTTCACTCCTTACTGTACTTTTGTTTTCAGTGACAGTTCCTTAATGCCCTCGGTCTGCAGCTGGCAGCACGCAGAAGCACGCTGCAGACACGACAGCAATGGCTTGAAACCCGCTTCATTTTGCAGAGCGTTTGACTTACCTGCAAAAGCACAGCATGCCACACCACAAACTCCGAGGCAAACTGCCCTGCTGCTGTTCTCTAACAGGCACTGAAGCTGCTCGGCATCTTTGGCAGTTCTGCCGCAGCATTTCTAAGTTGCATTTTGAAATACAGTGCTGCTAGTTTTTCCTCACAAATGTTGCATTTCATTCCTGTGTGAAGCTCTTAGGCCACACTGCAGCACCAGACCCAGGCAAGCCAGGGATGGAGACTCACGTGGGGCCTGGCAGGCAGCCTCAGGGCACAGCACTGCTACTGAGGGGAGCAGTGGGCAGGATGGGTCCCAGGCCTCCTCCCTGACAGGCTTCCTCAGCCCGAGGGGCTGCAGACCTCAGTTTGGTGCTGGTGAGGGCAGGCTCCAGGCCAGGCTCAGCTTGGAGACCTCAGCTGCATGTCACAGCACTGCCCTCCCCACACAAATGTGCAGCATCCCACCTTTTAGCACCTTCCTAACCCTTTCCTCGTTCCAACAGGAGGCTGAAGGGACACGGCACACCTCGCCCAGCACCAACATGGCGCCCAGCACCAACATGGCGCCCAGCACCAACATGGCGCCCAGCACCAACATGGTGCCCAGCACCAACATGGCGCCCAGCACCAACATGGCGCCCAGCACCAACATGGCGCCCAGCACCTCCGCACCTCCTGCCACACAGCACTGGGCTCCACCACAACCTGCAGCACATCCTGCAGCGACAGCAGCCTTCATTCTCGATAAGGCCTCCCTCACCTGCTAGGAACATCCACACAGTCACCTCACCACAGGGCACTGCCGTTTCCACGCTGATGGCACCCAGCCCTGCCTGCTGCATGCCCTTCATGGCGCTGGGCACAGCGATGGAGGCCTCAGATCCACAGGGAGCGTTTTGTGGGGAGGGCGGAGAGGTGGATGAAGCCCAGCTGCCAAAGCTTTTAATTCCTCCTCACAGGATCAGGGCTGAGATATTTGAAATAATTTCTTAACAAAAACAAAAAGGGCTGCTGAAAAGAATAACATTATGACAGCTGCTGGGAAAGCCACCAGTGGGTGAAACCTGGTCACCGCACGGTCCCTGGCTGCTGCGTGCAGGAAGGAAGGGATTTTTATATCCTGAGCTGCAGTCCATGCTTTTATTTACTTTCTCCTTTCTCCTGAAGCAACCCTGGCTCATGCTTGCTGCTCTCCTCTCTCCAACCTTCAGGAAAGGAGATGAATCCGACAGAGGCCACACTACATTCACATTCAGGCTTAAGAGTTTGGGACTGACCTGCATAGGTCCTGGCAGCAAACACGAGCCAGAGACTCCATTTAAATTCCATAAAGTGTTCCTAGCTCAACTAACACCTGGATGGGATGCTTGGCTGGATCAGACTGACAGGAACAAATCACGATATCTAGAGGAACATTTTTTCAGATATCTTCACCCTCTTTTCAAGGCCAAAAGCTTTGCTGCTTTTTCCCCCCTCTCACCCCCCAAAAGACTTCTTGTAGGCACATTCCTAAAGAAAGTTTTCACAAAGAAAATAAAGCCTGCTTGTGCAGCCATCATAAGGAATCAAACCAATTTTCAACTTAAATTTAATTATGCATACTTAATGACAGGTATGTGTTTTTAGAAGAACAGCTGTTGCGCAGATGCAGTTCAAGGTAAAGACAACAACAAAAGCAAACTGATCTTTAGAAAATGTTCCTATGGAGCACACAAACACAACCCAGCACTTCTGTGCCTCTAACCAGCCATCAGTTTCATTTTGTTTCAAAACAAGGGGGTAAGCCCCCCTCTCCTCTACAGACACACCACTTAGTTGGTTGGGTTTGTTTTTGTGGCAGAAAGGGACACAGCACAGGTGTTTGTTTTTGAAATATCCAGCAGGCACTAAAAGACTTTCAAAGGATTTCCTGATCACCCCCAGTGCTGCAGCTGCCTCTCAGGCTGCTCCACAAGCTCCTCCGACCTAGCTTGGGTGCAGAAAGCAGAACACGTCAGAAATCTCTGCCCTGCCTTGCATTTCCCCTTGGTCAAATATTTTTCAGGAAGTAGTTGATCTGGCCTGCAGGATATGAAAACCAAGGTCAACCACATCACTAGATGGCTGGTAAGAAAAGAAAATAACAGCATGTCTGAAGGGAGGCCAAGAGAATTAATTTGAAGGGGAAGTTATTTAAGAAGAAGCTCTGCAAAATGGGAAAAATATTGCTATTACATTTCAGAAGGCTATTGTCAGAATCAAAGATACTGGGACTCTACGATACACAGTAACAAGTGACATACACATCCTTAATAAACACATTTACATACCATTGCATGTGATAATTGCTTTTATTCTACAGTCGCTGGCTGCATTTCCAGATCCTTTGATTCCTGTCCAACACAAAAACCTAGCTTGCCCTTGCGCATGAATTCTGTAAGCCAGCATGAAAATATTCCAATATGCAGAACAGGAGCTTGTAAGAATGTGCCAGCAAAAAGTAATTGTGTGATCTTACATATTATGAACGTAATGCTTGCATTTTTTTCATGTGCGGGAGCACAAGGTCACTATTAATCACAGGAGAAGTAGAAAGAGGAGAAAACATTGGGTAAAAAAAGTACCTTGGAAATCCATAGTTATAAAAAAGAAATTGGGAATCATTCTGACATTTTAACTTGCGTTTGGCAAGATCAAATCTGACTGCAATTTATAGCAGCTCTGAACAGTACATTGGGAAAAAACAGAGCCAACCGCCAGTGGGTGAAGAGGAGCAAAAGAAGAATCTTCCAGGACTGCACCTCTCCTCACTGCTTCACAAGTCTTCTCTGCCTTACGCTTCTGGTGTTCCCAGCTCTGACTTAATAAATTAACTGTGGGATGCACATGCTAATCATGCAATGGATCCAGGTTCCCTCCCATCCTCTCCTCAAGACCCCAGACACAGTCCTGAGAGCAGGCAGCACCATGCACGGAAAGGCAAGCTAGAAGGTGAGTGGGAAGGTGGGAAGGAGCTTCATCTCTGCTCTGTCTCCCACCCCAAAGAGAACAAGTCTCTCAGACCCTGGCTGAAATTTGGCACCTTTGTCTCTATGCATGCAGTACAGATGGCAGGATAGACGCGCCTGCTGGTGCAGGAAAGCTGTGCCAGCTCTCAGGAGGGGGCAGGGAGAAGGCATTAGCAGAGAAGGGTCACCAAGCTTAGTGCTTTCTTCATCTCTGCCTCTCCTCCAGAAACTGCCAGAAAGGTATTTTTTGGGGGCAGGGAAGGGAGTCTCACTACTGGATACCACCAAATATTTAAAGGATTTTGTTCTTCCCTGTAAATCATGTTGCCAAATTGAATTTTTTTCCTTCTCCGAACAGCTGCTTATCTACCATTCTCTTCTCCGTCCATTCCTGTTGATTTAATTAATGCTCCTCTCAATATTATCCAAGGAAACTAATGGCTTTGGTGGTCACTGAAAGGTGCCAAGTAATTTGCATGACCATTTCCAGTTAAGATTCCTTAGAATATTGATGTCAGCCAGCCTTATTTTACAACAAATTAGTTTAAGCACAAGAGAATGTCCAACCACTAGGAAGCAGAGGCCAAATGTGCAACCAGAAAAAGGTAATACCTGTCAACTTCTCCTCCAGCACCACATTCACCTCAGTCTTGCACCGTACTCGTTCCACCAGAACCCAAATAAAGCAACAGTAAAATAAATAGAAAAGCTCCACAGACTTGTTTGTTTACAGTCTGTAATGTCTGCCAGAGCCAAGCAGAAAGATCATGCTTTGGTTCTGAGGTATCAAAAGTTCTCCAGAGGCTGAAAATCACACAAGGGAAAATTAGATTTTAAGGCACAGCAAACACATCTTCATGACAAACTGAAAACCTTTACAAAATAAAAATGTTTATGTAAACCAAGCACCAGACATCGCATATCTCTTCAGCTGTAGGTTTGCACACCCAGCAGAAAAAACATAGGCAGTATTAGAGAGTACAAGACTGCGTTTTCAGGCAATGCAATTGCTATTTGTGCCTCCATTCCCCAGGCCTTCTGGAAAAGGATTATTCCTTTTCTCTCCCCATTCCCACACAGTAACAACTACCTTCCAGTTCCCATTCCCTACCCTTATCTGCTAAATGAGGAAGATGAAACCAGCTCCTCAACAAGCCTCAAGACACAGAGACAAAAGGCACTGTGTAAGACCCAGATATGATCATAAGAAGTAAGCTTGCTTAAGGGCTCAGGGATTTTTTCGTGGATACAGTCACATATCAAAAGCAGTCTTGAGAGAGCCCCATGTACACACATGCTGTGAATCTGTAAACTTTTTAGTGGCCATTTGCACATTAAAAAAAAGCATTTTTTAAAAATCCTCCAAGATCAAAGCACATCAGAAGAGAGTTTAGATAAAAGGCAAGACAACACAGTGCAGAGATCCCTAGAGTCAACCCAGTGGTTTTCATGACATTTTAGTCACATCTTTACTCTTCTCTCTCTTTCTCAAAAACCCCAAAAGTCAATTTATTTAAATTGGTCAAAGATCAGAGAGAGACTGGAAATAAATAGAAATTGACATACAGAGCACGTGAAAGATGCTTTTTTGGAGAAAACACTTTTTCCTGGGTTTGGCAAGCACACTTGGGGGTACTCAATTCTATTTCAAATAACTACCTAAGTAGGTTTGTAGAAGTCAGCTTAGATATGTCCGTAATGAACTACTGCAAATGAACTTTGCTTGTTCTGTATGTATGCAATCACCCACATGAAGCCAGAAGCCAGCAAGGAGGCTGTCAGAGCAGGATGCTGGTGCTTACCAGCCCCAGGCTGAAGCACAACACGCCACCTCTAGAGTAACCATGTAAAGAGCAACCCTCACCAGAAAGCACCTGCAAGAACAGAGCGTTCTCCCTTGTGAAGATAGTCCATCCACATAAAATTGTTTAGCTGTCACTTTCCAAATTCTAAACAGTGGTCCAAATCTGGAGCTGCACGGTAGCCAGGAGTGAAAAATGCCCCCAGCTCATTAATGCACAACCCTACATTCAAGTTGGAGAGTTTATGGACAGCTACAAACAATCAGCCAGACAACATTACTTTGCATTAATCAAGCCAGTGTTGACACTTGACAGCAGTGAACAGAAGATTCGTCTAATTTGTTTTCATAGGGAATACTGTCAATTTATCAAAATTATTTTATTAAGCTTTTGAGAAAACTTTGAAGTTCCTTAGAAACCCAGACCTCCTGGTTCTTTAACAATTACCTTGGCTGCACTGTAAACAGAATAGTTACCTTAATCCAGTAAAATAGAGACAGATTCCTCACAACTTGAAACAAATTTGGCCAAGATATAAAAGAAAGCATCAGAAAAGTTAATAGACACAAAATGAAAGCCAGAACTCAATAGACATCAGCTGGGGGTGCAGTGCTTTTACAAAAGGTATTTTAACACCAGATGGCTACCTGCACTATATTTTAAAGTTATCTTCAGCCCTTTTACAGTCAGAGACCTAACGTTCTGAAAATTTTTCCTATGACAAGCAACTTCCTAAAAGGCAACCTAAATGAAATGCATGCTTATGAACACATCTGCCATGGTCACTGGTCACTTTATAGTACTGGTTAAGAACTCCAAAGGCAGATGGCTGACAATCAAAAGAAAAGCTGTAAAACAGGGAAGGGGAAAGCACAAGGCTTGGCAGTAGGTAACTTGGTGCCATTTGCGCTACATACAGGTTTGTATCTCTCACTGAGCACAGAAAGCAGGAGACCTCCATACAGTTGGCAAAATGCAATCCACTCTTTACCACTTTACATCTCCTAGCTGCTAGCCACCTTACTTCTTTTTTTTTTTTTTTTTTTTTTAAATTAGTGCAGTAAGTAATTCTTAATTTTTACCAGATGTTAATTCACCACTATCCCTAGAGGTTGCGCTCCAAGCCCATTCACTTCCCCCTTTCCTTTTCAAACTGGTGAAGTCTCTCCCAGCGGCTCTGAGATCCCCGTCAGCTTCTCCCTAAATCCAACAACAGGATGGATGAGGAGCACTTACTCCTTCCTGAGGGTATGCAGGCCATGTGATTGCAGCTAAGTTTCCATAGCACTGGTTTTCAGATTGTTGTATTTTGAGTACTTCAAAAGAATCTGTCAAAGCTGACTTCAACACCACAAGCCCATCTTCAGGTATGGTTAAATTCACCTCACCCGGACGAGCACCTCAGTGATCTCACTTTATTAAGGGAACTCAAGGAGAAAAACGTTCAATGCCACTCTTCAACAGTAAAAGAAATTTCAGGAGAGCAGTGGTATAGCACTATAGGAGAGACCACAAAACATGAGCCATATGAATCCTCTCTCTTTTGTTTAAAGGTAAAGTGGGTGAACATGCAGTGTTTCTCTTAGAAGTGGGACCAATTGGCTCAAACTCCCCAAACATAAAATTACTGAGCTTGCTTGGGAAAGCTATGAAAGCTGTATGATTACTTCAAATGCTTACAATATGGCTGGGGTAGTGCTAGCCAAGAGTGTGGGTCATGTGGTGCTTTTATTTGCTAATGAAAGTTGAGGGTGGGTTGGCCCTGGGAACAAAAACCCAGAAAACATCGTAACTTGGCTCTGATAACTGTTGGGAATATGGATTGGAAATATGTGCAGCAAAAATCCATCCTGAAGGAAGTTCCCTCTGATACCAGCAGGTCAAGCAAGAATTTCTTTCACTCACGGACTCTTTAAACTGTGATATAGTGTCCATTTGCAAGCTGTTTCAGAACCTGCCTCCCTTGCCACACACACAAGCCAGGACCCCAACAGCCAGCAAGAGGCTGGGATGCACAAAGAAACCCAGGCAGGCACCAACCTTAACCAGAGCCATTTAGCTGCTGTGGTTACGCCTGAAAGCTCTGCCTCGCCAGGCCACGAGGCACAGCATTTCCAGCCTGCCCTAGGCAGCCAGACTGCTGTATCTGTGCTGCTGGATTCACACTTCTGCCCTCCGTTTTCTCCCTTTACTATCACCATCCTCTCCTCCTTTTCAACCAGAAGTGGTGTTTTTGTTTGTTTTTTAAGCTACAAAAGTTTGCTCAGACAAAATGGCATTCTTGGCCCCATGCGTTATTTCTTCTCTCATTCCTTTCCATGCCCTTTCCCCAGAAGCCAGGCTCTCAATGCAGGTTGCTCCACACAGAGGAAGTTCCCTCTGCCCCCGCTCACCTCTCCCCACCAAACCACAGGCTTTACTCGGCCCCTCACACTTCAGCTGGGTCTAAAGGAAGGAGGATCAATGCGGCTGTGAATAAACAGCGTTAATAATAATGGCAATATTATGAACATTAATTATTAATACATCTCATTTCTAAACCACCATGACAGTCTGAACCACCTGGCAAAAGAAGAGCTACGTCTGTTACACGTCTGCTTCCACGAAAGCAGCTTTAGGGGCTGGAGGATCTGAGGTTAGCAGTGCCAGGGCAGCCCTCAGCTCCCTGCCCGCAGGAGTTAACAGCCCAGCAGTATAGAGCAGCCTGCAGATAGCACAGGGCAGAGTCCACCGGGTCCCAGAGCTCCATGCAAAGTGCGTGGCTTCCTTCCCTGTGCAACACAGTAATTCTGCCAGAATTAAAATTAAGGCTGGGGATGACACAGGCCAAGTATCACTCCACTGCTACATAA
>JAOWBP010004343.1:1848686-1860007 GCA_028571105.1 Tragopan temminckii
ACATTCACTGGCTGTCCCGGAGCACCGCTACTAGGAGATGCGGAATTGGGCAGGCAGGACACAACAAACCTGCAGTTATCGGGAAGATTCATGCAGCAATCCCACATATTTACTGCATTTTATTCAATCTGAAGGGCCTTCAAACGTGAGACTGCCACGCTCCTACATGCATGGAGACAACTGAGCTGAGGTCTGCAGAAAGAGCTCATAGGAGGAACAGGTGGGCGGCAAGGAGTTATATTTAAAGCATCATGACGATGAGCAAAAGGCAATACAAATTCCTAACAACATCCACTGGCTTTTTCATTCAGGTCTGCCGGCCCTCCCCCCAGTCGTGCTCGTGATTAACAGGAGCCCCTCAGCAGCCTGCTCAATCACAGCGCGCTCATTTATTCTCCGCATGCACGATGTGATCTTGGCACGTACAGAGACACTTGAGAAGGGATTATTTCCATCTGCCAATATAGTTACGGCTTTGCTAATATGTCCTCCTTGTCTACGATAGTTTTTAAGCAATCGGAAGACTAATGAATCATACGGCAGAAGAATGTTACTGGGCAGAACATGGCAGGCATGAAGACAGAAGACAGACAGCTGAACAATTAATTTTCAATTACAACTGAGTGAGCATTCTGAGAATATCTACTGAGAAAAGACGTTGCTGAGACTTTGCCATCTCCTTCTGCTAAACAAGGAAGATCGCAAACAGAAGCACCGAGCAAAGCACAGAGACTAAACAACAGGTTCACATTTCACTTAAATATGATTACTCAAAGAAAAAAACTTAATTCTTATAAATGAATTAATTCCAGACCCGAACCAGACTGGCTGTAAGCATGGGAGCTTCTCACCAAATGAGCCTGTTCTGCTGAGACATGACTTGTTACGCACCACCATCTCCCAGGATTGCCCTGAGATGCTCTCCAAGTGGTCAGATGAACTCTAAGCTAAATTACTTTCAAACCAGTGTTAGCCTTACTTCTCAAAATGCAGAGTGAATAACTTATCTACTAAGAGAGGGGGAAGCTCGGTGAGTACATGTGGCAATTTCTCATTTTACTTCAATTCACCGAACACAGAGAAAAAGGGAATTAATAAATGAACTAAGTTTAAAGAAAACAAAAACTGGATTACATCCACCAGATATTAGAAGACAGCATGCAACTTTAAGCTCAGAACTGCAACACTGAAAGAAAAGCAGGCTGCAACAGACAACATCAACCATGCATAACTATGAGCTATTAAGTCAGCAGCAGAAAAGGAAAAAACCGTGCTTCAGAGAGCTTTTTAATTGCTCAACCAGTATTAATCCTTATTAAGTATTAATTAGGGAAGTTGTGTGCGTGTTTTTTTTCCTCTTTCTGAAGTGTAACACAGTGTATAAAATATGGTCCAACAAGGCTATTCCTTGGGGGGGAGTTTTGCATGCATGTGGTTTCTTTGCTTTTTCAATCTGTCGCATTATTCAGGACTTTCGCAGTGGTTCCATCACCAGCTATGGTGCAAGTGCCAATGTTACAACGAGAGGAAATGGAAACACAAGTGACTACAATTAGAAGCGTATGCAGAAGAATAAAGCATTACAGACAAGTAATATTCTAGCTGAAAATAAATTCCTGATAAACAGAAGAGCTGCTAACTTGGGACGAGCATGTAACTACTGATGAGTTCCTACCCTTTCCCCTCTAGTAACCTCTAAAGATGTCACCATCTTCAGATCTACTCAAATGTGCCAATAATGAGACAAGGAAGAAAGGGACAGCGGGGCAAATGAGCACTTCATTATCTAGCAATACACTTTACAAGGCCATACATACATAAGGACAAGCTCTCTTTGAGGATACACCGATAGAAATCTTAATTGTACAAACTAGAGGTTAAAGACACTCCACGAAGAAAAAAAAAAAAGGCAAAGATCCATAGGAGAAGGAGCATTGTAATATTTGTATTATCACAAGAGGCTTTCAGTAGCTGATAGATAAATTCACCTCCTTTACGCATTCAGTTTCTCCGCACACAGTTGCTCTTTACACCACTCGTTCAAACCAGACACACGCACACAAAGTTCATCCAAAACCTGAAAAGAAGCCAACACCTCTGAGCAGATGCAAGTCTTGTAAAAGATTAATAGGCCTAACAAGCAACTGTGGCTGCAGGGGGGAAAATATCCTAGTTAAATATTTCAGTGCTTCCACCCAACATCTGTCCTCTGCACGGCTTGATAGAACAGCAAGGTAGTGTCTCGCAGAGAGGAGCAGACATCTGCTCAGCTGCAGAGGAAGCCTCACCCCACACCAGCTGGGGTGCTCCAGCGTCGACTGCTGACAGCCCTTGGCTGGGAAGGTAACAGCATGGCCGTGCCGTTCTGCTACAAGACCTGACAACACCAGTGCGTCACACCGGGACTCTGCTTCCTAGTAGAGGGAGGCCAAGGGCAGGAGCAACCCAGAGCGGCACATTGCATGGCTCACATTCTGCTTTCACAGCTGTTGTACAGGTAGCAGAAAGCCTCAGCAATGGATGAATAAGGTTGCCTGGTAAACGGGGCACGGTTTCATCACCTTCTCTCCCAGTCCTTCCATATCATCAGAAATGGCAAACTTTGAAACATCCAACACGTGCAAGTAGAAGGGAGATGTGGCAGGACACCACGGAGCAGGCAGCAAGGACCAGGCCCTGGGCAGCTCCCCATCCTGGGCCAGCTCCAGTGCTGCTCAGAGCAACCTGGGAGGGGAATGCAGAAGAGCCACTGGAATGCTCTAATCTCTTCCACTTGAAAGGCAATTCATGCTGCACTGTGGATGTCAAGCAGCCTAGGATCTGATGGGCTGCCAGGCCTCCTCAAAGGAATCGCTGCAGACGGACTCGGTGTTTCCAGCACATCTCCCCTGGTACGCAGCAGAGCACCAAGAAGAGGTGAAACTCTCCCCACTTCTGGTTGCAAACAGGCTGAGGTCGGGCTCAGGGCCACCTCAAGCGCACAAGGAGGGAACTGAACCTGCAGCACCTGGAAACGAGGGCTGCAGTGCTGGTGTTGGGGGCCAGTTTTGTGTTTGGAGGGTTATCGGGGTAAGCCTTCACCAGCACAGGCTGGAGGTGTTGTCCTGAAGCTGCACACAGCACCCCAATACAACTACCCGAACTGCAGCCTTCCTCCCAGATGACTGCACTCAGCGTCCAGCAGGCACCAGAAGTAACAACTTGAACCAAGGCACCTGAAGAACAAGCTGACTTCTTTCTATTATGAGAGCAATAAAGTGCTTCGGTATTTAGTATTTAATAATATTTAAAATATAGTGGCAATAGCGAGGCTTTAACGGCTCAGAGCTGCCATTAAAATTAATAGGGCTACCTACTAATTACCTCCGAGCATCAGACCACCAGGTTCCTCGAGGATTTGCACTCCTCCACTTTAAAAAACACTGGCTTAGCCTCTGCCCGTACTTCCTCACCTAATTTTAAACAACCCTACAGCACAACAGCCTTTTTTGCTTTTTGTTTCCTTAAAGCAGCTGCGTATTTCAGATTGCCACCCACAAATGGGAAAAAGCAGAACCACAACTGCACACCGTGGCTGGACAAGGGCAACGTCTGATGTAAAGACCAGCAACAAGGTAATGCAAAGTTACAAGATCCCTGCTTCACCAGCATGCTTCTTACCAAATACATTAAGTGCTCCCCAGCCCCTCGTCCCAGAAGGTGCATTAATACCCAGGAAAGCACAGGTTAGCTGTTAGCCACTGCAACAGTAATGTTTTTTTTCCCTTTTTTTCTTTTGAAGAATGAAGACACAATTTTGTCAAAAGGATAGGAAGCCAACAAGATTCCTCCCAGCCCCCAAAGCAACTCTGCGTTACTCCTTCACCACGTGCATGTCTGTGCTGGGAGCCGGAGGTTTCCCCTGCCAGCTGGCCTCAGCTGAAAAGGTCAGAGCAGAACTCAGCCTCTCCTGTACTACCTAGTTTTGATTTGAAACAAGATACCAGGGATTACGCTGTGCTATGCAATAAAAGCAGGTTTGTTGTTTTTTTTTTAAATCTATCACACACAGCTCCCCTAGTTGACCAAGTTCTATATTAGGTGTTTCCTCCCTCCCCCACCTACATCAGGCTATCCCGCCCATGGGAAGCCTCCCAGCAGCCAGCACGTTGGTGCCGAGTCTGCACGCTTCTGCAAACTCACAGCTCCTGGCTGAAACCCCTCCCGAGCACCAAGCAGCTGGTGCCAGCTTGGAGTGCCCACAGACACCTCTATGGGGATTTTCAAAACAGAGCACATGCTTCGTTCCGTGACTTCACCAGAAGTTTCTTTATATCCTTGGCTGATTAAGGCCTGGCACTTCACCTACATGGAATCCATGTCAAAGTACCCTGCTGAAAGTTCCCACACAAACGGTATGCAAAACGGGCTGCTTTCACGTCCGAGCAACTCCCCTCCCGTTCAGAAGTGGGCCATCATGTTTTCCATAACGTGCTTATTGTCTGCAGTCAGACAGCACTGCTGCCATTATCAATGCCAAGTAAACCATGATATTATTATTCTCCCAAGACTTAATCCACAACCCACTGCAGACAATGGGAAGCATCCCCTTCCCTTCTGCAGGCTGCGCACAGCTCGCCTCGCAGCACTGCTGCCCAAGGACAGAACAGGACACAGCGAGCACACTGAGAGGCGTGCAATAGCCCAGCACACACACACGGCTTCATGGCTCTCACAGCAAGAGTCCTGGGCTGGGCACACAGACCGCTCTCTCTGCAGCAGCAGCCCCTGCACACCCAGCCCTGCGCATTTCCACAAGCAGCACCTGACAGGTTGTTCCACCCAACCCGGCGCCGCAGCAGGGTGAGCATGGGGAGAGCAGGCTGTTGTGCTCCCGCAGCACCTGAACCTCTTGAGTGAGGAAATGCTTTAAAACAAATTAAAGACTGATCAAGGAAAGAGAGAAAAAAAAAAAATCACAGTGCAAAACCCACGAGACTTGATTGAGTGTCCACAAACCTTAGCAAAATTCTTTAAAAGACAGAATATTTATATCAGCAAAAGCATCCAGATTTATAGCAGCAGGAAGAAAAAAAAGAAACGAGGGGAACAGTATGCAGAAAGTGTTGGAAGGGACATAAATCTGCCTGCTTCGAGAGCCATTTCAGCTCTGCACCGTTACATAAATACAACAGTTGGAAACTTTCCACGTCAGCATGGTCTCCTCCAGCTCCCATCGCACTGCTCCCCACCACCACGCAGCCCAGCAGCACTCCTGTGCTCAGGGCAGGGGCAAAACCCTCTGCAATTAACACACAGACACACGGCAGCCAAGGATCCACAACTCTGTGCAACACGGCAGAGCAAAGGAGGCTTTACGTCCAAACTCAGCGGCAACATGCCAATAGCAAGAGAGCTCCTTCTCCAGACGGTGATGCCCAACCTGCAGCCTGATGCAGTGGCACCAGGTTCCACGTGCCATCGTTGGTTACACGTGGCTGCAACCTTCCAGAAAATTCAGGAACTCTGCGATGAAAGGATCGTTTTCAGAGCTCCCAGACCAGGTGCTTAGAGCTAATTAACTCCATTACTACACTTCAAAGGAAAAAAAATAAAAAATAAAATCAAAACGAAAATCATTTTCTTTCCATGGCTATAAAGTGCTGCAAAATCCATTTTATCTCTACCTATCCCATATCCCCCTTACAATGCTTTTGAATGCTGTGCTTGAAATCCTATTAATTTATAGGCATTATAAAAGGCATCTGAAATTAATATTCAAATAGGCGAGGCTTCTTTTCTCCAATCTTGGCAAAACGCCGAAGTCCCGCTCCGCATCCCACAGGCACCTGCAGCACAGACTGCATCTCTCACGCCCCAGCAGCCCCCAGCTGCTCTCCTCATCCTCCTCCTACCCCAAGCTGTGGGGCTGGCCCTCCCCTGGCCCTAAAGCCAGGCAGCTCCCTGGGGCCAGCAGCTCCCCCCCTCCCCTCTTCCCCCCAAGGAGAAGCCACATCAGTGCCTCCCAGCTGATCAACACAGCTGGATTCCCTCTGTCCCATGGATCCTAAATTGCTGCACTATTCTGTGACTACATAATTGTTGAGAGAAGATGGGACGGTAAAGGCAACCCATACGTAATTCATTTTTCTCTGAAAAAACGAAAAACCACTGCAGGCAAACTTTTCACTGTAGTTTTGATTGCTTCATTGAAAGCAACTGTGCATTTTGCTCCAATGGCTGTCTTGCACAATTCATTGCAAGGCCAACAGAAGTACTATATTGTTACACTTCAAGATTATCCGTGCTACAGCACATAACATTTCCACCATTCCCCCTCCCCGGCACCAGCAGCCCTTTACCTTCCTGTTCTCTCATCAGCATATAAGAAACTCACGAACAAGAGAAGTGCCCACCCTGCTCCTTCCTTGGCAGGATACAATTCTCCCTTATGGGAGAGGGAGAAGAAAATTCAGCCCTTGGCAAATTTTCAGCAGCCAATATTCCTTAGAAACATATAGATTTGATTAAAAACGTTTGCTTTCTGTCCAGATCTGGTAGGAGAAAATGAATGGTGCTCTTTGTTAACCATCAATCTTCCCCACTTGTCCATTTGCCAGATGGCACCGCACTTCACAGGAGGAGGAACAATAAGCAAAGAGTCAGTTGTGCAGTGAGTTTGCTTGTAATCATTTAATCTCAAACAAGCAAAAGAAGAATAAGGATGGAAAAGGGTAGAGAATATTAACTCTGTGATCGTACATCCTTTTTTTCTTTCTTTAATAGAAACCACTCTTGACAACACTGATTGTTTGCTGACATTTCTGAAATTTCTGTTCACCCTGAACTTATTTTGCATTCTTAAGACAGCTGCAAATCGAGCATGACCAGCTTGCTATTAAACAGCAAAACAGCAATATTTATGAGGTACCACAGCAGGCCCAGCGCAGAGCACTGATGGACATCTCCTCCCTGGACCGGAGCGTGGAGCAGAGCAGGCTGAGGGGACTCCCCTCCATCCAAATCCCACCACTTTGGTGGGGTCCGCTCTGTCAGGAGGACTGTTAAAAACAATCAACATTGTTTGCTTTTTAAGAGAGGACTTAACGTGCAAGGCACCAAGGCACAGGCGAGGAACCCTACGGTGCCATTTTCACAGAGTCACACTTCAGAACATATCTGCACTTTAAGATTTGATACCGCTTAACAGCATCTGCTGGTACGGCGCCAACAGCATATGCTGGGAGCAGATAGGGGTTGGAATGCCAGCAACGATGTATATTTTAGACCCAGCTAAAGAACAACAGAGCCAGGGTGCAGTGAGCACTGCAGAGCGAGGAGCAGTGCCTGCAGGAGCACAGTGCCATTGGGCTCAGCAGCCCAGGAACCAGCAAGCAGCCCAGCCCGGGGCTTGGGAAGCACTGGGCATCTGCACTCCCTGAGGATCTCATTCGCAGAACACCCACGCATTAAAAGAAAAAAGTTCAAAAAACACAAAGCTTTGAGAATCTTGGCCCCATCGGTGCTGGCAGAGGAAGTAATCTTGGGGGAACATCACTGCCTGTGCTCCAGGGGGTGGGAGTTGGGCGACCGTGATTCTTCCTTCTGGCTGTGCTGCTGACCTGCTGCTCGAGTCTGTTCACTCCCCTCCGTCCTTCTGTTTGCTCATCTGCAAAATGAGCAAGATACCAATCTCCTGCTCAAAGCATTTTACAACTGTGGTACAACAGCTAAATGCTGCTGGTGTGAAGAATCGCATCGCTCGCAATCTTTTTTCCAGCTGTTAAGTAGTTAATTGCTCAATCTGAAGCCATCAGATGGTTTCCTCCTCTAACCAGTACTTCCTATCAAATTGACATCTTGAAGTATCGCTAAAAACATCTTGCGGAATTAATTGTCTAATTTCTCTACCAACTGTATTCGCTCCTCGTCCAACCGCTGGGGGAGGTACGAAGGCAGGCAGCAATGAAGCTCTGCAATAGAATGAAGCAGGAGACACAACCCCCCACGCCTCCAAAACGAACTGTAACCAGCTCACCTGGGCTCCAAACTGCCCAGAGAAATTCCATCTGCCTCACAGGCTGCAGCTACCAGCACCAGCCCTGTGGTTAAGGTCTTATCCAGCACAGAACCGTTTCACGCTCTTGGACTCCTTCACAGGGGAAAAAAAAGTCACAGCAAGTGCTGGCAGTGCTGAAATGGAACCAGGTGAAATGCAGCCCAAGTTGCATACAGCACAGGTATCACCTGCTGATGGGGCAGCATGCTAGGAGCAGGAGGAAGGACCCGCAGCACTGCCTGCAGCACACAGCTCTGCGGGCTGCTCCCATCGGGCAGCATGGCAGCAGGACAGAGCAGTATGTGGTACAGAGGTTTCCATTTTATCAGGTGTCTTTTTTTTAAATATTTAAGCTGGGGAGGCGTAGAGAGAAGAAATGTCTCACTTTTAATAAGGATACAAATTTCAACAGCTAGAAATGCATTGCAGTTGTCTGATGAGTCTCAGAGCAGCCTTCAGCCGCCCTGCCCTTCCTGACAGTGATGGATTGCATAATTCCAGGAAGTAAAATATAATTATGGAGACAGATGAACAGACACCCAAGAAACAGAATAAAAAGATAGCGCCTGGCCATAAAAAGCAATATTTCATATTTAACATTATTGAAACTAAGAAAATATTATCTAAGAAAATGTTATCTGCTTAAAGACTCCTTGCCCAGCCTGCTGAAATTCATATGGAAGGGGTGGGATTTCATTCTATGTATGGCACACTCAGAATTTATCTGTGCAGTTGTTTTGCAGTGGTGCTTTCAGATACCCACACCATCCTGCAGTGCACGGTATGAGCACAACAAAGCTACAAGAACGTAAGTCTTCCCCCTCAGCATACACCACATCCCTCCCAGCTTTCCTCACCTAGCTCACACAGCCCTTCCTGCATCCAACATCCTACAGCACAGTCCCACACTGCATCACTAAGGCCACTACAAGACCTGCTTGAGCAAAAGGAGGGACAAAAGTGAAGGCTGCAGGCTGAGCACTTGGGCCCCATCACATCACATCCCAGGGAGGACATCTCGAGTGCAGAGCTTCCCAGAGGTAATTCCTGAGGCTGTTGTAGAGTGCTGGCACAGCACAGGCACTCCTACAGAGGTCATCCAACAAGCTGAACTACAAAGTGCATTTCTCTCTATTTTCAAAAGAGCGTAACAATAACAGAAGTAGAGGAAGGAAGAACTCTGATGACAAAAAAAATTGTTAAACAAACAAACAAAAAAAACAAGCAGCAAAACAAGCACCGTGTACATTTATTTCACATGCAGCCTTCCCCTTCAAACCACTTAAGAAAAAATGTTCTCTAGACAGATGGTGTTTTCCCTGTCTTGACTCCAGTTCAAATCTCCTTTTTGGAGAGACCAAGTTTTCCACTGAACTGCACATTATACACCAACAAAGAATAAATAGGCTAAATATAGCTTGCAGCCAAATTGCTGCAGTCTTGTGGTGCAGTATATCCAGAAGTCCTTTAAGGACAGCCAGCATGCCGGCAGCACACCCTGCACCAGGTTGAGGTTCTCCATTTTATACATCAGCAGCAGCCCTCCCAGGGCTCTCCGAAGCATGCTTATTCTCAGACCATGCAAGCTGCCTCACCCACACTGAAGAATGCTGAGGAGCAGAGCATCATGAGGGAGCGTCTGCCCTCGTATCTCACAGAGGACTGCTCACTTGTGGAACCGAACGGCTCGATGGGACACTGCTTCTCCTGCCCAGCACCTGGGAAGTCAGAGCTGAAGCTGTCAGACACTGAGCATCGGTACTGCTGCTCAAAGCTGGAGAAAACCCCAAAACAAGCACTGCTCATCTGCAGGAGCCTTGTTTGGGGAGATGGTGAGCACCCTGCAGGGTGTTTTGTGCTGCTTCCCTGGGAAGCGAGGGGAGAGAAGGAAAGCCCTCAGGAAGCACTGGGGTGTCCACAGCCTTCCAGCCTCTGATCTGGAGGCAGCCTGCCCGAAGCACAGACACAACACACCTCCAGCAGCCACATGGCAAACAGCACACTGTACAGCCAGAGACCTGGCCCCCGTGCTCAGGGCAGGAGCCGCGACAGGGGCTCTGCTACTCGTGTGGTGCAGGGCATCAGGGCACACGGTCAAAGCTGCTCTCCTGGCATCAAAAGTCCCTTTTTACAGGGAAGGGTACAGCGAAAGCCCTATCGACGTTGGTCAGGAAATCCCTGAGCAAAATTTGCTCCGCTTTACGCACGCACTGCTATCCGGGCTGCAAGGTGTGTGCACCCAGCAGGAGGAGAGCAAAAGCCCAGAAGAAAGATGCACTGCTCCACATTCAGACACCTTCAGTGTCAGCTTCCCCTCGTCCTGGAGGCACAGCGAGAGGGGTTCACCAGGTTTACAACGCTCACCCACACCAGCACCAAATCCACCAGCCGCCAAGCGGCTCACGAAGCAGAAACAGACACCCAAAACCGGGCTGATGGCGATAAGCATTGGCCATCTCTGCGGAACTGGGAAGGCAAGGAGGCAGCGCTCCGAGCCCAGCACCACGCAGCCCACGGGCACAGCATCCCCAGCAGAGCGCTCCTGGCTTTGTTGCTGGGTCTGTTTTTTGGCAGCGCGTTTTTTAATGATTTTTATTTTGCTAGCAGCCTGCCGCGTGACCCACTGAGAGCCAGGTGAGCTGCTCCCATGTACGTACCACGCTGCATTTCAGCAAGACAGCCCTGTCACGGCGGCGACGCAGGAAACGCTTATTGTTTCACATGTTTACAAACAGCCCCTTCAGATCTCCCTTCCCTCTCTGTCCCCCGAGGTAATGCGTATTGTAATAAATTCCTAACTCGCATTACGATGATTTAAACAGCTTTGGAGTGGCATGTTTTAGTGCCGTGATTCAATTGTCTGCCTCTCAAACTGACAGCCCGCTCACTGCAGCGCCCCGGCGGAGCGGAGCTGCTCCCGCGCACACACCGATAAATATGCAGAAGAGCCACACTTCCAGAGAAGGAATTAGCAACAACGTCATCCGAGCTCCTCACCAAGGAGATGGAATAAATACCGCCGGCTGGCCCCGAGCACATCGCTAGGCTGCAAAATCTTCATATTCAGGGCTGGCTTTGAACGACGCTGCCAGCGAAAGCCTTTCGTGCCATTTCTGATGAATTCCTGCCATCCGAGCAGAGATCCTGGTGGGCTCCCTGCCATCACACCGCCCGAGATGCACAGAGTGCCCCGTGCTGGGGGCAGACGCACAGAAGCCCACATCTCTGCGTCAGCGCTGAGCAGCGACGGCCCACCGAGACCACTGCTGCGCTTCTGCTGTCC
>JAOWBP010004343.1:1864431-1883166 GCA_028571105.1 Tragopan temminckii
GAAAATCCCAACCAGACTCTTCTTATGAGTTTTTAATACTAGAGCTGGGGAGCAATCATGACTCCGGAGAGCTGTAATGATGAATGGCTGGGGGACAGTGAATCTAACAAGGGAAAACACAAATTCAACAGCTGTATTTCATAAAGAAACAATAAAACCACGCAAAGCAGTTTTTCTTTTTTAATTCAGTGCTGTGTTTAAAGACACATTCTGATACCCAGTAAATTATGCTCGCATATCCACCACTGATTACTCTTTAATAAAAGCAAGCTTCCAGCAGTGAAGGGTACTCTTCTGGTTCCCTGGGATCCAGGGCAGGGCCAAGCACAAGCCTGACTCTCACATTCCTGTGAGAGACCCGTGCTCATGCACCCAGAGCCACCCTCCTGCCACAGCTGCTGCCCTTCGGGATCTAAAACAAATTAATCCTGAGAGGAGAGCCTTTCTCTAGGCTGCAGGTGTATGGAGACAATGCAGCCAGTGCTATTGAGCCCTGTTTAATGCCCGAGAAGCCACAGTTTATCAGATGTGCTCAGCACAGCTCTTCACAGCCAGGAGCTTGTGCACCAACCTCAAGTTGTGTTTGCTCCTCGCAGTAAATCAGGAGTAGAGAATAACCATGTCCTGTCCCTGTATCAGAACCCATCTGACATGACAGGGTGACAACGCTCCTCTGCTGCCAGGACCCAATCCCCAAAGCCACCTTCCAATTTTCACAGCCCTTCAAAGGGAGCTTTGAGTTTCCACCACATGTAATTAGAGCACAGAGCACACCAGGTTCTCAAGTTTTTAATCATATAAGCTTTGAGAATTTATTAACAAGCCAGCAGACAGCACGAGAACGGGAATTAAGAGTATTTGCAATCCTTTCACTACTTCTGTCCGAATGATGATCGTTACATGCCGAGAGACTCCAAGGGCTCACAATTACCGCGTTGCAGCAGCTCCCGCATGCTTAAATCAAAGGCTCAAGGCTTAAATCAAAATCACACTGCTCTGTGCTGTAAAAAGGTAGGAAAAAAAAAAATACAACAAACAGCTTCTGAGAAATTCTGAGCAGCCTGGCAAGCAAAGAACACAGAGACACCAGTAACTGTCACACGTGGCTTATCTGACCTCAGGCAAGTTGCTTGCTTTTTGCCCAGGTCTCATATCTGTAATATCTAGCTGTAGGGAACTGTTATGTCACAGCCTGAACTGATGACTGAGCACCTGGTGAAGGACTATGGAGGGAGGAGCCCAGGGAACACAGGTGCAAGCAATTCACCTGTGCTTCCCACATGACCACAGGGTGGATCCAGGGTCCACCACGCCTCACCTGGGCTCATTAAAGTCCTCCAAAGGGAGAACACCTCCTGGCTGAAGGCTGTCTTGTTGGAAGGAGTATCACCAACAATGCTTTGCCTGGTGTTGCAAAGAACTCGTCAGCAGCAGTCTCACTGCCTCACAGCACAAACACTACAGATAGAGCTGCTGCAGGACAAACACAGCCATCACCCACTGCAATGGCCACAGGGCTCCTTGGAGCAAAGATTAGAGTCGGTCAGTCACAGGAGGACAAAGGTTGCCTGAAGGCAATTTAACTGATGCTCTCCTTAAACTGGTGTCAAAAATAGCTGGGATTAACACAACAGAACGGTCAGGCCCACTGAAGGTACCAAAAAAGCCACAGTGAATGCTACCTGAGAACAAAAAGATAACGTTATAGGAAATATATCAAAACCAGAAGGCTCTTTTCCATTTCTAACAAAATAATTTAAGGTCAAACAAAAACAGATAAGGAGCACCCAGGTAAAGTTCTGCTAGCTTCCCCAGTGTGCTTGCAGAGATGAAGGAACTAGTCTGATTCCTCCAGTTTTGGCAGCAGGACTTTGATCCTCCCTTCTGCAGCATGAGAAGAGGAAAGCAGTCCTTCGGAAGAGCAAAGAAGCACTGGGCAATTCTTCTCCCTGCACCCAGCACCTCCACTTCCCTTGCTAGCAGAAGGCATCCTCACCTTGGCCAGGTAAACCCTTCCCTCCCACATTACTACACCACTTAGATAAGCACCCTGTTATCACACTCCAAGAAATGCAGGAAAGTTTTGCAAATACGAGAGCAGTGGCAGGCAGTGCAGCTAAGTGCAAAGCTGCTGTCACGAGGCCTGCCAGACCCCTCCGCCTTCCAGTTTGTGTGTGGGTGCCAACAAAAGAAGAATGCAGACAACCATGCTTGGGGAAGTCATTAACCACAATCGTGAGACAAGCAGGTTCTACATGGAGGGCTGAGCAGCAGAACAGATGGGAATTAGGGCTGGAAAGAAAGGGGCAGCCATACATCCAGCAGCAAGGCTGCAGACGCTGAAGAACTGCATCTCGCTTTCTGCTCAATGCAGACACACGCAGCCCATCCACGTGCCTGACCCGGGCATTAGTGCTGCAGAATAGCTCCCACAAGTTAATTCCACTGCCAAAACCTCACCAGCTAGTTCTAATCCTTTTAAATGGTGGGGGATTTCTGCTGATCTTCTATATCTAGAGATCAACCAGCAATGCAGAAACAGGAAAAAAAAAAAAAAGAGTTTAGGTTGATTTAGTACTGGGTGGATTTTCAGTTGAGCAATGAAGTTAAATGATGCACAGGTTTGAAATAAAATCCATCACACTTTTTGCTGTGAGCATCTTGGGAGGCCTCCTCTGAACAGTACCAGGAGCAGAAGGATCCCATCGGCCAGCCCTCCTCTTCACGGCTTCCTTACTCACACTTACACGTGCTTAGGAAATCCCCCACGTCGACTTGGATAAGAGATTTCCTTTTCACACCGTTTTCCACTTAGTAATAGCGTTAGCATGCAAGCAAGGCCGTTCTTCTTGGACACTGTAATATCAGAAACAACCCCAGCTCCTCCCATTACAAAGCAGTTCAATCTGTCAGCGACTTCTGGAGCGACTGAGCTTTCTCACGCTGCTCTCCAGTGCGCCGAAATATCAGAATTAAAAAGAACCAATACCACGTGAACTAAGCCGGATTTAATAACAACTGTCAAGAGAACGAAATTAATAGTCTCCCATTTCCACACTTCCACAATAAAAGCTTTAATTTCTGGAAGAACCGCCGCATCCCCGGTGTATTTGATCCGCTTCATTAGTTGCCAATTTGGAATCAATGCTATCAGCACACAGCGGGCTGGCTCATTTGAAGATGTGAACCAAGATGGCAGGGGATGGCCCCAGGCTGCGGGCTGTCAGGGAGCTGGGCACGCCGGCACCCACGGCTCTGAGATATTGCTGTCACTGTACTTTGCCCATGAGTGGTTCGAGAGCCGACTGCCAAGTCATTCCCCAGGTTTATTGACACTGCAAACTTTATTGAAATCTGATTTATAAACACTGTTCAGCAAGTCCGCGATAAACTCCTAAGTAATTACACAAACAACCCAGCAGGCTCAACCTAAAGCTCAGCTCTAGTCTGAACTTTTTTTTATTTTAAAAGCACTGTTCCAAGAGCACGAGTAGTTCGATGCAATTCAGCTGTGCAGGACAGCATGCCAACAAAATACATCTGTCACTAATAAAAATAACAAAATGGAGCCTGTGTAGGGCCTGTACTTGTGCACCAACTTCCACTCATTCCTACCAAGTTAGACTATTAATAGCACTGCCGACGCAGCAATAAAGCAAATACTTTTAATAGCTGTACGAGAAGGTTTACCAGGCAGACAACAGCAATGCATGCGCTGTGCAGAAGCAGCCGTGTGTTTCAATACAGCAGAGCTACAAAACGAAGCCTTGCAATGCACACACACTGCTGTGCTACCAACTCGTGCACCCCTTGCAGTTGAGTCTCAGTCATTCCTGACATCATCCCAGTGACAGCTCAGGGAGCTCCTGCTAACTGCCTCCAGGAGGAGCACGGGTATGGAGGCTGCAGAAAGGCAGCAGAGAGCAAAGGAGGAGAAGGGACAGGAGGTGAGCTGTCAGCTCCCACACAGCTTCTGCTGCACAGCCCCCCTCACACCTCTGGGATCAGCACAAAGAAATGCTGAGGATGCTCCTAAGCAGCAAAACTTTGGGCTATGAGCTTTGCTATGGCTGGATTCAGGAGTCCTTGGCTTCTCCGACTTTCAGGAACAAGACTGGGTTTCCCACTCTCCTCTCAGACCCCAAGCACTATGAGTTAGGAGCCAAACACACCTGACAGCAGCACAGGTCTGTGACAGGGCTGCTTGGCACACAGAGCAGCAAGACGAGAGCTTCCTTCCCCTTTTATTTGATTTGCAGATTTCCTCTGCCTTTTCAAATTCTTAGCTCTTGAACATGTAGAGAAAGCCCAGTAATTGCATAAGGCAAACTACTCCAGCACTATGAACATGTCCAGGAAATCAACTGAAAAGTTCTACTTTCATAGAGGGAAAAAGGTTATTCTGTTTTAACAACTTTATCTCAGCAACAAATACAGGAACTTTGCAGGATGGAGAGCCCACTGCCTCCAGGAAGCGCTGGCAGCAGAGCGCAGCTGGCCACCCAATATGCTCCTCTCCTTGCCTTTTGTTTGCTGGGTAACCACCGTCTCATAAATTAGCCACTTGGTTAGCACACTAATTGCCAAAGCATCGCTTTGCAGCCATAAGCAGCTTTTTTTCATTGTCCGCCTGTATTCCTGACCCACTTCTCTTATGGACTAACCTACTGGGAAGCCCAGAGTAAGTGCTCTTGTCCCCCAGGATCCTATTTCTTATGGTAGCCTTAATGCTCTCAAAGCACCCCATCCCTCACTTGTGTGCACTTCCACCAATTCAGTTTCCTTGCCACAGATCACAAGCAAAGAAGTACACTCACTACACCACCAGAAAACAAAAATGCTGGAAGTTTATTAATCAAATTCTTCACATCAAATTCCCTCAAAGCTTTTGAGACTGCTTTAGCAAACTGCCACCCGCAGCATGAAGTTAACATGCTCTCTTGTATCTTTCTTTTCTTCCTTTTCGGTCAGCCACTTTCGCTCCACAGACCTTTGAGACGCAGCTCTCAGGGCAGTCCCATGCAGCACAGCACAGACCTCACTGGGATCTCAGCAAGCTGCCACAGCAGGGAAACATTTCTGCATTTACCCACCCACGGGTAGGCTTGGAGCATGCTTCACAAGGTACATATTTAACTCAGTGATTGGAAATGGGGTCCTTAGGGGGTTCAGCTTCTCAGCACCTGCAGGGAACCGGCCCCTCGGGGACAGCACAGGCTGCTGGAGCACCACGATGCTCCATTCCAGGCACACCACTGCTCTGTGCCACGCACCTCCTGCATGCAGGGAACCAGACCCGGGATTCTGCGTCTGAGAACAGCTCCCTTCTCCCCCGCTGTTTTGGATACAGGAACTGACTCATCCATATGTTTTTCCCCCCTCATTCCAAGGAAGATATGAAAGATAATACTCTTCGTTTCAACATTTAATCATATGCTTCATTTAATAATGAGTCCAAGAATAATTTAATCCTGGCTACCAACATAAAAGAGAGATTGTTCCTTTCGCTTGACTACGCAAGAAAATAAAAAGCCTCTGCTGTTTCTGACTGCTCTCAGGCCTGGGTGCTGCTCGCCCCGACTCATGACGTAAATGCCAGAGCTCCGATCAGAGGCGGAACCCGGCCGTGCGGGGGCTGGGGGGCTCAGGATGCTCCTGGGAGCAGCTCCACCTGCCCGCCTCCCAGCACTGCCGGCACCCTTGGACGGCACAGCCTCGCTTATGAAACGGGAAGCTGACATCTCATGGCACGTCGCCTCGTGCTTCGGTGCAGAAAAACACGTCACGTGCCACAGATCTCTGGAAGCGTCACCGCTCCCTTATGGTACGCCAGCTCTTGCCAAGAATAAATAGGACAGAGTCCAGCATAGGAATCACATAACATTTGGCTCACAGATAATTTTTCTGTTATTGTATGTTATTATACTAAATGCACTGTTCAGGTACTGTCCACTCTGGAAAAAAAATCTCATTAGCTATGAAAAAACTTGGACTTGAATATAAGGTGATTAATAATCCTTGTTCAGATGCCTTGCTTAGATGCTCAGTTCTCAACTTGAAAGGAGTCCAAACCTCTGAAGACCATGAGCACTCGTTTCTTGCATACTGCATTTACGTGGTTGAGTGATCCCCCCAAACACACTCCTCTGAGGACAAGCACTCCTTGTTCTCCTTGCATTTGGGAATGCTCTCAGAGCTGGACAAGGGGCAGACAAGTCCCAACAGTTTACCCGTTTATAAAACACAAGAACGACAACACCTACTTTAAAGGAAGATATTTTAAATAAAACTACTTCTAACTTGGCAATATTTGTGCATTTAGATGCTCTGCTTTGTTTTTCACTTAAAAGGTTTATTTTCAGCTCACCCATCTTCTTCCTTTTAAAACATTTCTGTTCATTATTACACAGGTGCGCTCCCACACTTGAATCCCTCTTCCTCCTCTGTTTCTCATTCTGCATACTTTACTTTGGAAATGCTAAGCAGAATTTATCACCTGTTTCTGGAAAAAGAGTGTTTCAAATGTGAATAAGAGTCCTTCAGAGATAAAGCATCCCAGGTTAAATCTAATGATGTCCAAGGGAATTCTATGCAAGTGATGAGCTGCCTGCTAATATGTCGATGCTTTAGGGAAGAAAAATATCAATTAAATTTCATAGCATGCAACCACATATTGACCTTGAAAGCTATCTGTAACTTAGTTTAAACTTGAAAACTCAAAGTCTAAGTCAGAACTTCTGCCCTAATTGGTTTCAGCTTCACTAAGAATGGCACAGCTCTGTAGAGACCATAGAAAAATTAACAGAAAAAAAAACTCCCTAAATCCTATTAAGTGTTTAACTGTGACATTTGTGTGTGCCTCTCATCTCCTTCCCTCGGGTTTTGGGCACTGCCTCCGGAGATATCAGTCCTCCTTTTCTCTTGCAGCCTCCTGATAACACCAAAAGAGAGCCAAGGGCCAGGACAACACAGCAGCCTTGCACCAATGCTATGTGAAGCTTTCCAAGAGGAGTGCTTCCTTCCATACTGGGACAGCTGCATGCCAGCACCATCCCATACCCACACACAGCCAGAGAGGGCAAGTCAGGAAGGAAATCCACTGCTGGTAACTGTTTGGCAGATCAGACAAAGCCCAGGAGGTAAATCTTGCACCTGGAACCAGACTTGATCCTTAAAGCCTCTCCCACTGCAATGCCCTTTGCTAAGCAAGCTGAAATTTGCACCGTGCCAGATCTTCAACAGGTAGGGCCTTCTTACAATTACCATTTTTATCTTTGCCAATCTAGCTTCTCAGTCTGAGAGGAGAGCATTTTTGTGTTCACTTAGCATATTGTTTTCTACAGCAGAAAGAAAGGAATATAAGAGCCACAACAGCTTCTCTACACTACAGGATTCAACTGTACAGCTCTCAACTTAATACTCTGGATTCTCAGGATTCAAAAAGAACGCAATATATGCACTTCTTTCCCAGTTACAGAGGCCAAGCAAAAAAGTCTGGGGTGTTCACTCTGAATAGAAACGCTAATGGCAACAGATCCATAGGAGCCAGATACCCAAGCCATCACACCCAGAAGGGGGAAGGAAGCCCTATTCTCTAGCCACGCTCTAGAAACAGAGCAGCCCAACTCCCTCCTGCAACGCAGCTTGCTTTCCATAGGCAGTCACAGCTGGGAAGCAGAGCTGCAGGGGCCACTGCTCTCCTCGCTGCTGGGGGTGACCAAACCTGCCTTCTCCCCAAACAACTCCTGGGCTGTGGAACAAATGTCTCAAAGTTCCTCCAACATTCCTTGGAGACTGAATTAAAATCTGTGACACCTAGGCTGACAAAAGGGTGCAACGACACAGCAGCACAGCTAGGTCCCAGCCAGCAGGTGCCAGGGGATCGGGCACGAGGAGGACTGCACAGGAGAAGTGTCACTGCACAGTGGCTGGCAGCAGCCAGGACTCCCAGGTCAAGTGAGCAGGCAGTCAGAGCAGATCTCCCAGCAGCCGCCCAGGCCCAGCACCACCACAGCACTCAACCGCTGCATCTTCCTTAAGTCTCTGTATAAGGGGATAAAACGAGACGCTGCGGTTCAATGACACAACCCGGAGGGAATTAAGGTCTGACACTTCCCTGCTTAGAGGGGATAGAGATAAGCCTGGAGCGAGCTGCTACCTAGAGCAATGCCAACACGCAAAGCCTACTGCGCACACGTTGGGATTGTGGCAACATTCTGGAAATGGACATAATTGAACCAGGGGCAGGGAGGGACAGACAGGGCCCTGCAGCAATTGTTTGTGCCACCGCCACAGCATGGCCAAGCTGCGGCTCTTCCTGGAACTCACCAAGTTTCGAGCCATTCCCCAATTTCTCCAGTCACATCAGCAGTTTTACCACATCAGTGGAAAAAAAAAAAAAAAAGAACAATACAAAAACCCCTTTGAGCACTTAATATCTGGGTGGGGGTTTAGTATCACTAAAGCCTCTCGCTGGTTTTCAATACAGCTTTATTTTAAGAAAGCATCTATTATATGAAGCTTGGCTTTGGCAGGCACAGCAGGAGCCCGGCCATGTGGAGAAGGAGGTCGCTACTCAAAGTGCACCATTATTTTGCCATTTTTTCACATTCTTTAATAAGAACTTAGTGAAAAAGTTTACTGCTTACTGGAAGTTACTTATCTTATGATTTCTGCATTATTCCACAGTCAGGATACAGCCTCTCCCTTTCTATCCTCCTACACAGATTGAGCAGAAACATTTTCTAGCAGTTAATTCAAGCCAGCTATTTAGTTCTTGCTTGGCAATGTTTTCAACAAGAGGCACGTCCAGCCTCCAGGAAAACAAGTTATGCAGCAAGAGGGTGGGACACTATCAGAGAACACATAATAAAGTAAATACCAAGCATGACCCACGAAAGGACAGGATAACTAAGCGAGATTGTTTTCGTAATAGTGTACATTAAAAGTCATTAATGCTGATGTGAAATATGAAATTCCTCATGGGCTGTTTGTCATTCTTCGCCATAGAGGTGGAAGGCCAGACTTGTGTCCAGACAAATGCATGTCTCAGAAGGCCAACAAGTGGAAGATCTAGCCAGCCATAACCCAGCACCCAAATAAGCTGACTAGAAAGCTTAAGCACAACGTCATCAACTCAGCTCATAAACTTTCTACCAAGTGTGTGAGGAAGAAGAACTTCACAGCAGTTTTTCCTCTGTTGCACTGGTTGAGTTTGATGGATCCTAAAGCTGCCCCTTGATCAGCCGGGGTCCTGCTGGTACCACGGAGGGAGACTGCTGTGCATCTATCGATTTACTTCAACCTAGCATTTCCCAGTTGCCCAAGAATCAATTTAATATCATTGCTGAAAGCAATAAGGATAAAAAAGCCAGGCGGATACCTTTGATCTATGCAGTCCTACCTGGCACCAGCAGCTAAAGCACCGCTGAGAATCTCCTTAAGACTTTTTCCCTTCCCTAGGATTATTTTGCAGTTCATTCAATAAAGCAGCAAAACAATTTCCTGACAAACTAGGAAACGAGCATTGGACCTAATTCAAGAACCTCAGAAAATATTAGAAACAGAGGTTTAACAGAAAGTGCTTGGAAGCCACTGACCTTACAGACAAGTCAGACTGTCATTTCCTCAGCCATCAGCACATTCAAAGGCAGGGGGGAGAGAAAGAATCCTTGCTACGACATGCATTTTAGCACATTCCACCTCAGACTTCTAAATGTGAGCCTGAAAGAGTCGCACACATGGCAAGCCTCCTTCACTAAGCCTCTGCCATAATATCCTGCTGCAAAAATACTGCAATTGGAAAAAATATATTTGAAGTCTAAGCCCCCTTCAGCTGCGCAGGAAATTCTCCTACACAATAGCTGGGCAAGGAAATGACAGCATCACATTCAACTTGCAGTGACAGACAAGTTACTTCAATAAGTCCAGCCCTCTGTTCTCCTTCTGGAGGTAGGGGCTCCAATGCTCACTCAGCTGCGTGGACCACAGGCTCCTTGCAGGATGAGCTGTCCCCCATCTCCACCAGCACAGCTGGCATCAACTCACTGCAGTCCAGATAACTGCTGTGCTCTTCTGCATTAGTTCAACCCCCTTTGCTTCCAAAAACACATTATTTTTGTCTTGTATGATGCCTTTTATAAACAGCCCAGTTGAAAGAAAGCTAGTGAAGCTCCTCAATTATTAATGCTCCTGCTTCATTCTCCAGAATGCAATGCTTCCACCAAAAAAGACATCACCCCAAAACACCAACAAAAAAAAAATAAATCAAGAGCTGTTGAAGATCTATTTTATCTCCTGCAAATTAACATTGACTGCTCCTACTTATCTCAGTTCTAAAAGTTCACTGTCAGTCCACTTGTGACTCAGAGCAGTGCCTAAACAAAGCAGTATTTCTGTGCAACAACTGTTTTGAATTTAATGCCCAATGACCAAGTTAGTGTTTTGCTCCTGGAGCAGCTGTCAGAGATCTCTGTCTCTACAGTTACGGCATGCAACCCTGCAAGCAAGGAACTGGAGAAAGCTCGTGTTCATTAGGGTTCATTGCTCACCGACTGGAGTCTGCTGCAGGAATGAGGTAAGGTGCTCACAGAAAATAAAATACGTCATGGTGTTTCCTGCCAACAAACTGCACCATTTCTTAAGGTCTTAATTCTATTTTCAAATTGCCCAGAAGTGCTTTCAGCAGTGGCCAGCACCAGCCCTCACTGGGATGTGGCAGTCACCCATCCGCTCCAAAAAGGGGTGCTGTTCACTGAAGGGAACAGCAAAGTGACGTCAGCTCATTTACAGGACATAATACTGTAGCACGGCTTATTCCTCTCCATAGGATAAATGCAATATATAGCCAATTGACACGTTTGTTCGTTTTTGACAAATAAACCAAATATCACGCAAGTGTAGCAGCTCCTCAGGCAGTGCCATGGGCAGGACAGAGCCCTCCTGACCCTGCCCAGCTGGAAGGGGCAGAGGCAAGCTGCAGCACAACGCACACACGTGCCAGGAGGCCGAGCAAGCAGGGCACAGCACGGTGCTGCTTCACCCCGGCTCAGGGTAACGCAGATTGGCGCTTCTCGCTTTGTCTCACTAACAAGGTTCGTATTAGCAGCAGGGAAACCAGAGTCATTTCAACAGCTCACCAGAAAATCTAGGAATTGCTCCAGGACTCTGTGAATAAGAAATCAAGTAGAAGTGCTGCCACACAGTTTTCATGCACTGTTCTTTTTGTTTTGGCTCACAAGATATTAGTGGAAGGTAAAAAGAGATGAAGGCGTTAGCCCCGATCCAGGAGAGCTGTGGGAGGTTTCCAAGTCCTTCCACTGGCATCCCATGGGACTCCCCATTTCCTTAGCTGTAAACAGGCAGAGTTGTCTCTGCAGGACTGAGCTGGAAGCAGCACATCTGCTTTTAGTGACAGCAACACTCGCTCTTGAAATTCCCAACTTGTCTCTCTAGCAAACAAGCAGGCGCATAGCGGGGTATGCACCAGGTTCCCTTGCACCAATGGAGCAAGGCACGTCCTCCTCCCAGCAGGCACCCTGATGGGAAGAACCTGCTTACAGCTCCACACAGTTTTTTCAGAAACAGACACCAACCATTTCCATCCAGAGCTTTGACACATTTCCTTTTGAAAGACCCACTCTGGATTTTTCCAGTATTAAAGGGCAGTTGTTTAAGCACTTACAATCTGAAGCATCCACCAGCCCCATCACTTACGGGGGGCACTGCCAATGTGTCTGAATGAAGTGGATCAACACAGCGAGCAGCTGCCCTGAGTATGTGCACTGAAAGGAAAAGCCAGCAGCATCCCAGGATATCAGTTGATTCTCTGTCCTTCCTTCCCTGAGTTTACAACCTGAGCACATTAAGTCAGTAACACACATTAAACCGCTCACTCTATAAACACCTATGTAACCACTGCCAGTTTCAGGCTAATTTTGAAGCACAAGAGCAGCCACTATTCATAGGGCACCACAAAAAAGGACAGAGTTCTAATTTTAGCAAAAAAGCACATTAGTGTCACAGCACCAACCTAAAGCAGAGCTACACAAACGCTTCTGAAACCATAGCCCTTTATGTAGCCCATAGAAAACTGAAATCTTTCTAATGGTCACAGTAAAAGGTGGCCTGAGAATAATCCCTGGCAGCAAAAGCAAAGCTCTGTTGGTGCGAGGCTGCAGGCAGAGCATGAGCACCAGAGCACCAGCAGCACAGCACGGCCATGCAGGCACACAACAGCCATCCAGCAAGCCTGGGCTCTGCTGGGTTGCTCAAAACCTAAAGACACTGACTGCAGTTTCTAAAATGCCAATGTCAGTGACACATTCCAGGGTTTTGCCAAAGCCAATGGCTTTCATCGGCGCTGCAACGCACACAGCAGCCATCCCAGCAATGCAAGCGGGCGCCCAAGGAGGGATGGAGAGAATTTCATCACGCGCCAGTTCTGCACCAAGACAGTCATTATTGATTCTCATCAGACACAGCTAGGCAGACAAAGGGAACAACTTGAGCCAAATAAACCCTTAATTTTTTCCCCACTGAGATAAGACTACAATAGCCTTCCAATCTTTAGCTGTTTTCCTCCATGAGAGTCACACATATGTGCTTTTTATTATTTTTTGGCCCAGCAATTAGATGATTTCCAGTTATTTCCAGAGACGTTGCAGGATAACTGAACTGCAGCTAATTCGTTGCTTCTCACTAAGACAGGTGCAGGAAAAACACAGCAGGGTTCTCCAGCACCACACAATGCAGCTCAAGTCTGCACTTTTACAGAGGCTCATATGCTGTACTTCATTTATGAGCTCCTTCCAAGAAGGGAGCTCTAGGTAGAAAAATTTATATATAATCACTGATCTGCAGAGAGGAGAAAAAGCAGCTCTGGCATTCCCTTCCAAGAGATGACCAATTTTCCGGCAGTTTGGCCACACAAAAAGCAGCTTCAAGATCTGGATTTCCTTTTAAAGCCACTAAAGCAAATCAAAAGATTACAGCTGCAACAAGCTATCCATTAGCTCTAATTAGCAAGTATTTGTTACCTGGCTTTAAAGCTTCCCAACTTGTTGGTAACAAACTGCAACGCCGTAGCAAAAAGTATCAGTGAGCACAGCAGACTGAGGGCTGAACACATTGCAGCAGAGCCTGCGGGGGAATTTTTCTTTGCTGCTTCAATTCCACACTCGCAGCTCTGCTCCTGAAGAAATGGAACATTTCTCCCCATATTACAGCTGCGACAGTTTGTTCATTAAGCACTTTGAGATCCGCTGCTACAGACACAGTTACACCACGTTTGATATTCACCGTGTCATTAATGAACATTCATTTATTTCAAAACAGTGTTTGGAAATTACAAACGTTGAAATTCCCTGAGCGCTGTGACCATGCCCACAGTGAAAACACAGCTGGCATCAGCAATACCTGCACACGTTTGGGGCTGTAATTCCTAAAAGGTTGTGCAATTCCCAGCACGCAGACAACTGCACAAAGCCCCAAACCAGTACATTCAGACCAGCTGCATAAGTGGGGAAAACATCCCCCGGTGCAGAAAAAGCACCCTGGTGTGAGGAAGGAAGTCTGAGCTCCCCCAGGCTGCCCCTCCTGCTCCAGCCAGCGATGCAAGCTTTCACCTTTCCTGCTTTACTTCTGCCCTTCAGAAAGCAGGAGGCACCCAGCCCGCAGAGGGGCTGACAGAGCAGGGAAGGCAAAGGGCTCTTCCCACCCCCATCTTGCTGTGGCTTTTCTACCTTTAAGGCAACCCTCCAGTTGTTTTCTTACATATATATCCCCTATTTCTCTTTTCATGTGGTATTACATATCAGAGTGCTCATTTCTGAACACTGCTGTGCCCAAACCTGGCATTACAGTGCACAACCTATTTGGTGCCATGCATGTGCAATTTCACACCTGCTCGTCCTGCACCCAGACAGCCGCAGAGCTCAGCAGCCATCCCAACGCAGAGCCACTGAGAAGCCCCCGGCCCCAGCTCAGCCCTCCCGCAGGTTGCAGAGCTCTGAAACACAAGCAGCTCTCAGAGCGAGGATCCACACAAGAGGCACACCTGGACTCCTCTCTAATGCAGAACAGCTACAGAGCTGCTGGGTTTGCTGGAAGCGATCGCGTGATACTGGCATCTTCCTTCAGTGCTCACAACAACCAGGGAAGAACAGAGCACCTGAAGAAGAGGAGGAAGGGCCAGGGAGAAAGAGAGCAGTGCTCCAAATAGTCTGTGCAAAAGGAGAAGAGCAAAGAGGGAAAAGCAAAACCATTTGCTGGTCACTGAATCAGCGCTGTAACCCGACCCAGGCTGTGCACTGCCACCAACAACACTAGTTACAAGCAGCTTCCATTCAGCAGCTCCGGCCAAAAATAAACAGTGCCGGCTCTCCTGGCTGCTTGCTTGGGTTTTCTCTCAGTGTTTTCCTTCTTGCCTCTCCTGTCTAATTGGAATATGCACTGCTTTCTTCAACCAAGTTCCTCACTTTGTTTCTGCCCACTGCCTCACTAGAACTGGAGCAGTTTCTCACAGTGCACAATCAGCATAAAAGCTGTTTGTTCCAAGAAGGCCATAGCAGGCTTCTCAGCATTTCTGTGAAGCAACCAGAGGAGGGATAAGAGGATTAAAGCAGGTACACAGCAGCAACATCATCGCCCTGTAAGCGCCTCCACTGCCACGGGTGCTGCCACTGACCCACCAGTGCTTTCCTCTTTTTCCTTAGGAACCACCTTCCTGCAAACAACTTCGGTAGCAGCTATTTTAACGTGGGCAAAAATACCGATGCTGTCCTTACTCATCAGACACCAAGCGTTTGGTCTGTTGGGGTTGGTTTTTTTTTTTTAATTAAATTCATTTATTACACAATCCACACAGACAGAGGAGAACCTCAAACCACCCCCAGCCTACAGATGCAAACAGCCACGCTTCCTTACTTCGAGAGACTCCAGCCCAGCAAATTACAGAGTATCGCCCTGCTTCCTGTGCAGGCTGCCAGGCAGCAGCCCACCTGCATCCCTTCCTCCCCTTCTCTGCTCATATGCTCTGGTTAACCCCCTCCCTCTGGCCGCCTGTGCCAGCAGTTGCATACAGATACCAGCAGACAGAGGCAAAACGGGCTATCTTAGCCATTCCTCACAAATAAAGACAGCTTATACCCATAACGAGCTGAACTGCTAAGCGTGATGACGACGCTCTAAAGATGTTACACAAATACATTTACTTCTGGAAGAACGTCCATGACCACAACATGCACTGGAACAGAGGTGTTTTGAGGTGTTGCAAGCAAAAGAATTTAATAACCACTGCAGCACAGCAAGAATTATGAAATGTGTGACCTAATGGTGCTGAAAGAGCAATTAAGAAACCCAAAAACAAACCAACTCATTTAAGGTTTAGGGCTAGCCTGCTTGTATAAGATGCCCTTTCTTCCTTCCCCTCTATTCTGCAATGCAAGCAAGCAAAAGGGGAAGGAGCAGTAGTGCCGGGCCAAACAGCATGGGTCTGGCCCAGCCACTGGGAAGTACATTCAAAGGCCCTTTAAAGCTGAGCTATTTTAATATGCTCTCTTTGCTCTTTAATTTGTTCATTTCTTTGAAACACCTACCGTCCCCTGCACTGTCACTGCACAGCGCTCCAGAGCCTGGTGGAGCCCTGCCACTGGATTCAGCACCAATAGGCACATCTCAATAGGCAACGCCACTTGAAAGGCTACAGATGAAAAAATATATACATCTTCAAACCAGAGGATGAAATGCAACACTGTTTATTTCTATCCAAGTCCTCATTTCTGTGGCTGCTACTATAGGCAGGAGCCAAAGAAGGGAAGGTTTGAAGCCTCTGTAACTAATTCTAAGTGGTTTTAAAACAGCTAGAGATTTAAGGTAGACAAGATACAGCACTGGAATCAGAGGCAAGCTGCTGGGCTCCTCGCTCTGCGTACTCTGGCATCACATAAAATATATAATTGATTTCTCAAGGAAAATTAAAAAAAAATTGGAAGAAACCCATCCCCATATGCCTCAATAACCTATAGAACAAAACTAAACAGGTGTGTTGGGCCAAATCACAGCTGTATTCCAGTAAGGCAGAGGAAGCGCAACAGAACCATCATTTTGTATTTATTAAAATTCATTTACTACAACTGCCATCAACAGGACCACAGGGCTGCTAACAAGAACCTCCCTAGAGTCAGAAGCATTACCTTCCACAAGCATATACAGATCTAAAGCAAAACTAAAGACAAATTTAACATTACTTTTGAAAACATCTATCATTCTTGTGCGGGATTTTTTCCCCCCTTCCCTTTCCAAACTTCCTTATTAAAGACCTTACAAAGTTATAATGAAACTTGATGATAAAGCACACAGTGCCAAAGCACTCCTGCAAACCAGTGAGTGAATGCTTCCAGAGGCTGCACAGCCTCCCCTCGTGTGTCCTCAGACTGCAAATGCTCCTCTTGCTCACAGAGCCTCAGGAAGCTCAGCGCACCTCCTCAAGGCAGGGCAAAGCACTGGCAGCTCCCCAGCACTACCAGCATGCTCAGCTGAACATTTCTCACACTCCTCATGAGTTAGGCCAACAGCATTAAAGATGCTCCTCTGGTCACATGCTACAGAGGAGGAGAGAAAAATCAGCACTGAAACTGTTCTGATTGGAGGAAAAAAAAAAAAAAAACCAAAGATCCAGAAAATAACTCTCAAAAGGATGATTAACCTCCACCTTGATGTCCTCTTATAACAGCAATTCATTCTCCAAGTTCTGTAAGAAAAGAACTCACTTCAGGCAGCATTTAGGTGTCTCCTCATTCCCTCCCTTTGCCTTTGGACTGCTATTAACTCCACATGCCACCCTCATACCCCAAGCTGTCCTCTCACTTGTGAAAACAGCAGTGAAAATCTGCAAAATCCCAGGGGAGCTGCACTCCAGGTAAGCTAGCAGCTGAGTGACAGGGCAGCCAGGGAAACCCACCAGCCTGCTCCATCATTCAGAGAGCTTAGCCATCCCAGATGTGCAGATGAGGAGCAGCGTGTCATTTCTAGCCACTGAAGTACACTAAATCTTTGTCATCTTTTGTCAGCCTGGCAAACAAAGGAAAAACAAACACTTTGGACAAGAACTGCTCTGCACTCTTTAATTCTGGACCAAAAGAGCAAATAGCTGGTGGCACTCACAGGCAGGATCCCTTCCTGGTGCAGCATGCCTGGCACACTGCTCACATCTGTGCAGCCACAGCAGGAGCTGCAGACGCTGGTTCCTCATCACAAGGATCCGGAGCCCCAGGCCATCACAAGCACAGCCTGCAGAGCCTGATGTCACAGAGGCACTGCTCAGCAGCACACGTACTGCACTGCACCCTCAGAATGCCTCAGCAGCCTGTGGCTGGGCGGCCGGCCTGCCATGCCTTGTGCCGAGGGCTGCAGAGAGCCACCTGCTGCTCTCCAGGGACTGCACAAAGCAGCCGGCACCAAGCACCTCTGTCCCCAGATTTTCCATTGTAAGGAAATCCCAATGCCACGTTTTGCTTTCTCCTTCCTACAAGCAAGGAAATAACAGGAGGATTGCTGAAGCCACAGGCTCAGCTCACAGCAGGAAGGCAGCCCCCCCCTCAGCCCTGGGACGCACACCACGGGGGACAGCAGGGCTAAATGGAGGCCTCAGAGCAGTTAAACAACACTGTCAAAATGCAACCCCAGAACACCACAAAAACCTCCACTACAGTAAATTTAAAAACAAAAGAAAAAATGTAAGCGCTGCTGAAACCGAGTTGCTACAATGCTAGGATGGGGGGTGGCAGAAAGGAGAGGAACTTCTCACCAACTCCTTTTAAGGAGGATGACAGCTTTTGGTTTTGTTATTTTACAAAACCGGCAATGATTCAAGGCAGAACACAAGTACATCCAATTTGTCACACAACACCTGCAATCAGCTGAGTCAAAAACCCCAAAACACACAAACGAAACTCCAAACCAAAAACCCTGCTGTTCAGCTCCTTCACTGCAAAGTATATTTCATGATTGTTTAATTAAAGTCATTTTTAGCTTTGCACGACTGCAATCACCAAACATTGTCTCCCTGTCAGCATTTGAGGGACTAACATACTGTTGCCAACAATTAGTACAAATCTGGCTGACATTGTTTTCTCTAAAAATAAACCATGCATGTTAAGAAGCTCGAGAACAAACATGCAAACGAGATTTTAGGATAACATTTTCCTTCCCAGTGGAAACACAGGGTCTACCAGGCACCTTCGCTGCTGGAGAAGTACCATTGGGACATAAACTGGAAGTTCTGGACAGTCTTGATTACGAAGCCTTCTCTCTTTCTGCTCCATTTCTTTTTGAGCAAAGAGAAGACGTTAACACCAGTCTCTTGGCCAAAACCCATTTGGGAAAATTCCTGCCCCATCTGCAACAGTCTGAGGAGTGTGCAAGAAAACAGCCTTGGAAGTCGTATTCCCTTGGAAAATTGACTTCTCTCTAATATAAGCCATCACAAAAAAACAGCAACAGAATTGAAATAACGCCACAAACACACAAGCCACTTAGCTTGGTATAACACAACAGAAAATGCAGCAAATGACAGCAGAGCAGCACTTTCCGAGCCTACAGCAAGCGAGTGCTTGCTCAAGCACAACAGCCACAGGAACAGAAATAAAGGAAAGAAGCTGCTTACCTTTAGAAGGCCTCATGCATGCAGGGATCTCCAGCAAGATACCCTCACCTCCACTGCCAACCCTTAAATGA
>JAOWBP010004343.1:1883266-1899972 GCA_028571105.1 Tragopan temminckii
ACAGCAAGCGAGTGCTTGCTCAAGCACAACAGCCACAGAAACAGAAATAAAGGAAAGAAGCTGCTTACCTTTAGAAGGCCTCAGGCATGCAGGGATCTCCAGCAAGATACCCTCACCTCCACTGCCAACCCTTAAATGAGGTCTGGGAAGGGGAGGATTCTGACTCCAGCCCTTCTAATCACTGAGGTACATTGCCTGCACCTGAGTTCCCCTGGGTTGGCCCTGCCTTCCCACCAGCTGCTCCATCACTGCTTCAAGCTGTGACTCAGCAGTCCACTGAATTAAGAACATCTGAGCAGCAAGCATGTGCTTCTACTTGATCCTTTGCTCACCATCCATCTTCAGCTTCAAGACCAAGCCATTAGCCCACAAGTTCCATCCCAGGTGTGGTGAATGCCCTATAAAGAGGGTTAAACATGACTTGCAGAGAGCAGAAATGACTCTCCAGTTCTTCTGAGGAAATAGCATATATATATATATATATATTTTTTAGACTGACTGAAACATCTGAAGTAAGAGAAGAAAGCAAGCTTGCTGCTGCCATTTACAAGTAAAGACAGGAAATCAAGAGGCTCAGTAGACCTAAGTGGAAGATGAGAAGCAGATACATTCTCCAGTTTGGGAGCCAGCATGTCCCCTACCAGCACTCACCCAACACACAGCACGGAGGTTCCTCTGCCAGACAGGCACTGAACATTCTCCCTTACACCACACAGCATATCATTACAAAACGCTAGAAATCTTTACCAGACCTGAGAAGTTAACATTTTCTACTCAGCAGATAGAAAGTCTATAGCTGCTTGTTTTATACCCTGTTCTCATCTCTGAAGGCTTTTATTCTCTAGAGCAAATTAATCAGGCAGCTTGCGTTCTATGTTCTTTTTCCAGGTCTGGCTCCTCTCTCAGCATCTCTATTGATCTTCACTCAGTAATCCATTAGCAAAAGGTTTTAGAAATTTGCTGCTTTTATAGTTTCCAGAGAAAGCCAAGTCCAATTTAGGGGGATTGCCAGATTCAAGTTTGAGAGAGCAATTCATCAGGTGAAAGATCACCATTTTTCAAAACACAGCAATATACAAATCCCATTCCGCTGCTCACTCACATATGCCTATGTATCTACTACTCAGTGCTCTTTCCTGAAAAGGAAGGCTTTAAATGACCAGCAGGGAGAACTAGATGGAGAGAGAATGGATGAGAAAGCATCACGTGCCTACAGCCAGCAAAAAAAAGAAATATTCACCGATGGATGCAAAGGCAACAGGAAAAAGATATGAAGAGAAGGATAGGAGGGTGACATTAATTCTAATAAGTAACTGTACACTCTGACAAATTATTTTTTCCCCAAGCTTCACAAGGTCATTGCTCTGCTATACCTCTGTCAGGGTCTCACTTCCTCCCTAGCCCAATGAAGCCATGGCAGTGGAGAATATCAGTACAACTTCCCTGCATTTTTATCAGACATTTAGGTGTGTGCATGCAAGAACTGCCAGGCACCCCAGCTTGCAGAACCAGCACATAAACCCGTACTCAGGAGGAAGCTCTCTCCACTACAGAGCCAACACAGATTGCATAACAAGGTGCTTCCTTGCCCACACCACCACCACAAACACAAGCCGCCTGCATATAGGAAAAAAAAAGTATATATAGTTTTCTTTAAATCCACCACCCATTCCACCTCCCCCTCACTGTAAGCAGTGAAAACAGCTTCTGTCCAGCTGTCACGTGAGATTTGAGCAGATATGACAAGAAAGGCGGCTTTGTGCAGCTCCCTGCCATTCCCCCAGCTACGATGCACGGGGAAGGCAGACAGAACGTGACGAGGCAGATGAAGCAAACCAGCAGCACAACAAACGCCGTACGCACTGACCATGTTACCCACCACTGCTGCCCACCCCCCACACCATGCACCCACCTGCTTGGCATGGATGCTTATTGAAAAGGCTCAGGCTAAACAGCAGGAACGAAGTCCCAACAGAGCATTTTTCCCATGGCAGGATTCTCTTTCAGCAGTGACCAAGCAGTCAGCAGGTACCGGAGGTTACACAGCCCATGAGAAAGAGAACAGCACTGCACTACACCTGCACTTTCCCCACTCGTATGGGACCCGAGAGGCCTGCAGATTTCCAGCAGCCCAGCATTCATAATGCTTTCCCAAAGCCTTGGAGAGGTACTGACTCAAAACCAGGAGGGAACGACTCGTAGCACAACAAAGCTGATGAGCTGCTTCTGTGGCAGGGGCTGCAGAGACACGCAGCCCATAAACACATCTCCAGAAATACTCAAGAACACAGCCTGGAAGAGAAGCTGCCTTCAGTATTCCATTTTTCTTCTCAAGATTAAAAATAAATTCTGAGTCTTGTCACCAGACGCTTTAAGGCAGCAGACCCATTAGAGAGGAAACATCTCCAACAGTTACAAAACCACACTCCAAGGAGACCAAGCCACCTTTCGCCTCCAAAATTCTTCAGCATCCACACAAAACTCATCCCCCCAAACCCTCCAGTATTTACACAAGAACCACAAGAGCTGCGGGGCAGAGAAGCGAACTCCTGCGCCTGCAGAGCAGTGTTACTTGGCAGCTCTCCGGCACGCGAGATGCTGAAATCCCAAGGGCAGCACACACTGATAGGAATCTGCTCTGGGCAGAGCGCTCACACTGCGGGGATTCCCAGTGCTGCAGCAGTGCCCGAGCCAGGTAGGCTGGAGGAATTCTACAGGATTTTACTGAACCAAGCAGAAGAAAGAAAGGGTTAGCAGGGAAAGCAATAATCATGAGCAACCTATTGCCTGCTGTCTGAGCTGTCATACTGATTCAGCTAAAGGACTGGGGAGGGCAAGGAGGAAGGAATTTTGCTAACTAAATCCTAAGAATACAAAAGAAAGTGGGGGAGGAGAGAACGATGACAGCATTGATGTTTAGCAGCAAAAGACGCTTGTTTACTCTTACAGCAACAAAAATTCACAGTTACTAAACAGGTGGAGAGAAGACCCTCTGAAAAGGAACAGCTGAGAGATTGATTTGAGAATGAGAAAAAGCTCATTCTGAAGGAGTGAAAAGCTCTACCCCTTGTAGCTATTTGTAGCTAGCAGAATACACTGGATTTCTTGCCTTTATCGCCACAAACAAGAGCCTGTTTGTAATGTAAAGCTGCAAGTTACACGGCCAGTACCAGTGTCTGTTCCTTTATACTTCATCTCCCAATTTTATCATAAACAAACACACAGCTTACGGTTGCCTATAAATTTCATCCTCAAACTCTTCAGAACAAAACACCATGTACTTTAATCTTAATGTACTTCCTATCAAAAAAGATCCTGCATGCAGGGCTTACAACTACTCAGCAGTAGAAGTGCCGTGAGATAAGTTATCCTTGTTTTACAGAAGAAACAGAGGAACAGAGATTATGTAACTTATCTAGAGAAGGAGGGGAGGGGGGTGGAAAAAGCGTGACCTGCCCCATTTTCAACTCTGATTTTTCCAGTACCCCAAGCTGTGCTGAAACAGCTTTGGAGGGGCTCCTCAGCAGCTACTGGAAGAAAAATCTGCTGAAATGAAGCTTGACAGCCAGTTTTAATAAAACTCCTCACATGCTGATTCCAGCATTTGAAATGTAAAAAGCCTCACAAGTTAAAACAGCTCAGATAACTTAAAATGAGGTGCTTGTGCACCTGTAATTGTTCTTACAGTATGTTTTACACAAAACTGGGAGCCTGCACAGGTGCTCTGTTTGAAAACCATATGGTGTGGTCAGGG
The DNA here is from genome assembly GCA_028571105.1 of Tragopan temminckii. Lineage (NCBI taxonomy): Eukaryota > Metazoa > Chordata > Aves > Galliformes > Phasianidae > Tragopan > Tragopan temminckii. The sequence goes on from JAOWBP010004343.1 coordinate 1,887,021, forward strand.
GTCAGCCCAAAACAACAGGCGAAGGAACAAACAGGAGTTTGCAAAAACTAAAATAAAATCTAAGACAGGTCCAGTTGTTTTATGTCCATGGCAGAGAGGAAATACATATGCTCAGGCAGGTACGTGCACGCACATACGCTCTTACAGCCAGAATATGATGCAAACCAAGGAACGCCTTCAGCTCCCTGCCAAGGCTGGTCACGCCATGCAGACAGGTGGATACAGCAGCCTCCTCAGAACCTGCCTTCTAATGCACGAGTTTATTATCAGTCTATGATCACGTTGCCACTTACAAGAAAATAAAGATATGATTTCCTTAGAAGTACATCTCAACTTATCATCTGTATTCCCTGAACACACCAGAAGCTGCTACAGGCTGGACGAGGCATTGTTTCGCAGATCCTTAATGGGGTTACATTTCTAATAGCCTCTTCTTCTCATCCAAAGAGCAAAGGCTTAAAGAGTTTAAATTTGGCATAGCAAACTACTTGCATACACATTAAATAATTTATTTGCTACAATGTTGCAAGATACTGTTTTATTAGCTTAATTTGTCTTTAGCAGCACTGGAGACCGAGGTAACTACAGCTGAGTAGCTGGAGCCCATATGAAAAAAATGGCTTTTTTAAAGAGTATCTTGTTATTCTTGCACTTGCAAACTGCTTTTTATTTGTTTGTTTTTAAAAAGGCTTGCTGATTTGAAGCAAATGGAGCTTTAAAAAGCTAGCTGACTGTTGGAAAATATTTTAGACCATTTCTCCACTTCAAAGAGTGTTCACATCAGAGATTCTGCAAAGTCCACAGCATGCTAAATTGACACAAATCCCAGACAGAAACAGAGCTTATATTTAACCTAATAGCAAAATACAGCTATCTGAATTATTAATATTGTTCAAATTAAGATTTCACTTAGCTCTCTAGGTGTACGGTATTAAATCAAATAACCATTTTGTTAATTTGCAGCACACCCATGTAGCCAAGATCAAAATCAGGCAGGACAGGGAAACTCGGCGCCAGTGAAGGCAGAGTTATGACACCGACTTCAAGGAGGCAGGGCTTCACCCTCAGTCACTCCATGCTGCTTCGGTTTATTTTTCCTTCTTTCCTCCAGCTCTTTTTCCCTTCCTATCTCTTATGAAACGCACTGACGCTCCAGCGAGTTCCCAGCCCTCGAACAACATGTTCTCCAGCTATGCAGCAGAGAACTCCAATACAAATGAAATCCGTGTTGCAGGTTCCACAGAGCTGGGACCACTTTACACGGCTCTGTCACACATTTACAAAAAGAAAAAGAAAAGACTACAATAAAGTGAGCCATCTTGTCCCCTGCAAGAGCGAAAAGGCTTTGAGAGTGAAAAATACCAAGCAGCTCATCGTAATCTTTAATGATGAATCCCTCATCCATTTATTTTGCTTCCTGCTCCCAAGCAGACCAGACCGAAACTCGACATCAGATCTACACGAAACGCTGTGCCTAATCTGCAAACCAGTTACCATGACTGCACATGCAAATTGGTCAGATAAAAGCCAGTCAGAGGAATAATTGGCTATTTGGAGGTACAAAATGACTAATCTATCACAGCCACCACATAAGTGTTTTTCCCTCCGCTTCATAATTGCACCACTTAATTCCCCAAGTCCAGCCTAATATTTGGGATGCGATCTGGAGCAGCGAATGCCCTAACGAAGCCGAAGCAGCCAGGATCTGCTCAGAGCCCCACAGCCACGGCAGCACGAGCACAGCCACTCTGCCTGCATCCTAACGGTGCTACAGAACACCAGCCCATTTTCCCAGTGGTTTCAAACATATCTTGGTCCAAAATGACAGATCCTCTGAAAAGTGCAGAAAGCCATCAGCACTGAAAAGCCCAGCTTGGGTCTCGCTACTGCTGTCTGTCCCACCACCACCCCTTGGAAACACAGCTACCCCCCCAAACAGAGCATCTTTCTCACCCGACTCTCAGCATCACATTGCCAATGATTTTCTTACAAACACTGACTTCTAAAAATCGTAACTTCGCAGAACTTTAACATTTTCTTGTCTACCAGAAGTTTGGCACAAACATTCTGAAGAACCACAGCTCTCCAGGAACTCGGATTCAGCGTTCTCATTGCTCCAACCAGTTTCATTCCAGATCCCTATGACTGAGGTGGGAGCAAAGCATTTGTTATCTTCCCTCACTGTGAGACAACAGAGACTGAGGACAAATGATTCCCTAACTGGCAAGCACAAAGACTAGCCAGCTTCAGCTTTAAGGCCACTTTAACTCAGCTCCAGGCATTTCATTGCTAGAAGGACTCAATTTTTAATACTTTCTTTGTGAGATGTGAAATTAAATCAACTAAGGCAGACTTTTAGAAGAATATAAGAGTAATATGAAGAGAAACAACTCGCACAACATGATGTGAGTCTTTAATAAAAACAGACAACTCTATTCATTGGTTCTGTAGAACAAAGAAACCTAACTCAGTTCCCTTATGGCATCAGGCTTACCTGTATGGACAGCAATGAGCCATCGCACAGCCATGCTCCACTATCAGGGTAACTCTGCTTGGGGCAGGGGTCACAGGTGTAACACCAAAGCACGGTCTTGGCAGCTCTGATTACACATTACACGTGCAGCTATAACAGAGAACACGATTTTCCATCCTGCACAGAATCTGCTTTAAGCACACAGGCAGCACTTGCATTCCTGATTGAGCCGTAAGCTATTGCCTGTCAGCTAATAAACAGAAAGCCGTGCTGTGGGCCTGCCTACCAGCCCAGGGCAGCGCAGAGCAGGGCTGTACAAAGCCTCACACTCGGCTGCTTAGGCTTCAAGGATGCCATGCCAACAAGCTTTCTATTAAACACTTCAACAACGCAGGAAAGTTCAAGCCTTCAATGTTTTCCTTTCTAGGCACAGAGAAAATGGATCAGTTGCTAGCAGTGAATTGCTTCCCTATGCTTCAGGCATTCCCATCTGTATCTTCATTTATATCTAGACCATTTGTATTCAACCCGCTAGTTTCACATTCTTGCTGCTCTCCTTAACTGAGGCAAAAAGGCAGTGGTGAGCCCACACCACCAAAACCTGAGACTGCCAAGGACAGCTCGCAGCTCCTTACAGCCAAGCTCCAAGCACGTCCCACCAGTGAGCTGGGGCCCAGGCCAGCCACCCCCTGCACGTGGGGCTGCAGCCCGGCCCAGCGGCTCTCTCCCACACCAGGTGCCTTCTGATCTCCTCTCCTTGGATTTTCTGATGAATCTGTATGCGCCGCTGAAGATGAGATTTGGCATATGTGCTCTGATTTAAAACCCCTCTGCCCACACATGCTAATCCCCTGTGGCAACTCACTATGCCACACATGACCTCCAGTGCCATGATTTGACAAGGTCAATGACTACTGTGCCACAGAGGTTACGTGTGCTCACTGAAGTTTCCGATGTGCGCACAAGAGGGTTCCTCCCTCTCTGTTAATGCAATTAAATGCTTTTTATTTAGAAATTTGCACAATTCCTGTGCAATTTTCTCACCCTCCCCACACAACCAGCCTCCATTAAAACCATTTTCTGCAGCGGAGTCATCTTTTGGCTGGGCTCAAACACTGATCTTATCCTCCCAACACTTTCTTCAATCTCTCTGTGGGATTACAGCAAGGAAAAGTGACACTGATGAGGAGAGCTGCTTCTTCCCCCATTCTCTGGATTTAATTTTCAGAATGCACTTCTCCTTCATACAGCACAAGCACCAGAAACAAGCTGAGGAAGAAAGTAAGGAGAAGAAAAGAAGGCTAAAAAGAAAGAATTCTTGTGTAAACTGAGCTGTAAAAGCCATGTACAGACTGAACTAATTTTAACCTTCTGCCAATCAACAGGGTTAGATACCTCTTTCACTTGAAGCACCTGGCCAAGCACAAACAAGAGACTCTTTCTCCCCACCATACTGAAATTAATCACTAAAAGCAAGGTGGAAACCAGGTTTTCAGAGCAACTGGATTGCTTTGAGCTTTCTTTCTTCCTAGTAACCCGTTCCCATCGGTCCCCACATTTGGCCACCTCAGCCCAACTCCACAGGCTGAACTGAAAGCAGTACAGAAAGCACCGGTGCAGCATCATCACCACTCTACACCCCCCATCCCTGTCTGTGGATCCACCACTCAGGCGACCCAAACTGTGGGGTAAACCCGGCCACAGCCCCACTGCAGAGGCTCAAGCCAGAACAGCAGAGTGGTTTCTTTCATCCTCTCCCCCTGTGCCAGCACCTAAATACTGGTGCCAGCACACAGGAGGCAACAGGACCAGGCAGGAAAGGACCGTCCCCTGCAGCAAAGGCAGACAGCAATGTCAGATCGCAGCCACTGCTGTGCCTCCCTGCTACTGCGCGGTGGGAATTCCCAGGCAGCACGGACACCCAACAGGGCAGCTCTGCACAAGGCTACCTGCCAACAGCACGGGGACGGAGCCATGGAACAAAAGGGAAAATAAGGTCAAAGCAACAACAAAAAAGAAAACACAAAACGAGAAGCAGCTGAGATGAGAGAGATGACAGATACAGACGCAGACGTGAAAACCCCAACAGGCTGCTCGTTAGCGCTGAAGTCGAGCACATGGAAAATGAGAAGAATTTACTTCTTCCTCAGCCGGAATGTTTGCATAATTGTCACTTTCAATTTTATGTAATTCCTTTTTCTACACATTTGTTTCATGTCTAGGCCACCATGCATGAAATAAATCCCTGTATTGGAGCACGGCCTGTCTGCACAATGCACAGCACTGAGGAGCTCAGGTTTCCCATTTATTCCCCTATTACGTTCCAAGCAGGTGTGAACAATGCTTTATCGGACCTAAAACAGAATCAGCCACACAGCTATCTGCCCAGCTGGGACATGTTTGCCTAGGCAGATTTTTCTCAAACCATAAAGCAAAGTGACTGATTACTTCAGCATTAGTCAGATGCCATTTTCCCCTTCACTCCAAAGGGCACACTGAACCCAGGATAAGCACTGCACCAACAGGTAACTCAGCCTGAAGTTGTAGGGCGTTTGTTTTTATTCAAAATCACACGCATCGCTTTGGGTTTAGGCTCAATTTTCTTTGTATTTAGTGCTAATGCCCTGGTGTCCTGTTATAAAAGCTGCATCACAAACCCAGATACAGAAATATCAACCCTAATTAGGTCTTTTAGAAACACATTTTTAAAACACTTTAGAGAAAAATCTACATCAAAAAGTGGGGGCAAAGGACGAACATTCAACGTTAAGAGGAGCAGTGCTAAGTAACCGGGCACTCCATCTCATTCTTTAATTAATGAGAGACAAACCATTTCCGTGGCCATAATCTAAAGGGAATACAACACTGTCTTTATTCAGGCTAAATAAAACAGAAAACAAAGATTAAACGCTGTTAAACACAGATGATATTTGAAGTTCATTCAGCTTTAAAACTTGACAACACATTATTAGAGGAACTAGATAGTCCACAAAAAAAAAAAAAAAAAGAAGAAGAAGAAATCAGTACATCATTGCAAAGACTTCACCTTATAATTCAGCTGTAACCCAAACCTGATTGGAAGGTACCTGCATCCCCCGGAAGATATGGCTGTTGCTAGCTGGCAGCCGCCTGGGAAGCTTGAGCCACAAGATGTCAATTCACTGATCAGGAAGATGTCTGAGCCATTTCTCTTCCCTTCACCAGCTGAGGAACACGCTGCAAGACAGCTGCACTGGCTCTTTTCGACATGCCTCCATCACCAGGAAGACATAGCCAGCTGCATGCCCAGCCCATGGGCAGTGCCAGCCAAGCTGCCATCAGCAGAGCAGCCTCACGCCACAGCTGACCCTTCCCAGCCCCAAACACAGGCAGAGATGCTCCAGTACAGTTGCTAAAACACACCACGCTATCTCTTCCCCCAGGCTTGTATTCTTATTGGCATGCTTTTTGTGTCTCGGTTTGTGCTGTAGGCACAGACTCATTATTCCTACAGTATTCAGCTGAGACCGAGTGAAGAATCACATTTTGCTTATGTTCTCAACCTCGCAAAGGTACTACTTTGAAAAACACCAGTGACTTCAGCTGCTAAACATTTATAAACAGGGAACGGGAATTTTAACATACACATGCACAGAGGGAGGGAGATGTAAAAGAACAAAAAGAATTCATGTATCGCTTGAGACAAAAATCTATTCCTCCATCTCAGCACTTGTTCCTTTTCTCTCAGGCAAGTGCACTGCAACAGTGAAAATTCATTTGCTGTAACGAGCAGAAAATCAGAATTACATAAAAATCAAAGTGCAAATAAAAAAAAAAAACAATGCTGGAAAGGTGCATTTGCTTGCAAGATGCGTTCCAGGAGAAGCTGCTCACTCACTAGCCCTGACACCGGAGCAACACAGTGTGTTCCAGTGCTCAAAACAAACAACTCCAAGGAAGCCCTTAGAGCCCACAGCACAGGGCAGGCAGCCGAAGGGCTGCAGCATGGAGCCCAGCCCTGCAGCCCTGCACAGAGAGATGCCAGCCTTCAGCCTCCCCTCCCAGGTGGGAATCCATTCTCAGCCACCCCAGCACCACCACCGTGCTCCTCAGGGCACTGCGTGGGTGAGGCTAAGAACCCAAAGATGTATACTCTGAAAACAGCTGCTTTCCCTCCCCCTGCAACTTCAGAAATAATTCCTGGGAAGCATTTATGAAAACAAACTACCCATAGTTGTTTAATCTGAGCTCATGATCTGGGAACGTACTTTACACATAGGCCCTTGTTGCACCAGATCACAACCTCCCCTTTGGAAATGGCACATTCTATATCTGCCAAAACACAAGCTCGTTTCTTAGAACTGAAGGTCTGGTACTAACATAAGGCTTTAGAAAACCTCGTCTCCAGCAGCTGCTGAAAAGATCACCTTCCCCACAAACAGACCCAGTGACAAGGACCTCAGGGCCCTGCCCTGTGCCCTCAGGACCAGCACCCACCAGGGCAATGATAATCAGGCTAGAGTGGGTTTATCAGCACGTTCGATGTAATCAGCAGCATTACCACACACCCATTATAATGAATGTACAGACATCTGTGCAGTGTGATGGACGAGCTGATAGCAGGCACGTTATAGAATCCATCTGGTTGGAAAACCATTGTCATTTTCAGCTAAAAATCACATTAGCAAACTTACATCACAACTTGGTGCTATTTAGCTTCAGACTAGATTCCCAGAGCAAATGCTATTCTTTTTTCTGTAGAGAATCTTGCAAAATATTCAGTAATGCAACATTAATAGCAGCATGATTTTTTTCCCCTTTTTAATGCACCAAATGCTTTAGTACTTCTGGGAAGAAAAAGGAAGGAGATTTTTGCCTATCTTGCAAGAAAACCTCTCTTGAGATATGGGTCTGTTCTGCATCAGGAGTTCCCTTGTAACCACATGAGTGAGTGCTTCTACGAGAAGCAAGTCTATAAATCCAGGGCACCGGTAAGGAAAAGTTGAAGGCTGGGAGAGCTTCGGCTCTTCAACTCCAGACCTGTGCTTTAGGGGTAACTGAAGCTTGGGAAAATCTAATGCTGAGTTTCCAGACGCCAGGGGCTAAAGGTGAGCCAAGGGCTGCCCAGGGCAGGGGACTGCACGCCCATGGCTCTGAGCACCTCAGGGACAGGACCTGCCCAAACTCCGGCAGGAAGCCCGTGGCCGAGTCAGAAAGAAAACCCCATTATCTCGCCTTCCGGTCCCCTCTGCTAACCGCCAGACCACAGAACACTTTTATTGTAGGATAACGTTACAACAAATAGCTATTTTCTGTTAGCAGAAAACCCACTCTGTAGTTTTACTTTTAACATTCATTTATACTCTGACTCCATAGGAATGCAAGCCAGTCCTGTGACACAGCATAAACAATGTCTCCCTCCTTTCCATGCCCCAGTTTTATTAAGTAATCCCCATAAAAGCAATTACCGAGCTTTGCACTGAAAAATAACCAGAAAAAAAAAAAAACGACAGCAAATTCTGTGTATCTTCATTTGCATATGGATTCCCTCCCTCCCCCTTTCTAAGGTTTTTGCCATGAGGTCTTTTATGTCTCTTTCAATAATCATATAATTATATGATTCCTAAAGTACATGCTGGCAACACTTCAGGGGATTTTAGTCATTACAGGTGACAAGACTTCTCCCGTGTCTAATGCTCGCTCGAATTTCCTTCCACTCCATTCAAACAAGACGAAGAACCGAGTGACACCCACCAGTCTCAGATGGGTTTTGGGGTCTCTTCCCTCTCCACAACAGACCCAGGCAGCCAGACAGAAATAAACTGCAATGAACTCCAACTGGAATGAAGCATTTTTTCAATTAAGTGGCCCATCATTTTTCCCAGGCACTACGTCCAACTATTTTAATGGCTTTCATATTTTTTTCTTTAATTTTACAATCTGAAAGAAATGCCAAGGTTCCAAAGACCAAGAATGCTGCAATTCCATTTCTTCCATTGGTTGCAAGTTATTAACAAGCTGTCAAAACACCATAATAATTTTATATAAGCTTGGCTGATTCCACAAACATCTCCTAGCTGCACAGAACCCTGATTCCTGCTCCCCCTATGTGCAGCATGTACTGGGCTGGAGGGGATAGAGCGGCTGCACGTCCTCAGACAGCAGCACAAGAGACATTTATGAGCCCAAAAACATCAACAGCAATAGTATATTTATTAGCTGATGCACTTGGCACCACTGTAAGGTCCAACAAAACATTTCTTGCCCTAAAATTCTTTTTTTTTTTTTTTTTTTCCTAGCTCTTCAGTAGATAGAAGAGTTATCAGTGAGCAAACTACAGTCTCACTGTCCAACAGGAGGGGGTCAGGATGTGACCTGGGTGTCCACCAGCATGCCCCAGCCAGCAGCCTCAAAACCGAACTGTGCTGTATGCTTCCTACAGCCCAAGCACATCCTCACCAAGCAGAGCCCAGACCAGGGAACTGGCTGCAGAGCAAATCAATCTACATTTAAATGTGAAACAAGAAAGAAAACACCGAACAAATACAGGTGTTGTTACAGACCTAGAATGAATCTGTTGTAAGGGAAAATAATGCAATGATACTCAACAGCAAACACCACAAGCACTGCATTTAGATGACAGGCAGAAGTGCAGCACAGAGACATTCACAAATGTGTACTTTTCATAGCACACCCAGAAGAGAGCCCCAACACCATCCTGCTCCATCAGCCGTTCCCCAGGCCCAGTGACAGAGCCCAAGAGCCCCTGCAATAGAGCATTTCACTTCCAATTGCCACATCCGTGTGGCACAGCTATACTTAGGCAGCACAAGATTAAAAAAGCTTTGCTCTGAGCACAAAGGGAGAAAGAAGAACGGTGCCATAAGCCCATGTTTTGCAGCCAGCAGCGCAGGGAAATCATTTTGATCCCTTCAATCCCCTTATCCATGCCAACCACTGACCTTGCAGATGCAACTTTTGTTCAAGTTTAGTCTCTTTCTGGCTCGAAGCAAGACAGTGCTACAAAGGAAATGCTCTCTGCTCATCCCGGAGCACCAAGTGCTACACACAGAGCTGTCTCAATGCCTGCTTTCACCTGATATTTCTGAACTTTAGATCCAGAACAGCAAAGTTACAGACTGAGGCAGGCTGTCCTCATGGCAGGGCGCTCCCCATCCCTCGTGGGTCCAAAGTGCTCACTCCTCTCCTCTGTTTCACACCTATGGGGTCAATAACACAAAGACTGGCTCCCCTTTCAGCATCTCAACAGCGTTCTTAAAATTTCATTAGCTTTGGAGGAGGCCGGTTTTCAAAGAGAGGAAACAGAGCTCGTAAAATTGCATTCAGACCTTGCAAGAAACGTGACTGGAGCAAAGCTCCCGTGGTGCTGGAACACAGCAAAGCCAGGAGATATTTAAATGGCAAGAGCCACTTCACCTACATAAAACTCTTTTATACCTTTACGGTGATAAACTGGAGACATTAAAGTGCAGTGAATTGGAAATTGTTCTCACTTACAGCAGGATGTTCACATACAACTGATACTGAGGCGCAAGTCCTCTACACTGTATTTCAAAACTTTATTTTAAAAGAAAAAAAAAAATTACAGCACGGGGCAGGACAGGCTGCTTTGGAGATGCTGTTTGCTCCCAGAGCTTGCTGCAGTGCTGCAAGCACACAGTGACCTGCAGACCTTCTCCAGCCATTTAGGATCTGTACAGGTGGAGGGAAGCAGCCTGCAGTGCCAGACAGCTCAGCTCTGCACAACCAGGAAACAAGAGCAGGAGGATATCAGAATGAAAACACCACCCCCAAACCTCACAGTGGCAGGAAGCAGTGCGAGCACCATGGGTACCGCTGTGTGAGTGTGGCTCTGCAGCCCAGGCACTGCATCTCCATCACTCAATGCATTTTTAAAGAGGTACAGTAGAGCGATACATCAGCCCAGCAAGCAGGAATCTCAGAGAAACGGCACTGTGCCCGGCTCACCCCATCCCTCCCAGCTCCCTTGCACTGTTATTTTCCAAGAAAGAAACATTGTAATACTCAGTCCCATTCTGGGAAATAATTGAGACAAAACATAAAAAGTGCACGTCCTTGACATACTGGGAGGACAACGAAGTTCTCGCTTTCCATTAGACAAGCAGCCAAGTGTACTGCTACAAGCAAACACTAACTTGGGTCCAGTATCATCTACTATTTGGATTAAGTAGAACACTAGCTACATTAGGGCCCTTTTATCCAAAAATCCTGTTTTTTTATATATTATTATTATTATTACTTAAGAATAAAGTGACACTGCAGCAAGCTTCATCCCACCTTTCACCCCCGCTTTCAGCCCACTGAAGAAAGGCTGAGCTTTGAGAGGTCTGAGCATCCCACAGCCCGGCCTGGGCTGAGCACTCCACTTCCTCCCCATGACACCGCAGCTATGCTCAATGGCACTGCTGCTGCTAATGGCACAACGGAGAGCTGGGTGAGCAGGCACTGCCCTTGGCAGGGCTGAGCTCACAGCTCTTGTGCAAGTGACCTCACACCAGGTGACAATGCCACCAGCTGACCCAACCTACACGCTACCTTACCCAGCACTCCAACAAGAGCCAGACCCCCACCCAGCACTGCATCACCCCGCAGGCACCCGGATCTCTCTGCTCAGGGCTAGGCAGGCACCCTGGAATCCCAGAGCCGTCCTGTTTTAGAACCATAGAATGGGTTGAGTCAGAAGGGACCTCAAAGATCATCTCATTCCAGCTCCCAAGCTCTATACTCATGACCTCTCACACCTTGATAGCGACAAAAACACACCGTGAGTATTTGCTTCAGACTGAAAACCAGCAGCGAGGAGAGCAAATCGATGCAGACTAACAAGCCTGCTGGAAAACCAGGAGGCATTCAGTGCGCTGCCTACCAAGTCACCACCTTGCCTTGAGTTTAAAAACTACTTACAGGACCAAAAGTCCATAGAAACACTGACTTCATACCAAAATCACGTGGCAATTAAGTAGAAGGAAAATAAACGCTTAAGCCAAACTTCAGGTTAGCCATGGAGAAGCTACACTGCAAAATGCACAGGGAGATCTGATGAACAAGAAGCTGCACAGCCAGGCCAGCAGAGCCAGCACAGACCTCTGGAGAAGGAAGCTGCAGTTACACGCACTGCTTTTTTTTTTTTTTTTTAATCAGTGGAAGATCAGAGCACCAGCACACAAGAGAGCAGCCTTATCAGAACAGCAGCTGAAAGACCCAAGGACGCTGTCTAGAACCTGCTGGCACAGTGTGGGTTCCCTGAACCCTGTGACACCAACAGCAGAGCGATCACTGGGGGGGAGAGTCACCGTGCTCAGCCCTTGGGGTCAGGGCACCGCCTGCAGCAAAGGTCAATGTCTGCCCGCTCCACCCAGGGACCTGCTGCTGCCCAGCGCCTGCCTGCACGTGGGTCCTCCAGGAGATGCTATAAATAGGTTAAACATTCCTTTAAAAAAAGAAATACACACAACTCTTACACACACACCCACCCAGAAAGTTAAAATTTCCACACAGTGTTCCAAAGCTTTGCTGGAATTTGTAAAATTGATAAACAAAAGCCAAAAGGAAAACACAACCCCTCATCTTTATGACTACTTTGGGAGAACAATTGCTCTCCAAGATCGCATTCATTAACATGCTGATGAAGTTCCCTTTTAGGGCTGTTTTTTGTACTTGAAAGGAACAGCGATGATCAGAGAGCCCTCAGCCACCACTCACTCATTTCACTTCTCTCACTCTGATTCACCAATCACCTCCACGAATAATGAGCAGCTTCATCTGAACATAACAAGGCACACTCGCTCTCCTCCGTCCCATTCATTTCGGGAGGTGCCCAAAAATCCCCCATCCATCTCCTGGGCTGCAGCATGCTGTGATGACCAGCACTGGGCAAACCCAATGTCCTGGCTTTTAGCCCCAACACAGTACCCAAGGGAGATGAGTGCCCCGCACATGTACCAATGGGGCACAGCCTGAGAGGGAGTCACATTTATCTAAGAAGGTTCAAGGGAATGAAGGGAAAAGAGAATCCTGCTTTTCCTGGGCTCTGTCCGTGGGCTCTGGTTGTTTTTCCTTTAAATAAATAAATAAATGTCAAATCTGTCTTTACCTGATGGGGTTAGAGCCAGGAAGACGTAGGTCAAACCACAGGTGGGTATCACAGAAGCAAGATGCAATATTTTCAGATGAAAACTGCAACACCAGTTAAATGAGACGCCCCAAACGCCTGGAATTCACACCAAAGAGCTACAAGAGGCTTCACAAAGCACTCATCCTAACCGCCCCCATCACCAGGTCAGTGTGCAGGAGCCACAGAGCACCCTGTGCTTACAGGAACACCACTGCTGAGGATTTTCTGAAGTGGGTAAGGGGAATTCACAGCATTTTGAGATAAAAACAAACAAAAAAAAAACCCTTAAGTCTTCCCAACGCTTCTGTCATAAAATTCTGCCTAAGCACTCAGATTTAATTTCC
>JAOWBP010004343.1:1908795-1926881 GCA_028571105.1 Tragopan temminckii
TTCTGTGTGGGCAGGCCTTGACTCCTGACTGCAGCCCTATGAAGTCTGCTGCTCTCAGCCCAGGGATTTGCATATGCATAGCTCAGATTTCAGGAGGCTGTGAGCATTGCAGGGAATGCACTGCCTCTTGCTTCAGTTCTGTAAAGTCTGGGAAAAAAAACACAAACATGCAGCATGATGTGCAGTAGCTAAATACTGTGTTTTGCTTGACTAGGTACGCCTAAATCCTGTTGGGCTCAGTGATCTGTTTAATGATTCTTTTACTTGCTTTTAGAACGCTGCTGGTGTATTGCCATCTTCTTCAACATGTAATGTGTAGATGTACTTATTGGTGAATAAAAGCTAAAATCAGCTCTTCTCAGTGCAGCCATCACTGCTGTTGGGAACCCGTGGACAGAAGCTGCCTCTCTTTGCAAGTGCACTGTAGGTTGTGCTCTTTCTCATTTAAAATCATTTAAAATATCATTCCTTTAAAATATCATTTCTTTTTAATCTCCCCGTTTACAATATTGATAGTGTAAGATAAAACTTCCCTTTAAAAATAAACAACCTGAGCACCAACCCTGGGAAGCCTAAAAGTTAAGGCTTTAAACACATTTTTGTGTTCTAAGCCCAAAAACCAGGGGCAAGCTGGCTAAAACCATCCTGGAGAGGGCATATTTGGTGATCCAAGTCCCAGGGATCTCCTAAAAGAGGCTGGCATGGAGCACAAATGTAACTTAACACGTGGTCAGCCGCTAATGATAAACAGGTGCTAAAACATTTCTGTGGTGTTCCCTTCGTTCACGTTTGTTCTCTTTGAAGTGACCATCAGGAAGATGTGTCATCTTAATTACAGTATCTGGGAGCAGGGACTTTACTAGCAGCTGGGTAACTTGCTAGTAGGGGCTGTGCTGTGCCAGGGATTGGGCTCTCCACATAGCAGCAGCAGGATAAAACCCAAAGTAGATTGACAAAATCATGATGATACATAATTTATATTGGGTCAAGTTACCCTTCACAGAAAGTAGGTGAGCTGTGCAAGTGTTAAGCAGGACTTCACCCCGGCTATTGTCGATAGCTATAATGGGGAATTTATTCCCAAGATGGACAAGGCTTAACAAATTGCTCTGGTTATATGTTCCGGTGTCTTTAGGAGCTCAGACTGACTTTGCAAGAGCTGAATCAGAAATGGATTCAAAGATATCTAGGAGAATGTAATAGTTTAAATGTTAGATTAGCTGCCTGGAATCATTTTAAAAAGAGAGGTAGATTTGGAAGCTAAATAACAGAAGATTCAAATGGGTCACCGTTAGGCTGAATGTGTCATAAGTACTGAATTATTCTTAACACGGAGGGCTATTTTTTGCATGTGCCTCATGCTATTGCTAATCTGTTGTTCTTCATCTGATTCACTGATTTAATTTCAGTTCTGTGAAGGAAGGAAAGAGCCTCAATTCGAGAAGACGGATGGCCTTTGGAAGAGGGGTGTATTGCATTGCAGAAAGCATTTTACAAGAAGGTAGCCTGCCACAATCCTGTGCCATAGGCCTTCCTTTGGAAGCACATATTTCTCCCCTATAAGTCTCTGGAACAGTTTTATATCACACATGTTTCAAGAGAATTAAATCAATAACAATCTGTACCTTTCTAACCTGAAATGCAAGCTCTGCACGGCAGGAGATCAAGCTATGCAATTAACTGTTGTCCTTTCAAAGGAATTCTGACAGATATTTATAGTTTACTGTATTCCATTTCCCTGCCATTGGAATATAACAGTACAACCGAATGCAGCTGACTGGAACTACGAAATAATTATAGCAATAACTATTCCCTTCTCTTCTGGGGAAATCTTGTAAAGTGCTGAATGTGGGAACTGCTGATGTTCTCACACCTCAGAACTCAGCCCTTGCCTTTGGTTTATCGTGCATCTTTATGGCATCCAGGAGAGTTTTTTCAATTACCTACCGCTTTTTCTAATGTCAAATTCTAAATCTCACATTCAGCTGGAAGTTGCATGAAGCAACTCTGAACAAATAAACACGTTTTTAAGAGCTTTCTAAAATTGGGCACGGTCAGTGTATGAAGCGAAAGACCGCTCTGCAGTGAAATAAGTCATATCTTTGTGTGGGAGTTCAGAACGGCGTATTAAGAAGAAACTGTGCAATATCACCAAAAGTGAATAGATTGGCATTTGACTGCCAGGCACTTTGCAAATTTCAGTACAGTGGCACTTATTTTATACCCTGAGCTGTCACTGTAACTTATGTGCTCACTCTGGTGACTTAGTAGCATAATGACAGGCCATTGTTACTAAGCTAATTAATTTTAAGCAATCTTTCCTAACAGTGTGCTTGAGAGTGACATTCATTTGCTGCAGACTTGAGACGTTGGAGCTTCAGGAAAATAGTAATGCTGAATCTTACAGCTGTCTCTCCTGCTGGCTCAGTGCGAGTGTCTTATCAGAGGATATTTGCTGCGTTGGGCACTTTAGATCTGAAGCTTGATTTGCCTTTTGCCAATTGCAGTATCCTCAGCTGCTTTGCTCCGTGGCCGTGCAGCACAGAGGCACATGGCAGGTTGCAGCCCTCTGGCAGTTCTGCTGCAGGACCTGTTCCCCTCAGGTGTGGTGAAGTTCTGCAGAGGGCTCATGGAATCACACTGCTAATGGGGTAGAAATGTCCAGATGCCCAAACCTCTGCCCACATGGATGGGGCATGAAGTCAAATCCTTCCTCCAACAAGAAAAGAGGGAGAAGAGGGAAGAGAAATTATTCTCACTTCATTCTCACAGGTGGCATGGACACCGTGTGGCTGTTGAGTAATCCTGTGTCGTGTGACTGTCCAGTAGTGATGGCACAGAGTCACCCCACTGCCAGCCCTGCTTTGCCCCCTGCCCAGCTGCTATTGGGATCAGGTGGGTGAGCAATGCTGCGGGACCAGGACAAACCAACATCCAACTTCTCACAGATTTGTGTTTCCTGGAAATGCTGTCAAAAATGCCGAGTCCACTAGTAGGAAAGAAGTTAAGGAAGCAGAATGTCCTCTAAATTAACCAGGTCTGGAAACTCCCCATGTTACTTTTTTCCATATGAGGCTCTTATCCAGAATGCAGCCCAGCGCAGATGGCTCGGCTTCTGGAAGCTTGCTCTCATTAACAGAGAAGATGGGGCCTTTTGCACAGCGAGCTGTGTGTGCCTGAGGATCAATAACGTATCTGAGCACTCTCCTCCTGAGAGGGCTGCACAAACAGTGCATTATTTATGTGCCCTTCTCACGTTTCTCTGCGTTATGTAAATACTAATCAAGGTGAAATTGGACTCAGCCATGTCTAATTTTGACTTCAGTTTATTTTGGCAATATCCAAGCAGAGGTCAGATGCTAAATGGTCTTCTAGAGGGGCCCTGACGTTTTGTAAGTCTTTGTGTGGATTTAAGGCAGTCTCCACATGGGTGGACTGCTGGAATCCCAAGAGCTGCTGCTGTTCCCAGGCCTCACGCCCTGCTTTGCTCACAGCACAAATGGGAAAATATGAAATCCTATTCAGCACTGCCCTTTGACCACAGCTGATGTTACTTATCCAGATAAGCAGTAGCATGTTTTATTCTGTTCGATCAACCTTCTGAGCTGCTGGCTTCCTGCCCCTGTATCCTTGAGTATTTTCCTCTGTGTTTATGGCTCTTCCAGGGTGTTTTCATTTGGGCTCACCTGGGAGCAGGGGCTTTCTTTGGGAATGCTGCAGAATTTTCAATTTATTCTGCTCTCTCAGGAGTCTAGTTTTGTTTGTGTGTATTTATTTATGGCATAATTATATTCTTTCACCTGAATGCAGTGCTAGGGAAAAGAAAGCGCCTTCCTGACAGCCCTGCTAACCAAAATCTCTTGTTCCTACTTGGTACAAGCGAGTGCATTGCAAGCTTTTAATGTGCATGGGTGTGCCTGCCAAGCAGGGCAGCTATTAGTTCTGTGCATGATGATGGTTTCTGTGATGAGCATGACTTTTCTATTGGGAAATGAACTGTGAACACCTACTCATTTTTCATAGGCCAAATTACAGTGATCTTCCAGCTCTCTGAATTGCTTACACCTCAAAAAGAAAGTCTGTAGGACCCTTCAGAGTGAAGCTAATGAAATAGCTTTGGCTGAGCAGTTGTTCTGTGACAGAGGACTTCCTCTATGAATTCAGCTATTTGCTTCCTGCCTGGCAGAATCTGCACCTCGTGTATTTCCTCCGTTTTATTTATTTGTTCGCTTCTTTCTTTATTTATTACACTTGGGACTGAGGTAGCTTTGAGGCGCTTCTTGGTCAAGCTTCCCTCGCTGTGATTAAACTGAAAGATGAGGATTTTGCTTACAGTTCTGTATCTCTCCAAAAACCTGCGGGCAGCAGCTAAGCGGAAACAAGCTCAAAAAGGCACTGCTGCTCATTACTACTCTTTTTTTTTTTTTTTTTTCCCTTAAGAGGAAAGAGTATTATCGATAGATTATTGCTAAAAAAGATAAGTCAAAATTCAGACCTTGGAAACAAAGGAGACTGACTCTCAAAGAATTTAGTTCTAACTCCAGAATTCAGACACCTCCACACTTTAATTCTTGGATGATCATTAAATTCCACTGCTTGTTCTTTCTTAACCCGAGAGTTCCCCAAGGGTACCCACCAGCTCACAGGCTTGTACAGGACATTCCTTTTTTCTTTCCTCCCACTGCAGTTCTGGGGCTGTTCTAGGGCTGGGGGAAAAGATGCTTTGTGTAGCTCTTAACTCTGAAGGCAGCAGGACCAGCACTACCTTTGTAATGGACTAAAGCCCGCCAGATGGAGAGGAGGGGGCCCTTGGTAAAATGGGAGATGCGGGCTCTGTCTCATCAAGCGACTGTCACAGCTGTCTGCCACTTCTAGGACGGCCATAGAGAATCTGTGCCAGTGCTGTAACTTTTCCCAGTGAATAGGTGTGCTTCACGTGTGTCTATGTAGAAAAATGACTTTAGTCTTTCTCTAATGTTTCCTAATTTTACATCTCAGCATGTGTGCTCACACAGCTGTTTTCTGTTGTCTCGGGAAAAATATTCATCTTAATGAAGGGCACTTTATATTCTGAGATCTGATCACTGTGGTCAAGACAATGATATTGTGGTCAAGCAAGATTTTACTTAAAGCCACGCTTTCTAATTCAGTAGAATAGGAAGAGTACTGCCAGTCAGTCAGAGCTTCAGAGCTCTGCAGGTACTTAGTAGTATAATCCATCAGGTGCTCTGATCTACAAGTCTGGCTGAAATCTTGCAGCTGTCAGCATGATGTTACTCCCAGTCACATCCAGTGTGCTGAACAGCTAATAGATGTTTTGAAAGGAGTTAAATTGGCTTCCCCATATTCACCTCAAAAATGCAGGATCTGCCTGCAGCTTGGATACTAAGGGAGGGAATTATTGCAGCGGACTGAAATCACAGAACCTCTTTTTTTGTTGTTTTGTTTTTTGAAGCTTCCATTTTAACTTGCATTTAGCAATGCTGTGTTGTTCTACAGCAAACAGTGTGCTGGCAGGTGACTAAGATCAGAAGAAAAACCAGTTACATTTTCTTGGTGGATGTGGCTTTCAGTTCAGAGCTAAGGCAGGCCTCTAAGTGTGTAATGAGAATGGTGTAGGATGAGTGCAGATCTCACTTCAACTCTGATTAGTTTTGCTTATACATACAGTTCAAAGTAAACTGCCACACGGTCAGCAAAATGAACACAACTGTTCAGTATTCCTGTGCTGTAACAAAGAGCATGTTACGATCTGTGCTCTTTGTGAGAAAGTGTAAAGGATGTTCCTTGCATGTTTCCTTAAAGCAGAAAAAAATACAGTCAGCATGTGCTGATTGCCAAGTTCTTTGTTAAGAGACAAAGTTGCTTGGCCTTATCCTAGGAAGCTCTCTCTGAAAAACTGGAAAAGAGTAGTTTCAGTGAGAAGGGTGATCCTGCAGTAAGCAGAAAGAGTATGGAAAGCATGCTGTCAGATATGGTGAGTGTAGAGATGTAGCGTGCTGTTGCTGGGTTTGCTGCTGGGTTCTGTCTGGTGCCTACAGCCCTCAACTTGGCTTCCAAGCACAGCCCGTGCCCGAAAGTAAAACATCCATTACATGTCAATCATCTATTTGCCTCAGTTCTCTTTTTCCCCCTTATTTGGGTTGCCAGTTTGGTATAGGGATGGTAGGACTGAGTGCTGGAGTTTGTTTGTAAGTACTTCTTGTAATGCACTGCAAGAACAGCTGGATAGCACGTATAAATTGCTATTAATTGCCAGCCTAAGAGAAAGGTGCTTGCATACATTACTGGAGAGCCCACTTGAACTTCTTGAGCAAAGCTCCCACCAGCATCAAGAGGTCGCTCAGCCCTCTGCACAGCCGTGCTGTGAGCCGTGCACTGCACAGCTACATGAGTTCCACCGTTTCTCTGGTGGGCATTGCCCAGAACTGATGCAAAGCGACATCTGACAGCACAGGCAAAGCAGTGACAGTGCTCTGAGACATTAATAACAGCTGCCGAGCTGGAGCAGTTTTCCTCCTTACTCTTTATTACATTCACCCCTCTTTGGTGAGGAAATGTTGTCAGCCCTGGCACAGTTTATCCTTGGAAACCACCTCTGAGCCATTTAATCTCAAGGCTGGCTGCACAGTGGAGTCAATGTACTAGGAATGCTCCCACCATAATCTCTTTAAAGAACGGCGGATACCTCGCTGAGAACTTTGAAAAACATTCCTCTTTGAAGCAATCCCTCTCAGAAGTCAGGAGGGGAGCTGATGGGGGAGAGGCTGAACTGTTTTTGGAGCAACATGGCAGCAAACCCCCAGACAGGCAGACTCCGGTTCTTTGCAGTCTCCTCTTTTTTTTTTTTTTCCCCCTCTTTTCCCCTCCATTTCCTTTGTTACTAAGGAGATTTACATTGCAGCAGGCTCTGCAGGAATCCTCAGGTTCCCAGCAAGGAGATCTTCATATTTCAATTAGTAGAGGAGTGAAGATATTAGAAAAGGTTCCTGTGAGGGGTTCCCAGCACCAAATTACAATTAGAGGGAGAGAAATGATGACTAGCTCCTCAAATCTCAGCTGCACACTCATGGTCAGTCTGGTGGGAGCCTTAAAGTAACTCCAGGGCCAGCAGCAGTGTTGTGATGTGCTTTGCTAGGACAGGAGTAGATGAGTGTTATTTTTTGGTGGGTTGGCTTTGAGTTCTCCCGCTGTAGCTGTTTGTTCCATGCCTCCTGCCCACGTCTCCAGGACGTCGTCCTGCTGCACGGCACCCAGCTGACTAACTATGACAAGTGAATGAGGCTGAAGGATGCACGGATTTATTCTGATAGGTATCTTTAACCGTTACTTCATGGATAGAAAAAAGGAGCAGTGATTTTTAAGAGTGCTGGATTTACAGAAAGGAGTAGGTGCCTAAGGAGGAACTTGAAGAATTTAGGCTCC
This sequence comes from Tragopan temminckii, assembly GCA_028571105.1. Lineage (NCBI taxonomy): Eukaryota > Metazoa > Chordata > Aves > Galliformes > Phasianidae > Tragopan > Tragopan temminckii. The sequence continues at coordinate 1,916,221 of JAOWBP010004343.1, forward strand.
TAAATCCAAAAGGATAATCCTCGCCGCTCCTGCCTACTTCAGTAAGCGGCTGAGTATCACCACCAAGAGGGTTCCTTAGGTACTTAAAGCTCCTCTCTGTATGTCTAGAATTATCCAAGTCGTGTTGATGCTGAACTGTTCAAATCTGATCTCCCTCCTAAGCCCTGTCAAGATTAGCAGGCCAAGCTTTCTCCTGCCGCCTCCTGAGAGGCCCCACTGACTGTGCATTGAGCATGTCTCTGGCATGCCTCCGTGCCAGCCAGCACCCAGCCAGCTGCTATTTACATTCCAAAGCAGAGGAAGAGTCAGGGATGTCCTGCTGCTATAAAATGCTGCTGAATATTAAAGGATAAGAGGAGCTGTTGCGTGAGTAATGGAGCTCTGGACAGTATCTTGCATGCTCCTCCACTGGGGTAATCTCAGCAGCATTTTCGTATGTGCCAGTTTTTTGGCTAATGCAAGGGAGCAGCCTGTGATGTGAAAGGGAAGAAAATACCAGAAAGGGAGAAATGGGTAAATGCCTATAAAAGAGCAGTTGAAATTTTAGAGCAATGATTCCCTCTCATTTCATTCCCCATTTCTTCTACCAAAATACGTATTCAGTAAGTGAAGTATATTAGGTTCTCTTTCACCTTGGCAGCACTGCTGGTGATAGTGTTATACAGATCTCTAGTTGCTAATTCCTTTTGTCCAACTGTCATACACCACTTTTTTTCCCATGTTGATCATGTAGGTTCTTCTGACCTTTAGAAGTATGGCATGTCTGACTGCTGTAGTCACATCTAGCCTTTCCATTTGCACACTGCTATGATATAGACTTTTTGCTTCCAATATATTATTATTGTTATTATTATTATTATTATTATTGTAGAATTAGCCCCCAGGAAGTCAGCATCTGGTCCCAATTATTGCTCTTTAGCTGAGCTGGCTAAATCTCCTGCTACTGGAGGTGTAGAATTCCTTTCTCCCAGAGCACATGGACACCAGCAGGGAAGGCAGAAGCTCCTTGTGAGATGAGGAGCATTGGCATGCTTCCCAGCACCTGTTGATAGCACAAAGTGTTTGTTACAGGCTGGGCTGTACAGTCCCATGGTAAAGAAACACGGCTAGGCTATTAACCACCCACTTCAAATTGCACCTTTGATCAAATTCCTAACCAAGGGCAGCATTGCCTTGTGCAGTTCTGCTGTGTGTGTGCTTTGCAAATTGCATCCCCAGATGTATGAGATCTCTGGAGACCAGAGGGGAAGGAATGTCATGCACACAATAGAGCTGGAAAAACCTCCTGTCTTAATGGTGTCCCATCAATTCTTATCTGATAATCTCTCCTTTTGAAGGTATGTGGAAAGCCAAAAATAAGAACAAAGCAAAACACAGACATAGACTTGCCCTGACCTGTCTTCTAGTCAGTATCTCTCTGGAGCTCTGCTTGCCTGCTCGCTCTTCTTGTCTGCCTGTGACCTCTCTCTCATCTTGCTATCAAGCTCACTGGCTGGTGTGAGCAGCTGCCCCCTCCTTCCCCTCTTCCCTCTTCAGCCTCTCCTGTTTGTAGCAGCCTCCTTGTGCTTGTCTGCCTTATCCACTTTGTCTTATATTTTCAGCAGAGATTAGAAATATCTTTTCTTCTGAGTCTCAAAGTTGTGAATTCCTCTATCTTCCTGCCACTGCTTATCTTGCTGCTGTATTTTTAAACTCTAATATGCTCCAGGATGTGGTTGTCACAGGGGACGCTTGAACAAAGTAAGAGCAGTGTAGCAACCTTCTGAAATTCTCAGGAAAAAAATGCTTTGTCAAAAGAAGAAAGTTCAAGGCATAAAAATATGTACCTATATTTTTCAGTTGTTGAATAGTGATAACACATGATAGCGGGGTGATATTGGAGAGTGTTAACCACTCAGTGCCACTGTGTTCTGTTCTTCATGCGTTTTACTTCGTCTAGTTTGAGGGCTCTGTGGCACGCTGTGGCTAATTGCAAGGAGCCTGGAAGGCAAAGGATGGCTATTAGCACAGTAACTGCACAGAAGAGATATCAAAGCAGAAAGAGGAAGCATGGCTGGAGCTGGTGACAGACTGGGAAGTGAACTCTGACTTCCCCTGTCCCAGCCGGCAGCAGAGGTGGAGGGCTCCTTCCTCTCCTCCAAATGCATCTTGGAAGGAGTGAGAAAAACTTTGCATTGCCTAGCAAAGAGATTTTTATCTGGCTGCTCCAAAACCACCAGCAGTGACTCTCTTGGACATTTTGAGTTTAATGAAGAGATTTTGAAACACGGTGGTTCACACAGCCAGAGGCAGGCAAGTGCTCAGCTCTTATCCTCTGAGGAGGCCCGGGTGCGAGTTGTCTTCAGGCTCCTGGAGAGCCTCAGCCTAAAACTCTGCGCGGATGTTACTGTGCCTTGGGAAGCTCTTAGCAAATGCAGACAAAGCTGCTTTCCATTGAAGCTTTCTGGTTGGTCCTTGAGATGCCCTGGCACATTTTGCCTTGAACAAGGGCACAGTAACTAGCAATTTTCCTCCTTGCTGCTGCCCATTCAGGAATGCTAGCTGCCACATTCCGAGCGAGGAATGGTGCTCTGGGGTTGTTTGTCTTTTCTCTATGGTTTGTTTAATTATACTTGCCCTGAAGACAGCATTAATAAGATACATATCTAGTCTTTTCAAATGATACCCTCACAGTCTCTGACGCTCATTACTACCTTGCAGTGCCCGTAACTGTTTTCAGGAAACCAGTCTTTTCTCTAGGGATTGGCATTAACAGAGTGTAATATTCCATCTCCCCTGAGTCACTGTGGGTTCATCTCCTCATTCCAGGAGATACAGGCATAGTCGCCCTCTTTATGGGAGCAAAACATCTACAGATGTCAAAGTTGGCAATTAGATAATCGCAGCAATCCTCTGCCTCTGTGGTGGCTGCACACCAAAAATGCACTTTCTTTCTATGGGGGAGTAGGATGCCCAGCGTACTGCTCCAAAACTGGCCCTTCCCATCCCAGCAAAAAGTGTGTTTCCATCTCTTGACCAGTGGGACAATTCAACAAATTAGATCTATAGCTGCACGTATCTACTAGGGAATGAAATTATTTTTTTTCTAACCAGTTTTAGTTTAGGGAGAGTAAATTAATTCCTGTAGCTTTGCAATAGGAAGAAAAAGTCAAACTAAAAGGCATGTGATTTCTGCTTCTTCTGCAATCTTTGTGTTGTTAATAGCTGCAAACAACTTGCATTGCAGTGAATCATAAATAAGAGATTCCACCAGCTGAAGGGTAAGCTGAGCAAAACCCAGGAGCTCTCAGTGCATCTGAATCCAGGTGGTTTAGGCAAGAATGGATGGAGCTTGCAGGCAGAGCAGAAGGTACGGCTGGGTCTCGGACAAGCCTTCTGGTCAGCTAATTTTAAGATGCCCAGTTAGTCTTAATTTTCAGTATAAGTAACATAATATTTGCAGTTTGGATGCCAAAATTGTCAGGCATAGAGGAGGGGAAAATATGAAACCCTTCTGTGGAACAGGATTAGGCAGGATTAAAGTCTGAAGTGATCATGTTGCACTGCGTAGTGGATACTGCCAGAGCCAACTCAATAAAACTCAGTGGGACACTTGACATTGTACATTTTCAAGCAGCAAGTCATAAATCTATATTCATGTGAAATCTTTTGCAGTCAGCCTGATGGGAACAGAACAACTGCACAACTTCAGGTGCTGGTTTGGGGGAAGAAAGCACAAGTTGCTGCCTCGCAGGAATAGATCTTTGCTCAGGGAACTGGAAAGCAACTTGAGTGATGTGCATAGTTTTGTTTGAATCATTCTGCTAAATGTGGCTTGATTGTAGGGCAGTGTGATTGCTACAAACCCAATAAGAATCCTTAAAACCTGAGATTAAAGCCAGCTATATATATATTTTTAGCAAGTCATCCAGAGTTAACTATATATAGATGGCAGTTTGTACAACAGTTCCAAATTTGACTGCCCAAAGCACAGAAATACCTGCTTACCTTTTATAAATTAAACCACACACTTAAGTGCTTTACTGAATGGGAAGTACTTAAGCATTCTGCTTAAATATTGGGCTGAGTCAGGTCTAAATTTGTCTCACTGTGAGTTCAAAATTACTTCCCTCAGAGCTAGCATGAGCATTGAAAGGCCAGTGTCAAAAAGATGGCATGGAGAACGTGTGTTCTTGCATCCACCTTGCGTTACATTGCGTGCCTGTGGAGCTGGCTGCAGGTCTGCCGGTGGTGCTGGATGCGCTCTGGAGTTCCTTACTTGATGGAGTGTTCTTCATGCTCTGTATCAAGCAGATTTCTCAACTGTTGCAGACTCAACTCTTGCCAGCCCCCAGCCATGAGGTAACCATTTGCTAGATCCAATATGAGTCATAGATGGGGAGGATATTTCTGGTTTCCAATTTAAAAAAAAAATATAATGGTGGTGTAGCTCATAATCATGAGCAAAAGGTCTCTGTGCTGTAATGGGAAACAGCTGGTGTGGTAGGCCATTGCAGACTAAAATCTGTCTTTGTTCAAAACGTGGCCCCACCATTATCACGGTTGGAAACAGTCCTTGGTGCTGACATGGTAATGACAGCTTCATGTTTTAGACACATCTAATGGCACTAAGTCCTGATCTTAGCTGGCATTTATCAAGATAAATAAGGCAGTCAGGCAAAGAGCATGGTGGGCTGACTGTGTTCCTGCAGATAACGACGTGCGTGTTTCCTCTCTTGGAAGAGTAATGAACAGAATATGACTGTCAAAATATTTCCCTCTGGAGAGACTCCAAAAAAACCAGCACTTGCATGAGCTTGGTGCCATCAGCAATGTGAACTTCTTCTCAGACCTGGGAGAAACAGAGCTGTGGCCAAGAAAGGTGGGAGGGTTTCTCCTCAAAACAAAGCAGGGGTTGGGAGTATTGCTTTCTCACTTGCTGTAGGACCTCTTCTGGGAGTAGCTCTGCTAGTGGTCACCAGATGAGATGCTATAGTGTGTCCTTCAGGCTTCCTGCAGCAGGTGGACAACGTGCTACCGAGTCAGTGTGGTTCTCATGTAGCGCAATGGTGAACTTGCTTTAGCTGAAACTTTTGTCACAATTCTACAAATCAGCAGAGAATCAGCGTTACAGCTCTCAGGTTTTTCTCTTAATCAAAGTGGAAAATAGCTGTGCTCACGACTTGTCTGCAAAACAAATGCATGCACAAACTCATTTGGATCTTAGCATGCTTTTGTGGTGTACTCCCTCCTCATTCTTAGAGAACTGTGGGCAATGCATGTAACTGCTTGGAGCTCTCGTGGTTTAAGGGAGGATCTATGGAAAAGGTGTAGCTTGGAATCTGAAAGGCAGTAGCATTGAGAGCCCTAGTGCAGCACTCCATGCTGTATCAATGCAGTGTACTCCAGCAAGGCTGCAGTGCAGGTCAGAGCTGGGAACAGTACATAAAGGGCTTTCTCTGCAGAACAGGTCAGGTCATGCTGCTGGTTAAATGCAGCCTGTGAAGGTGTCATAACTCTCTACAGCCGGAGTGTTATGTCTCTGGTATGAGTGCAGGGTTGTGCGAGACAGGATTAAGGTGAATTTATTCCCCCTTCCTTCTTTCAGTGTAGATTTATCCCTGTTGATTTGAGCTGTGATGAACTTGTTTGCGGTAGGCAATGGTCTGACTCTTGTACTGACAAAGAGACTTGTACTTCTGCCGAAATACTTCCTTCCATGCTATTCACAGGAGATTCCGTGATTTTTCTGTATGGGTGGTCAGGAAAACAAATTTTTGTAGCTGTGATGGGCTCTGCCAAGGCTATAGCTGCCAAGATCACTCTTTTGCTGCTTGCTTCTCCCAGGGCTGTCTGGGGGATGCTAGGGGCCATCTGGGCAGAGCATCTCTGCTGGACGATCCCTGGTGCATTCAGCTCCGAAGTGGCCCAAAGGCTGGATGCCTCCTGGGGTCTGCAGGCTGGAGGCAGGGGTGGCAGCTGGAGGAGGTGCTTTGGTGCAGGACACTCAAGCATGTGCCATGGGGTGGCCCAGCAGAGCTTCAGGGGTAAATTTGGCGTGGGAAGCTGTTGAGACCCCCATAACAAGGGCTCACCGCCGTGCACAGCTGAGAGAGAAGCAGCCAGCAGGAGGAAGGCAGTGCTTCATTTCTGAGAAGCACTGAGCAGAGAAGGGAAGAAGGCAGCGAGGAGTGGGTGGGAACCAACCCCCCACACTTCTCTTTGTTTGCCTTTTAACAATCCGTATTTACAGCAAAGTTTGACCCCTCCCTACAGCCACACGTTTCTACATGAGATAGTTTTCCCAAGAAAAGATGGCAAAACATCAGCAGTAAAATAATATTTATAGAGCTTTGTATTCGTGCGAGTGACTGTGGTTTTCTAGGTAAATAGTAGCTGGATTATTCAAAATACTCTGAATGTCAGTCAAAATCCTTGTGTCGTGTGGAATATTTCCCACACCGTTTCACAGAGAGCCTCTTTTAGCTGCTGGTGGTAAACCTGTAATGCTATGGTAGGTTTTGAATAGCTTGCAAAGGTCCCCGATTGATTTTCACACGTTTATTTCCACAGCAATAGCATTTTACATACTGAGGTGTGGGAAGGAAAGGGGAAAAAAAATAATCACAGGATGTTGAATGTGTTTCAAAACCTGTGCCTAAATGTCTGCCCTTAAAAGGCTCTCGGAGTGGGGGTGGTTGAAGTGATTACATTAGCAGTCCTGGAGGAGAGCTGAGAATTTTGCACTTCTTGAGCAAGGGAGCACCTCAGAGATGAGGCAATCTGCACGAGACAAAACCCCACTGAGCTGCATGCTGGCTCCTGCAGTAGGGATGGATGGCTGGACTGCACTGGCTCCTCGCTGCCCACCTGGCTGGGTGTCCCCGCTGCGCCCTGCTTGTGTGATGCGTCAGAGGGGAGGGGGCACCTGATATCACAGCCGTGGTGGTTATGAACCAAAGCCATGCCCCAGAAATCGTCCTTCCAGTTTAAATGTTAAACATCTGCAGAGGTTTGGTGAAGTTTAAGGGGATGGTATTGCTATCTACATGGCAGACATCATTACTGGGGATGTCTCCTCCCCTACCTCATAGCAGTTAGCCTGAGGGCTGCCGCCCAGCCTAGCTCTTCCAGAGGTTTTGAGTAAACAAATAAGCAAGTATTCTATTTAATAATAAAAAAAAAAAGACTCGCAATTAAAAAAGACATCTCGTGTTGTACAAACAGGAAGGATTGTAAAACACTTTGCAGGGAGTCAGTGGAAATGCATTCAGTCTAGTTTATAATCACAGCACAATGAAATACCCTGAACATAAATAGCAAAAAATCAATTTTCTTTAGAAAAAGTAAAATAAAGAACATTAAACGATCATTTGACTAGATAACTGCGGTTTACTCGGTGGTATAACTGTCAGCTTGCCTGTGCACAAGAATGGAATTAATGCAGAGGGGGTATGGTTTAGATGTCTCCTTCTTTACAGTGACAATAACTCCCTTGTTTCTCTAGTGAGTAGATGTTTATATTCTAATTTTGTCTCTGCAGGCTACACAGAGCCTTAAACTCGCACAAGGGATTTGTGAGCTGCTTGCTTGTTGAGAACAAATCCTTGTCGAAAGGAACGCATGACTTGCTGACCCTGGGTTCACAGAGCCTTCATCCTGACGCTTCCGCACCGCTGAGGAGTCGGCTGCTCCGAAAAATGAAGTCCCCAGATTAGAATGGAAGCTCCAACAAAGGACCTGTATGGTTTACAAATACGCATCGATTAGGGGACTTTGGGAGAGCTTTGTAAGAACAATGGCATTAGGAAAAGCAAATGTTTCACAGGCAAGAAACCAACAGAGGTCAAAGTTGATAAAAAACAGGCTTCTGAAAATGTGGGATTTCGTATTTGTATTTTGGCTAAAACCCTGAACTCCTTCTGCGTAGCTGTAGGTTGGCTTTTGGCCCTGGTCGTGTTGCTGATGCTATGCCATAGGAAGGGATGCTCGTCCCCGTGCAGAGCCGCACAGTGGAAGTGCACTCCTCCTCCTCCGAGCACAGTGTTTGTGCACAAGGGTGGCTGTGGCACGGATGTCCGTGCCTTTTGTGCATATACATGAAAATCAGCTAAGAATTTATTTTAAAATGTATACATAATAAACTTCTATATACTTCTCACGTGCTTGGGGAACATCTGTGTGGATAGCAGTAATATTCCTTAACCAAGTGACAGCCTTGGTTCCAAGGCTACAACTCCCATATATTGTACCTGCTCGACTGCGAAGATGTTTATATCAGGAGAAGTTGGAAAACTGAGAACCTGTTTTGCTTACCCCATAATCTGCAGAGTTCGCTTTGATGATAGTATGTCATAATTGCTCCGGGTGCCAGTCAAAACAAAGCCCTCGCACCGTACACAAGCAGCTCTTGTTTGGATGGTTTTGGCATTTTGAAATGCGGAATAAAATCCAAGGCAGATATTATTTCCCTTCCTGTAGCTGAGTAAGGATAAGGAGGAAAGTGTGAAGAATTTTTAAGCTTGAGGTAATGGAGGCTTTGATCCCCTTAACACTGAGCCGCTGTGACTCGGTGCTGTATCACGGGCAGTTTAAAAGAAAAAGCAGCAAACGAAAAATTAGAAACCTTTCAAACTGTCATCTTCTGCTGAAAGGGGATTCTTCAGATGTCAGCAATGAAATCTGATGGAAAACATTTCTTTTATGTTCCAAAGCTTCCAAAGAGAGAGCACAATTTAAGTGCATATTTATTTTCATATTTCTTTTCCTACTTACCTCTTTAACCTATTAATAGAGTATTTTTTGCCAGCTATCAGGAGTCTGCTTTAATGGTGCCATTGAGTGATGTCACTGAAACTACAGCCATTACGCTTATGTGCACTCATTGATATTCATCTGGACAGAGGGGAGTTAAATTTCCTTTGAAGCTTGGATGGATGGGCAAAACAAGGTATTCCCTGAAATTATCCCTCACAAAAACCCAACAGTCAATAGAGTGAATTATCATGCCACTTATGCTTGTTCTAGGTGAAGTTTGCTGAAATAACTGAATGTTTTCTGTCTCTGTCAGCTGGGTGGGCCTGAGATGGCCCTTGGGCTAAAAAGCAAGCCGAAGGCTTCTGATTTTGGGTTTCATTTGCGGCCTGGAGGAGGAAGATGTGGAGCTGTACGTCCAGAGAGCTCTCAGGTGCTGATTTGCTGCATAGCCAAAATCCCACAGCACTGCTCGTGGGCCATCTCCAGCAGCGATGGGAGAGGATTATTGAGTGGAAAATGATCCGGGTCTTTATATGGCCCTTCTGTGTTGCTTTGCTGCAGCTTTCCCCCCCCCCAGAAGCCGAAGCATTCCTTGAAAACAAGTTGCCTCCTTTGTTCTTTTTTGTCTATAAAATGGGAACAGCTGTCCATTTCCTGAATGCTTTTGAGGTCTAAGGATGAAAAGGCTCCACAGTCACCACTAGTAGCTTTCAGTGAGTATTTTAGACCTTGCTGAGTCCAAGCCATCCAGTCTCCTGTTCTTGGGTTCAGTAATTGCTCAGAACTCAGTTTTTAGGCTGATACAGAGTTTTGCACCTAACTAAGAGCCTGAACTGAGGTTATCTGGAGTCTCAATGAAGATACAAGAAAGTTTCCACAACGTCCTGAAATGCCCTGGGAGAGCTCATCACATCCCTGCAGCACTGCTTGCTATCAAGCTGCAATTAGTGTGCATTAATGAAAAGACAGCACCCACCGCAGGAGCAGCACCCCCGCAGCTTGTGCAGTGCTTTCTGGTGCTCACGTAAGCACCGCTGCACCCAGAGATGTGCAGGTTGCATTGTAACACAGATTGCTCTATCTGGAGCTTGGTAGTACAGCAAAAGAGATGCAATTGCAAGCTTATTTAACAATGTGAGCAGAGGGCAAGTCCCAGGAGCTGTTCCACATATCAGCACTGTTCTTTTGACTATTTTCCTTTGGGAGCGTTGTCAGCTCCAGCTCTCCTTTTTTCCCTGGAGCTGTAGATTGGGTTTCAAGCAGACAACGGCTCTATTTTGGGGACAGCGGTGCCCAGCTGGATGGAGGTGTGTGCAGGAAGCAGATGCAGTGCGGCTGCCCAGGACCAGGTGCTGCAGAGCAGGCTGCTGCTGTCTCCTCAGCCAGGCCGAGGTGAGGAAAGGTCGGGGAGGATCTCGTTGTTCCCAGTGTCTGTCAGTAAGTAATCATGCAGATAAACATCTCACCACTCCCTCAGCCCGACAAAATTTTTCTCCATCTATATATCCATATAGCATTACAATACAAGCCTCAGGGCATCTCTAGCCCTTATCTAAACAAAAGTCTTCTCTGAAAACCTTAGTCACGCATGTTGTGGCATGAAATCACCCTTTCAGCAGAAAAATGGTAATTTTGCATCTGGAGTCAAAGGAGGACTGGCTTGGTGTACGAAACTGATCCAATCACCCTCAGTAATTTGGGAGCAATTCACATATCGGTCTATAAGGTTATTTATTCAAAGTGGGTATAAATTCCACTGGATTTCTTTCCTTTTGGGTTCTGATCCTACATAGCACCAGCCACCTTCTCCTTGGAAGGCTGTAGAGAAATAAAAGACACAAGAAGTTAAATGGGAATGACCTGCAATTACAACCCTACGGCACTGGGACATTGTACAGTGATTAAACCGAGGAGGGGACAGGAGT
>JAOWBP010004343.1:1930054-1942130 GCA_028571105.1 Tragopan temminckii
CTGCCGTAACTCCCACAGCCAACACACTCAGATCACGTCGTATCTGGGCTTCGGCATCATGTTGAGTCAGAGATGACAGCAGCAGATCCACTTCATGAGTCATCTGCCTAATCCCTCTCCAGACAGAGGGCTCTTCCTTTTGTTATTAGTCAGTGTGTCAGCGCTGCCTTACTGTTAGATGTGCTGGTTGTTGTTTTCTTGCTGGCTAAATGAGGTCATTTTTTTCTGTGCTTTTGACTCTGTGGCAGTGGCATTTCCAGCCATGGTGAGGATTTCTACCTCTGTAGGTTAGCCGGGTTCATGCCGTGCTCCAGCAGACTGCTTCTCCTCCTGGAGGGAGAGCTGGCGAGGAGGTCTGCCACGAAGGAGCCGATCGAATCCATTGGGAATGGTAAGAGACATCTGTGAGCTTTGCAATATGTGGGGCTGCGACTTACAGATAGTACGAGGTCTGTTGCTTTTGTACCAGGGCAATGTAAGCCAGAGTCAGACCGTTATCTGGCGGCCGGTAGGGGTGTGACGCAGGGAAGCTGTCCCAGTAGCTGTGAGAGCTGTGTGAAATTTCTGTCCTGAAATCCCATACCCTGTGAGATGCTCCAGGCTTTGCTGCCAGCCTGAAACCTGAGTTCGGCCTGTGGAGGTCTATGAAACTTTCAGGAGAAGCACGGGCAGTTTCTGTTTCAGCCGAGTTTTGCAGGGGTGCCATAGGCTCGGTTAAGTGCTGAATATGTGGAAATGAACTCCTTTCCTTCCATGCAAATGTTAATTTAGTTCACTTTGTTTAGCTGCGATGGCAACACAGTTTTTGGAAGTGTTTCGTGTGCGTGAGTCATCAATATCAGAGTGATGTTTCTATTGTGCTCATATGCCAATGGTCCTAAAAAGCATCAGCAATTTATCTGTTCCAGCTGGGACAAGAAAGGCTGACAAACTGCAGTGCCGCATCAAAAAGCGACTAAAAATGGAATCCTAGGGTATGTTTATTGCATTTTCGTGACTGCAGTGGTTAGGGACCAATTCCCCAGCATGCGGCAGTGCTTGGGATTGCTGCTGCGGGCTGCCTGTCTCAGCTGTGGGGTGGATGTGTGCTGCTCTAAAGGCTGCGGGACCGGCCTGAGGGCTGTGTCCTGCTGTAGGGGGCTGGCAGCTGCCGGGTGTACGCACAGTGCTATCAGCTGCTTTAGCAATAGGGGTCAGTACATTAGCTGAAGGACCAGTATATTAGTTTAGCAAAAGGAATCGATGAGTGCTAGTTCTGAAACTTTCCAGTTTAGCTTTGCTTGGTGTGTGAACAGCCTTGGTTTTCTCAACGATCCTGCTTCGCAGGAGCACTGGAGTCACAACAAACGACTTTTATCTCTGCATCCGCCAGGTGCAAGGACCTTTTCCTTGCATTTCACATACATTGTTTTGGGTGATAGCGCACTAAGATAGAAAGTTGCTCGTTATGGCATAACAAGAAATGGAAATTTGCCAAACTGGGGAAAACAGCCAAAGGTCAGCGAAAAGTCACCATGATGAAGCTTATGATGGAAAAATAGGGAGGAAGTAAGTGGTCTACAACCACCAGAGACCCATACCACGCATGCCCATAAGGACATTAGCATATATTAATGAGTTATTGGAAAATAATGAATATGTATACAGATGTATTGCATATGTATGTCTTACCTGTTAAAACTTGAACTCTGAGGGCACGTTCATGGTACTTATCATGAGGAATAAAGGAATGTTGGCTTTCTGACACCCCACTGGGGTTAGAAGGTTCTCTTCCCAAATTTCAGATGACAGCAGCACCCAGTCCTGCAGGCTGAGATGATGAGTGAGGAATCCTTAGGATGGAAGTTCTGTCCACCACTGCACAGAGTGCTCTGCCTGCCGTGGGTTGGGTTGCTATTGCAATTTTCACCATTTGTTTTCAACACAGTGATCCCGGGGAGCAGCAGTGCCCTGCCCGGTATCCCGCACTGGTGCCAGTGCTGCCCAGCACCCACTGCAGCTGAGCTGAGCTGCCTGCAATTGGCCCAGAGGGGCAGGAGCAGGAAGAACTCTGTGCCCCACGCCTTTCCCAGGTAGGTGTGCCGTGGCCGGCCTCTCGTCATCAGCTCCTCCCGCTGACAGGGAAGGAGATTGAGACAGAAAGGTTTTTAAGGTCAGCACCATCTATTCAAAGCAAGACTAGAAGGCCTGACCTTTTTCAAATGGTAAGCGTTGTCAGTGCTCCCATTGGGATTTTTCCCCAGGTGACTGCTTAAATGTCACTAGTGGTAAACCAGGGGACTGGAACTACTGTGAACTCCTTTGTTTCCTTCATGAGGCATCACTGAGAGCTTCTAATGAGGTTATATATTTTCCTAAAGTTGAAAACATACTGGAGAGAGGGAATATAAATACATTTTTCCTACCATATCCATTTTGTGAAAACAAAGTTTGCGATGTTGTCTGTCTTTAGCAATGCAAAAGAGACATCTTGTATGGCTGCAATTAACACTCCAGCAATAACTCAGTGGTGTACATTCCTTGTGTTTATTGATTAGTGAACAAGCCCCCTGGGGTTTACATGGCTTCCAACACATTTGGTTCCAGCTGAATACCTGCAGCGTGCATTGATCTAAGCGTGTGATTTCCACTCAATATCAGCCTTCTTCTCCTACTGCATCGCAGCTGCATGTGCTCATGTAGCTGTGCAAACCAAGTGGCTGAAAATGAAAAATCGCCATGTGAAAAATGAAAGGGCACCTGTTCCAGTCTCTGCTGGCATCTGTGAGCCCTCTGTCACGTCGAGGTTACACCTGCATAATTCACTTCCCTACAATAGAGTGACTCCTGATTTCTATTTGTGTGCGAGGAGAAGCTCAGGTCCCTCGGGGGCTGTGGCAGCTCAGTGCTTCAAAGCATCAGATCCAGAAAAGGACCTGATAGCAAAGTTCAAAGCGAATGGATACTCACTTCTTTGCAGCTTTGGTTTTCTTTGTGAACGTACCTACAGATCGCTGCACAGGCATTTCCAGTATAGGTGTGGCTGCAGTCATTCCTGCTCATTCTTTTGAAGGTACACACGCTTACAAAAGAGCAGGATGTGAAAGCCGATGAACGTGTCTGAATGGACACAGTGACCAACTGAAGGTGGAGGGTGATGAGCTGCTCAGCGGAATGAGGGCTTCAGCTGGGTGGGAGCTGGGGATGTGCACCCTGCTGCGGCTGTGCATGTGGCAGGGAGCGTCGGGGTGAGGATGGGGGCAAAGAGGATGGCTGCCGAGGAGGAGGAAGGCTGCAGGAAGAGGATGCTAGAGCTGTGGGAGTAATGAGCTGCTGCTGTCAGCTCCTCAGCCTCTGAGCTATTTAAAGGTTGATACTGGAGTATTAAATGGTGTGTGGCAAGGAGGATGGAGATGCGGGTGAGTTTTCAAGCCGGAGTTATGGTGCAGGCTAATTCTGTGGTTCTATTCATAGCTGCATGGTAGAAGAGCATAGGCTGCATGTGGAGGAGTGAGAAGAAGCTGATAAGCAAATTAGCGAGCATTAATACATCTGTGATGGGGAATGTCTTCTTACAGCTGCATGTTGTGCTGCTCCTAACCAAGGATGAAGCACTGGGCACGGTGCTGCCTCTGCTTTCAGCTGCCATGGCCTCAGCCAGTCCTTGCTCAGAAGGGTCACACTGTCAGGACTCCTGAACACAGGCTGTGTGGGTCCCAGCAGCTGCAGGGCTGTTCCTTCAGGGCTCTGGTGCCTGTGCTCTGCTTGCTGTCGCCAGCAGGGATGATCCACTTGCCTAGCAAGGTCTCTCCCAACCCTGCCTTCATACAGCTTGAACAGAGCCCTTCTCTCCGTACTCCTGGAAGCATGGTGTCTCCAGACCGCTTTCTGCAAAAGTCTGGAGAAGTGTTTATTCCTAAAATTCCATTTCTCCTTGCCTTGTGCCAACATTTAACCAATCTCTCGCAGCAGCAATAGTAAAGAAGGCCATGGCAGGTCTGAGGTGCCAGTCTGGACTGTGTCACAGATGGTAAAAGGCAGAGCTGGGACATGGGCAGCAAGAGGGTTGGGTGCAGAGAGCGAGGAGGGCTTTGCCCCACGCCCAGCCAGCCCTGCTTGCCCTGAGCAGTCCCAGCTGTTGCTTTGGATTGCAGACTAAGAGGCTGTCTCCAAGGTTCATTAGGCTGTCGCCTATTAAGGGCTTTAAAAACTCAGGTCAGGACCTTGAAACAGATCTGCAGTCTGCGAGGGAGCAGAGATGTGTGCTATCTGCACAGCAAGGAGAGTAGTTCTGGGTCAGCTCCTCATGGATGGGTGCATGCAGCACAGCAGAGGGAACTGACTGAGGGCACGGTGGTCTGCCAGCTCAGGGCCGGGGGGAGCAAACTGCCCTTAGCCCTGCTTATGTTCGGGGCTGCAGGCACACGTGGGAGGATGCTCTGACACTGCCCACGCTCTGCTTTGTCAGCTGCATTTCCAGGGCTGCCAAGGCAGAGCCGCTGCAATTACAGAAGTGTTTTATTTTTTTGTAGGAAGGTTGCACATATTTATTTTCATTCAGGCCATGCTGTCCCTGGAAAGTTGCTGCTAAGAACCGAGACAGTTCCTGATATCCGAACACTGCCTTTCTGCTCTTATGTTTCCTTATATATTCTCATAGGCCATGTGAATGGCAAACTCTGCTCCTCAAAGCCTTGGAAATGAAGCCCACCAGAAACCAGTCTCAGCTGTGACCAGAAAGGTTTCAAGGTGAATCCCGAATGCCATTGGAAGATGTATCTGTGTCCGACAGCATCCTTTGCTTCCCTGCTATTCTGAAGCAATATCTTGCAGGAAGAATAGCTGCTCACCACTGCTGGCTCCCAGTGGTCCCACAAGGAGGGCTGCCTGCTCTCTGGTGCAGCAGAGGCTCCAACAAGCGGCTGTCTTGCAGCTTGCAGAACCCACCTGCAGCTCCCAGGAGGCCCCAGGCGCTGCCTGCCGCCATCCGCTCCCGTCCCAGTGAGCGCAGGATTTCCATCAGTGCTCTGATGTCTGGATGGAAACTGGGACTGCAGCTCATGCATATACAGACGGAGCTGCTGGACCAGTAATTCTTCTGTCTCTTTTTCTACATCCAAGACGTAGCTCTGAACTGAATCTCTGAAAATGGAAGGTCCGGGCCTCAGAAGCGGGGTGATGATTCGGAGTGTGCGTGGCTCTCCCCTCACCACAGAGGAGGAAGGGGCTCCGTCCTTTGGGGGGGAATTCCAGTTTGGGGTAATGCAAATGGAAACACCATGTGTGTCCTTTTTCATTCAAATTGCATACAAAAAAATTGTGATACGAGTCATGAGCAAAGGCAGAACAGAGCCTAGAGTCTTTAATCTTTAAAATCTATTTTACATGATTAAAAGGATCCTGCCTGGAGAAAAGCAAGACCGGCTATTTATATCTCCATTCTTCTCCCCCCTCTCTTTTTTCCTCAGAAAATACTGTGCAGTCTTTCACATCTGAAAGACCACGGCTGGCTGCCATTAATTTTAATGCTAAATCCTCATCAGCATTTCAAAACATTATGAAAATGTCGAAGAAACTGTCTTCTAGTAGCTTGAAAATATCGCAGGCAGCAACCTAAATAATACTGTAAGTGTCCTGGTAAGTACAAGAGCACATACTGGAAAGGAAAAGAGAAAAAGAAAAGGCTTTAGACCACCACACAAACATCACTTCTACAAAGCAGGCGTAAATGGATTGCAGGATTTCATGGATGCTGAGAGTTTGAATTACTGCCTGAGCTGCACCTCTCTTAGAGAGAACGTGGCTTTCTTTTTAGGGAATGCATCAAATATTGAATGCTGCTGTTTGCTGTGCAATCCGCTCTGTGGACGAGTGCGTAAATAACCTTACATGTTGGGTCCTGTTTTGGCCAGCAAATGCAATTAAAGGAATGGAATATGTCATAGACTATAATATTAGTGCTCTATTCTGCTGCATTTGCAAAGATGATGGATGTCAATTAAATTGAAATCAATGGCCATGGGCTAAGCAAATGATGACTCTGATCAAAGCATTCCTCCTTAGCAAAGCAGTAAATCGGTTCCTAAACTGAAATACATGTTCTTCATGGTTCTGCTTAAAATTAAGCGCATGCTTAAGAAACTTCCTGTTTAGGGAGGAGTTGGAAAATGCGTTTTGGAGTTTAGTTTTAAACTGGGAGTGTCCATTCTTACCTGGCTCTGCGTGGATGGCATTTATAGGAACGGCGACACACATGCTGGGTTTCAGTGGGGTTTCAGGACACGCTCTTGCTGTCTCATGCTCCGTTGTATTTATAGCAGTTCAACAGGATGGGGAACTGTACCAGGATTTCAGAACTGCGTGCTATTTCTTCTTTCTTTCATGACGAGGCTTTTCCTGAAGTTTGCCCGTCAATGGGACGGAGCATAGAGGAGTGCTCCTCCTCTCCTCCCTTGGCAGTATGTGGGATGCTGCCACGTGGGGTGACGCTCATACGGTCAGTTTTGCAGCAGGGATTTCCTTTACCTTGAGAACCAGTTTTTGAGTAACCCCAAGTCTTCCTGCTTCTCTAAGAATTCAAGTAATTTGATTTTTTTAAATTTTGTTACCCTTTTCTTTGTGAAAGAGATTTGGAAATGTATAGCTGCACTTTGAAAATAATTTTAAAATAATTAAAATAATGATGAAATTCTCCAAGGGCAAAAAGCTTCCTGTTTTTCCCAGCAGTAAGTGGGACAAGCACTATCTCCGAGCAAATGCCATTAAAAAGCTCAGCTTTGCTGGGAAATCTCAGGCTTTGCTGGGAAAACGTACCGTCAAAGGCAGGGATGGGAAACTTTCAGCCCCTGTGCTGCTTTTTCTCTTTTTGATTAAATACCAGGTTGAAGTATCATCAACAGCACGGATTCTGAAGAATACATGAGAATGCACTTGAGGTTAGAAAGCTTGTCTTTTATTCACTGTGTTATGTGTGTGTGTGTTTTTTTTTAAAGCCACTAGACTGTTCTTGAAATGAATCACTGAGAGGGTGAGATGAAGGCTGGAGGTGCGCACTACGTTTTCATCGTTTTCATCGCCAGCTCCTCGCAGCTCAGGTACGCTGTCAAGCCTCACCTCCGAGAAGCACTTCTCTTCCTGCATGGCTCTCCGTGGTGGCATCATTAACGTTGATGGCTATAATTGACTACAAAGAGCAGACCTTTAGTCCCCACCTGATCTTTCGGAGTGTTTATACACTGCGAGCCTGACCACACAGCAGACTAATGAGCATTACACTTGACAAATATTGTCATGCCTAAACAGGAGATAATGCTTCTGCTAAGACAAGCAGCAAGCCTGGGGGCACGTCACGCTCAAATAGGAACGTTAGGAACCAATATTCTCTTCTGCTCTCTGGGTCTGATACAGATCCTCAGTGCCAGTGAAGGCTTTCAGCTGTGAGCATTGCATCTCGAAGAAGCCCTTAAGCACGCAGCACAACCAAATAGAAAGGCATTGTGCAGTGGAATAGTGTAATGATGAATCCCTCCACAATAACACTGTGTGGTAACTGCCGAGTCACAGCCTGGAGCACTGATGGAGCACCTGGGGAAAAGACCCGGTCAGCTCTGGGAGCACAGGTGAAGGCAATTCAGCTGTGGGACAGGAAGGGGTGCAGCCTGGCTCTCTTCGACCTCATTTAAGGGCTGACTGGCACTGGGGAAGGATCTGTGGTTGGAGATCCCACTCTTGTGGAGTTTTCTCTGTAAGCCTAGATGTTCAGAGGTGGGTGAACACTTCCTTTTTTTTCTTTGTAGTACCTTTCCATCATGATAGCTCCTGTATCCACCACATTGTTCTTTCTGATTGTTACGTGGATGATGTAAACTGACTTTTAAATAGGATTTTTGAGTACTGCTTTAGTAGCTGGATGAGATATCAATTTGAGATTAAAAGCCAGGTCCTGACTACCCCTAGATTTCAATGCTTGGAGTTCTGAGACAAGCTGGATATAGCTCTAGATTGTGCTAGCACAAAGTGCAGTGAGTGATTTGGAAGAAATGAGAACCTGCAATATGGCTGAGGCAGCTGTGTAAAGCTCAGTGTGACTGTGTGCATTCTGCATGTGGGCTGCTGAGGAGGTTCCCCATTGCCTGGCACCCGGGCTGGAGGGAGATGCTGGGAAACTTCAGTGCCAGTGTGGGGAATAAAGATGACCATGCTGCCATGAGGGCCTGTGGAAGGCTGTCCTGTTGACAGGAGGTGGCTGACTGGGATACCCAGCTGAGCTCAACGTGAGCAGAGCCACTGGAACAAACAGACCTTGGGTGAAATCACTCTGTGCTGTGTTCAGACCTGTTTTGTCCTTTTCCTGGAGGAAGGACCTGCTCACCATACCTATCACTGCCTCGCCAAGCCCTCAAAATGCATCCAGAGGTGAGCGGTGCAGCAACAAATCTCTGCCCTTTTGGGATGGCTGTGATGCACAGTGTTGACTATCAGCAAGGTCCCAGGGAGAGCTACAGCAGACGTGTGCTGTTCTGCCTCCTCTGCAGGGAGGCTCTGAGCTGCCAGGGCAGTGTTTTATGTAACTATCACCTAGCTGCTTTCACCTGTGTGCTGTTAAACTGTTAATATATCAGGGGAAACTGCTCCAGGAGAGTGCACCAGGGCTGCCTAAATGAGGTAGTGGTGTTATCCTGAGTAAAAATATTATTATTGTCGTTAAATGTTCCCACCAGATAGTTGGACAGCTTGCACTGCAGCAGCAAAGCTAACATTTCATTATAGGAAGATATATATTCATAATGGATTGCAATTTACCAAAATACACAGAGGGCCCCAGATTTGTCAGTGTGCATTTGCTCTGCAAGAAATACATCTCACTAAAAAACAGATGTCAAAATTAACAGTAGAGCTTCTGCAGCACAGGGAAGAAAGCTGACATTTCAGAACTGGCAGTCCAGCTGTGCTAACAGCATCAGGGAGTCTTTGTGTTATTAAGTACCAGCTTTAGCAGTGGAATTGCATTAGGAGCTTCTTTAAATTGTAAGTGGTGGGAAATCACTGTACTATGTTGGGGACAACAATTGCAATCAGGTGAGATCCTGGGTCCCTCTCCACCCTCCACTTTTCTTCTCTTTTTATTCATTTGCTGTTTTGCACTGTGGCAGGACTTCCATTGGTTGTGAGGACAGAGCTTTGGCTCTGAGAAAATAGCAGGGGACCACTGGCAGGTCATGTTTACGGGAGCTTTGAGTCTCATCTCTCACACTCTGCAAAACGTCTGAGTAACCATTCTGAAACACAAAGTGTTGGTTAATACCTGCCTGGATTCTGGTGTGCTGCTTCTTCCTGGTAATTCCACCCTAGGGTGCGGAGATGGGAGGGACCCACTTGGGAGAGCCGTGGGAGTTGGGCACAGTGCTGCCATGCAGGGCTGGAGAGAAGGAGGTTCCTGAACTCGAGAGAATCTGCTCTGCTTCACACGTGACTGCTCGAGCAATGTGCACAAAGTGTCCTTTGAAATAGCAGCTGTCTGTCTTATCTTCCTCTGAAAGATAAGTAATTGTGAGAATGTTATAATGATTTCTTAAAGAAAAATCTAAACAGCAATTGCTTTTTAGTGCAGGAGATATTTAAGCATCAGTACCTTGAACTGACTAAAAAGAGCTGCAGTGTTAACGCAGTTGTGGAGCTCAAAATTTGCACTCATGTTGAAAGGCTGGAGGGGGTTTCTGATGGGGACCACGCACTGCACCCATGACTCTGAGATGGCATTCACAGCACAGAGCTCTGTGCTGGTTTAAAAAACAAAAACACAAAGCAAAACAAAGCTGTTTGTTGCTGGTGGCAGCCAGGATCGCTGCTAGGTTGATTCTAGTGATGTGTGTTTGCTCCATGATGGTATGTGGGGGCCGTTGGTTGTGCTGGGGTGCACCATAGGAGAGCCCACTTATCATGGATACTCTGCATCTTCTGTGCATTCATGTTGACTGCATTTCTCTGCTGACTGAAGGATTTTTAATGTCATGCTATTGTCAGACTTGCATTTCTTCTGCAGATTGTTTTGTTTTTTTTTTTTTTTAACTAGCCCAAGTGAAAAATAGATTTCTTCCAGCTGAGCAGGAAACCACTAGGAACTGCTGTCCCAGTCAACAAGCGATGCTGTTGAGGCCTTGGATTGCAGAAGAAGCTGCACCTGACCAGCCAGCCCCTTCTGCACCATTCTTTTTGTTCCTTTTGGCATGGAGACGTAGCAGTGGTGCAGTGTACCTTCCTGCTGCAATCTGAGCTCCCTTAGTTCCACCTCTGCTCCAGGTCTGCCCTCCTCCTGCCTCCAGACTGGGGTCTCAGCTGCTGAATCCTCATCTCCAAGCAAGTACTGACAGCCCCCTCATGTTAAGTTTTGTGAACACTAATTTGTGACATCTCCTGTGGCTGAAATCAAAGCGCTCAAGTAAAAGTAATAATACCACTGCTAAAGTGAATGTTAGAGAAGAAAACTTCTATCAGCCAATGCTGAATGGAGCCCACTTCTTCTCTTCCTTTCCCCAGCTTGCTCAGCATGTGCTGCAGGAACCCAGCTGCCCGCTGCCCTGCTCAGCCCATGCCTGCTGCTGGCGGAAGCGGCTGCTCCGGAGCTGGTGGAAATGTGCCAGCTCACCAGCTGGAGCCCTGACCTGCACTTGGCTTCAGCAAAGCAACATCAAGGTCAGGCTCTGTGATGCACAGGGATGGGCACAGCTGTCCTGGTGGCATGATGGCTCTACCAGTGGGGATCAAGAAGTTGCCCATGTCAGCACAGCTGCACTAATTGCTGGTAGCAGGAGGGGTTGGCATTGCGGAGCTGCCCGCACATCCGGGGGTCGAGGTCTACTTTGGATTGAAAAATGCACATTTGGATCTCTTCGTTCCTTGTATGATTAGGAGATATCTGAGACTTCCTATTAAGTCAGGATGCTTCCACTGTGGTAATATTTAGTACCAGCTCTGGCATATTTCTTTTGGCTCCCCGATTAGACAAAGTGCCAAGCTGTCCTTTGCGGCCTTAATTATTGCAGCTTCAGGCCAGAGCTGCCTGCTTACTGCATAATCCCATGGCCTAGAGTGAACCCTGGAAATGCTTAATTAAATGACATTCCACAACAGATTAAAGAGTCAGAAGCCCAAGATAAAGGAAAAGGGAGATAGTGGCTGAAGGAGTAGCAGGTGCTCTTCCCTTTCAGGCTCCTGGCTTTGATTATTTCACCTTGTGTACATTGGCAACAGCAGCACGAGTTGATAGGTGCTGCACTTCTACACTTGGCTTCAGGGCCACTTTGCACAGAACACATGAGAAGCCAAGGGTGGTCACCAGCTTGGGCACTGACAAGCCCCTGCCTATTTGTCTTTGATATCAAAAAGAAAACCAAAGGCTCTCTGTAACGAACTAGCATGCACTTACTTGGAACGGGGATGATCAAACTGTGCTGTGGATTCCCCTGGGAGACAAAGCCTTCATCTAACCACAGCAGATCAGCATACAAATACAAATGTTGTAGGTACTGTTACACTACGCTGATTAGGGCTCAAATCTTCAGCAAATCTCTTTGTAGCAAGAAAATGACTGCAAGTGGGGAGTGTGCAGTACTGAGTGCATCTCCTTCAGGAGCTGATCTGTAAAGGCTGTTACCACTAATGTTATGTTTTTACCATATTACTCTTCAGTTATTTGTTCCAGCAGTTCTCTTGTCTTGGCTGAATGAGTGGCTGTGCAGAAGCTGACCTGGAGTGATTTCCTCTTTGCAAAGAGAAGTGGATCACGGGGGATGTTGTGATGCTTCTGGGAGTTGATTTGTGTGCTTTGTGTCCTCCTCTAGTCCTGTAATGCAATTTCAGCAATTAAACTACAGGAGGGGAATGACTTAAATGTTCGTGCTCACATTGGGTAGACACTGGGAAATAAAACATATAGGGTGAGGATGCTCCTGACCTAATCTCTAGTGTGTGTTTTGCCTGCACCACAAAGGGCACCACATGGTTTGATATGACTGGAAGATTTGGGTGAGTGGAGGCAAGGCTTTTTTTTTTTCATTTTATAGCACAAGTAAGGCAGGTTCAATCTAAATGTCAGCTA
>JAOWBP010004343.1:1942230-1966229 GCA_028571105.1 Tragopan temminckii
GGTTCATTCTAAATGTCAGCTAAGCTGTGCGAGAGAATATAGCACATCGTTTCCTTCTCTCCGCAACAGGGAAGACTCTTTTGCTGTATGGGGCTATTCAGGTGATGGTTCAGAGCTGTTAGTGCTAGGGCTGGGCAGCTGCCCATGCTCTGCAGGCACTGTGCTCCAGCTGCTGCCCCACAGCTGTGCCCAGCAGGGCACACACCAGCCCCAAGTCTCAGTTTGGCTGGGCTGCATCTGCAGGTTGAGATGCTTCTGCCAAGAGCGGTCATCTGCCTGAATGTCCCACAGTTTTATTGAGACAGTGCACTTATCAACATTAACATTTATCAGCTTCTATCACGGCTTTTCTTCTTACAAATGCAAAGCAGAGGACTTTAAAAGAAGCAAGTGGTATTTTCAGCAAAAGCTTCTTTTTAGGTATTCCATGGAGGAATAACCTGTGGCAATACATAGAATCATAGACTGGTTTGAGGTGGAAGGGGCCTTTAATGTCATCTGGTTCCAACTCCTGCTATGTGGCATTTTTATTTACCTACAGGTGTTTTGTGCTTGGAGCTGACAAGTCTGCACTGATTTCTATTCAGAGCCTTAGAAGTGATAAAAAGCATCAGTGCAGTGGTTTTTTTGTGTGTGTGTTTACTATTGTTCCTGCAAATAAAGGGAATACCCATCTTGTTCCAGCACTAAGCCTGGTTCTGTGATGCTATGGCATCCTCTGCTTCCTGTGCCACCTCTGAGCTGTCTGGCAGCATGCAGCCCCTCTCACCCTCAGGCTAGGCACAGAATGCAAGCCAAACCCTGGGCGTCTTGCCCTGGTTAACCTGCATGAAGTCTGTGTGTGTACAAACTGAGCCATCAGTCACAAGCAAAGCCCTGTCCTGTACATAGCACCATTGCAGACCCCATCTGAAGGCCTCCTTTGCAGCTGGAGGAATTTAAAAGCTTTTGGATGGAGCCTTCATCCTTGAAAGCACTTCTTTGATGTTTTGGGCCTTCAGATGTCCTCCAGACTTTCATTTATCGTAGTATTTTGTTTTGGTGGGTTTTTGTGAGATTTCAGGTACAATTTCAATAAGCCGGGGATGTATCGAAGCATAAAGTATTTGCTCAACTCTTAATCAGTCCAAACTGCTCTCTGAAGAAGGAAGCACAGAGGCTGCTGAAGCAGGCTAGGCTCTTACAGGGCAACAGATGTTTCTCTTTATTGTCAGAACAGCCATCTTTATTAAATACCAAAGAAAGCCTTATAAATCCAGGAAGGTGGTGCAGTCCATGTGGAGGACACCTCTTCCCCAGGCCGAGCAGCCTTTCTGGAAGTCCCTGGTTCTTCCTGTTGATTCCTCAATGGCATTGCCATGATATGAAACCAGATGGGAAAATTGAACGTTTAACAGTGAAAACCATGTTTAACTAATGTTTAACCTGACAACAGGAGCAGCAAAGAAGGGAGCAGAGCCAGGAGAGCAGAGCTCCTTTGGGGTGAGCTGGAGAGTGGCAGGAGTGATGGGTGCGGTGCTTTCCAGTAGTGGCATCTTCTGCTTTGAAGAAACAACAAGAATTCATGGATTAATAAAGGGAAGATTGTGACTGACTAAGCAGAAGGTGTGCCAGTCTGAGCAGCTGGTCTGTCTGAACCAGGTAACGTCCGTAGATACGGCGTTAATTTAATTCTCAGTTGAAATACTCCAGAGGAAATGTCAGATCGATAATGTAGAAAAGGGCAAAGATTTGCTAAGCCTGGCTGACTTGTGTATGTTAACTACTGTGAGATAGATATGGATAAATGCTGAGCATTAAGGTGAGTAATCACAACTGTCGTGGGTGTCTGAAAAAATTTTCTGCATAAAGGCTGTACAAAACAAAGGTGTTTCGGGTGAGAAGCCAAGAGCGAAGGCAGCAGGCTGGTATTTCCTGCACAGCTCTGCAGTTAGCATCCCTGGGTCTGCTGCTTTTCTGGAAGAGTGCAAAAAGCCTTGGCACAGATGCTGTCCCAGCCTAGCTGGCATGATGGTGTGACCCAGATCCTAGCAGAGGAGGTGAGTCCTTGCCAATGGGTAGGGCCACTGTTATGTTGTGGGGTTCCGTGAGCCTGGGTGGGGAAGGGTGCTCCAGAGCAAATCCCAGCTCTCCTGACCCAGAACCGCCTCTGTTCCCAGCAGCTCTGTTCAGCACAGACCTGACAAGCAGGCCTTCCTCCCAGTGGAGACAAGAACAGACAGCTTCCTTCACCTTTGGGCCTCAATCTCAGCTATTTGACAGTTGCCATGTAGTATTTCCAGGCAATCTTTGATGAACCATAGAGGATTTTTTTATGTAAATAGCATGATATCTTTCAGTACTGAGTGCTCAAGCTCTCCCTGAGCCCGTGCCTGCGTGCTGGGAACACCGCGATTTCGGGATTGCCAAAACAAACAACAGGTGCCTGTGTTGTTCTGCAAGTAGGAGCTTCTCAAATGTCAGATCTGGCAGAGGAGATGCTTCCACACAACACCAGGCGCCTTCCCCTAAAGGCCCCTGGAGCCCTGGGTGGTGTATTTACAGTAAAGAAGGCAGAGTTGGAAAATATTTTGAAATCACCTTTGAGGAAAAAGCCCTAAACTTGCCTTCCCAGCAACTTGCTCAGCTGCTAGGTTTATGCTCTTAGCAAAAATATGGATCAGTATCAGGCTTAAGAACAATTGGACAAGGCACTCCATGACTCAGAGCACAAATAACAGCCTTTCTCCTGGGGCCTTGGCTCTGGACAAGTGTGCGTGGGTGTAGCTACACCAGTGTCACTGTACAGTCACAAGCCCCTGTTTCTGAGGCATGGTGAGATTGGAGAAAGCACTTACAGCAGTGCAATTTGTCCCCATCCAGAGCTGCAGTGGTGTCCAAGTGCTTTGTTGAGGTGGATGTGAGCTAGACTGAAGGGAGACTGAATGCTGCAGCCCTTCAAGTAGGACTTCTGTCCTTCTCCAAGGGACCAAGCTCCAGCTGGCTGCTATGAGCCAGGGGACTGTGCCTGGCTCAGCTGCAGTGTGGTGCTGGGGTCCCAACTGGGCAGTGATGGAAGGGACCAGCCCTGCTGGGGCAAAGAGGGTCAAGTGGGGATGGAAGCACCGACTGTGGGGCTGCGGGGTTCTCGATGCCAATAGCATCCAACTGGGCTGCTCCCTGGTTTCTTTCTACTGCTTGCAGAGGAAAGAAAAGAGCTGATGGTACTGGAACTGCTCTACGGTGGAACTGAAACAACAGCTTGTGGCGGTCTGAATCAGTTCCCTTCTTTCATATATTTGACTCAGAGCTGAGTATTTCAGAGGCTCAGAAAGAGCAGGCTGATTTCAATTTTGGTTCTAATAATGGGCAAAGGTCACGGCAGCTGGAAAGAGAGGGGAAATGAAAGGCATGGGCTTGGCTGTTTTCTCTGAACCAGCTTCACCCGTTCCTGCTTACAGTCTCAGCAGAATAATAACTGATACTAAGCAAAGCCAAGAAATGAAATTAACACATGCAAAATTACATTATGGCCGTGTCAGGAGCCCTGGTGCCATGCGGTGCTAGCAAGGTCTGGCACACAGGGCAAGGAGTGAGGAGCACAGCATCCCACTGCTGTCCCCAGGCACGTACCCATGGGGCCACCTCTGCCCAGCCCTGCTCCATGTCCCAGCGTGCTGTAAATCCAAGTGTAAGAGCTTCAGCACCTGTAGCTCTGCTGTTGCAAAGCAGGTTTGCACAGAGCCAGGAGATTAATACGAGTATTCCCATGATGTGGTTAACGACATCATTTACTTCAGAGGCTCTTGGGACAGCGCTGACACTTGCTTTAGCAGCTGAAGTGTTTAATGTGTGCTCCAAGACATTCTCTAAACACTGATAGGACTGAGTGACACAAATGTATTTGCTGAGCATTTTAGGGTTAGCACGCTCCGGAGCAGCACGGTGCAATAATTGGGAATGCTGGAAGCAGTTCTGTATGAGTATCATGATGCTGTGAGTGCTCATAATTATTAAATACATCACAAATTTCCCTCCCTGTGTTTTTCATACCTTCTTTCTCAAAGTATTACTCACA
This sequence comes from Tragopan temminckii, assembly GCA_028571105.1. Lineage (NCBI taxonomy): Eukaryota > Metazoa > Chordata > Aves > Galliformes > Phasianidae > Tragopan > Tragopan temminckii. Next base: position 1,946,288 of record JAOWBP010004343.1, read on the forward strand.
TAATTTTCCCTCTGAAAGTCATTACGAGTGAATCATCTCCAGCTTGAGCGCACAAATGAGACCAAGTGTTTGTTCTGCTCACAGATGGGCAATTCTGAGCGCAGGGCTTGACCTTAAGGAAGTCCCCAAGCAAGGCTGGTGGATAGCCCTGACCGTACACTGCAGTCCCTGCAGTGTTGTGACTCAGAGGGACATCTCTCATTAACACATCTCTGCTGTTTGCTGGGGGCTGTCACGTCGCGCTGCCCCACAGCTCGCTGCTGCCGGGCCGAGAAGTAGGGAAGCACTGATTTGTTCCCATAGGCAATGAAGCGATGTCACCGTGCGCCGTTCCAAGTGGAGAAATGAAAGTGAGCATCCCCGGGGTCAGCAGGAGGATAGGAGCGGGGCTGAGCCTCCTGTGTTGGTAGGATTTGCTCTTTGGATCAAATTCTATTTTTTTCCCTTGGCACTCGAGTTCAGCAAATCCATTCTGCAGCGGCAGCTAACGGAGGGCGGTGTGCGCCACGGCTGAAAGCCGCTTTGTCGCCTGCTGCTAATCGGAGCCGTTTCACAGCCTCTTTGAATGCTTTTGTCTCGAGTTTTGTTTTCAGTTCAGGTCTCACCACCACTCTCACATGGTTTCCTGGCTGGCAGAGTAATCTCTGAGCTCAGCAAGCAGGAGGCTTACAGCTTGGGGGTGAGCAGGTGAGGGGAACAGCAGGGCAGTCCCATCAGCTCTTACTGTGCTGTTGGGAAGGGGCTTCATCCCAGCGTGGCAAACGGGGGCCTGAAAAGCTCCCAGCCCTGGAAGTTAGGTTTAATCATTAGCTAATTTGTTGGGCTGCATCTCGTTCGTGATGAACGAAGGGAGGAAGGATAGGAGGCCGTGGTTAGCAGTAGAGGATCTGAATTTCCTATTTAAGGCCACAGCAGGGACTGGGCTTTGTACTGTCAAAAGCTGAGGGCTCTGCTGGGTGTGTGTCCACAGGGGTCTTTGCTGGTGGATGAGGCTGCAGCCACTGTCTGCTGCTGCTGTGCTCGTGGCAGGACAGAGTAAGATAACGGGTGTTGCGTTGTAGGAGGTGTACTAAGCAAGGGTATTCTCTTTTGAGCGGGTCATGGGGGAATAAAGCAGAATGCCTGCAATTCTGAGCCCAAAGCCCTGTGTGGTAACTGCTGAGTTGTGGCCTGAAGCACTGATGGAGCACCTGGAGAAAGGACCCGGTCAGCTCTGTGAGCACAGGTGAAGGCAATTCAGCTGTGTGACCAGAAGGGGTAGAGCCTGGCTGCACCTCTTTTAGACCTCATTTAAGGGCTGACTGCCACTGGGGAAGGATCTGTGGTTGGAGATCCTTCTCTTGTGGAGTCTTTCCTGTAAGCCTGGATGTTTGGAGATGGGTGAGCACTTTTCCTTTGTAACACCGTTCTGTCTGCAGTAGTTCCTTTGCTGTTACATTCCTGTATCACTCTTCCACCACGTTAATCTTTCTGATTTTAACAAGCCGTGTGGTAGGGCTGCTGTAGGGCAAAACACAAGTACTCCTAATCTCACCTTACCTTCTTTTGTAAGCGCATCTTTTAAATGCGTGTTAGCATTATGCGTGTGTGATGTAGCAAGCAGCCTGTAATGTTTGCTCTGAAGGCAGCCTTAGCATGCCCTATCTCTGCTCCGTGCCTGCAAGGTCACATCACTGTGGGTCTCCTGCAGAAGCTGCATAGCAGCTGAGTGGGTGTTGGGCTGAGGAGTCCTTTCATCCCTGTGCTATAGGTGTGACAGCAGCCAACTGTAGGGCTTTGTCTGGGCTCCTGCCCTCACCTGTATGAACAGAATAACAGCAGTTTGTTGCAGGTTAGGTCCTGTGTAGATCAGCCCAGAAAGAGTTACGAAGTAGTGGTGATGAGATCCACAGTACAGGGGATGTCAGGGGAGGGGAGAAATTGATAGGATTGAATTTGGGTATGAAACCTAGATTTTGGGTTCAGACTGTAATATCCCTGAAAAAGTCCGATGGAGTGGCTTAGCATTGTATCTTGTTGAGCAGAAAGACATAAGTGAGGATAATGAAGTGCCATTAGCCTTCCTGTTCCAGCTGAAGGAGCTCTGCCAGCAGGCTGGGCAGCCAGCCCCTCTATTCCAGTGCTGGGGTCAGTGTGGGGTGCTGGCATTGCTCGTGCTGCTCTGCCTGGCTCCAAGACAGTCATTAATCTGCTCCCCAGATGATTAGGGTTAATTGAGATTTGTGAGGTGCTCAGAGGCAGCGGTGATGAGCACCGTGGTGATTGGAGGCAGTGGAAGTGGGAAATGTGGGGGGGGGAAAAAAAGACTTGTGGAAAAATATTGGAACGTATTTTTTCATAAATAAAAAAATTCTTCTGTCTTTTTATAACAAGAGAACTTTAAAACAGATTATTAGTAACAACCTTGTATTTTTCTATGCTTTTTAACAAAACCCTTCTCTTTCACTCTGTATCTGATGGCAAAACAGATCAGAACAAACACTTTCTGATAAGCTCCATGTGTTTGCCAATAGTTTAAACAAACACCTGCGAGCTCTACCTCCAATATTTGCCTTTGGAGGTTGCAGAGGACAGCAGCTGTGGTGCCCACCAGCCATGAAGACCTGGGGGAAGAGGCACAGGGCCTGAATGGGAATGACAGTCCCCTCATGTACAGGTTGAAGTTGCAGCTCATTTTCTAGCAGTGAAGTGCAAACTGTGCAGCAGGGCTGGAGAGAACAGGATTGGTTAAGAAGAGGCACATGGAGAACAGAGCATGGTTAAAAAGCAGATTTGGTGCTCGGGGAGCTTTGCAGGAAGGTTCCTGTTGGGTTTGTCTGAGATGTTCCTCTGGATGGCAGGGGAAGGGTGTGTATGCATGCTGGTATTTGTCCCTGGTTTGCTTTCTGTAGAAGTGATATGAAATGCAGAGGTGGAGTGGGAGGTAAAATACCTCGCTCTGGCTTTGCTACAGCCCTACTGGTAGGCAGCTGCCCTTCGGGGAGGGCAGAAGGCATGCCAGCAGGACCAGGTCTGCGTGGCCACAGCCCTGCTGTGCTGCAGAGTGCCCCATGTCCCCGGTGTGTTGCCACCCCACTGCCTTTCCTCACCCTGCGACCAAGATGGGCACCAATGTGCTTTCTCCTTTGGGCGGGGGGAAGAGAAGAAAAAGTCGTGACCTGCTTTCCCTTGGAGCTAAAATAACACACTGAGGATGCAGCTGTGGTTCAGAGGGGGTTTATTTTTATTTTTTAATACACCACTGGGAGTTCAAACAATGTGTCAGTGATACATCACCTTCTGTAGAGTGGCTTCCCTCCCCACCCTCTTTTTTTTTTTTTTTTTTTTGGAGAAGTATTTTAGTCATTCCATGGCAAATGCAGAGCTCATTTGGATAAAAGCCTCTGCTGTGACATCCACAGCCTGAATGCACGAAGTTGTTTGTTCCAAAGAAATAGGCTGGGAGAATTTATCGAGCAGACAGCCCCCCCGTGCCTCCTGTGTAAATTAATGAAATGGATGTGCTGTGGCACTTGTTAAAAAGCAATAAATCCTCTCCCTCGTGCTTATTGCTTAGCAGGTAAGGGGAAAGAGTGCTGCAGCTTACCCCAGAGGCAGGGTGGCTGGAGGAGCCCTGCATCCCCAGCACCTCAAGTGCCAGGAACCAGTGGGGTGGGCATGGGGTGGACTGGGGGCTCTGGAGCAGCCCAACCCCTCCTGGGATCTCTGGGAATCGTGGTGCATTTTGACACGTGGTGGTCAGTGTGTGCTGATGCTCAGGCACCAGCAAGCACAGAACAGCATCTCGGTGCTGTGCAAATCCTGATTAAACAAACGTGGTGTTGTGGTGGTGTTTTGTTTTTAATTTAATCCCCATATTGCCAGGATGTGGTAAAGCTGCTTAATCTCTCGTGCTGAATCAATGGCTGCAGAGAGAAGCAGGTGCCCTCAAGCTGCTTGCTCCCCATGTGCTGGGCTGCTGATTCGCAGTCAGGGTGTTTGTGGGTGTTTATGGCCCTTTGGGATGCCTGCAGCCAGGGCAGGGGGCTGTGGGACAAGGGGCACAGCCAATACCTCTCCTGCAGCATCTTCTGTACCACCATCCTGAGCCATAGCAAAAAGGGACCCCCCCCCATTTTAACCTGACATGTGGAGCACCTCTTCTCTCTCTGCTTGGGACTCAGAATGCTCTGTGCTTCGGGTAAGGCTTCGCTATGAGGGGACTGCAGGATGGTTCAGGTGTCCGTCTCCAACTGAAGTTCAATACAGAAGAAAGGATTGTAAGGATGAGGCCGACAGGCACTCAAGCACTGCTTTTGTAACCACAAATTCCAATCTCTTTTTATTGTTACTTTTGCTGGGATCATGCAGAAATGACTTGGCTTGTAGCATTTTTTTCCAGAACTAACTTATTGCTGCATGCAGTATATTTTGCAACTGGGTTTTAAATCTTCCTGTTGCAAAGTGCATCTGGCACTGCAGAAAGACACTCCATATTCAAGCAGAAGAGAGCTGAGTGACTGCCTCCCTCTCTGTACATCAGTGCAGGCACAGGATGGCTGTGTGCCTTTGGCACTTGGCAGTGAAGATACTCTTCACAGAGGGGAAAAATCTTCTATATGTGTGGACTTGGTGTAGCTGAGGATGTAGGTTTATTGTTGGTCTTTTTGCTTAGATTAAATGATGTGTGAGGAACACAAGCTGCCTTGCTTCTGTTCCACACCAGTGTAACCCCTTTGGTCCTGTCCCTGGACAGTGTCCTGCTCCCCCCAGCACTGGGGCAGCTCTGCAGGTCCTGTGTGGGATTTCCTTGGCTTCAGAGGAGGAAGGGGAAAAAAAGGTTTGATTCTGTTTCCAGAACAGTGCAGTGTTTAATTCAGCAGCTGAAGCAGAAATCTTGAATCCTTCACTGAAACAAATTATTACCTAGTAACAACGGAGAAAAGGATTTCAAAACCTTTCCAGGATATCTGGAATATCACAAAGCTCTGCCGATTTACAGCCTGAGACTGAAACCCCAAAACACTTCAGAATGGCAGATTTAAAAAACAGCTTAGGAGAAGAGGTGCCTAAACATGCTTATTTTGTAGGTGGGTGAGCAGCAACCAGGTGTGGTGTTTTCTGCCTCTCAGATTTTAGATCCAGCGTGGGTCTGTCCCCAAGCAGCTGTGGCTGGTGTCTGATGGAGACCCCTGAGCTTTCACTTGATTAAACATTAAAGCCTCATCTCATTTCAAGTCAGAATCCTTATTCCTCCTTCTTGTCAAGGAGATTTACAGACCAGCTCTAAAGGCAGCCTATGACTCCATGAAGTTGTGGTGTAAGGCAAGACTTGTGAGCACCAAGGAGTGAAGCACCTCAAGCCTCTTTCCCAGACGTGCAGGCCCTTGGATATTAAACCAACAGAAGGTGTCAAAGCACAACCAAGCTGCTGTGATATACAGTGCTCAGAAATCCTTTCTCACGTTACATTTCCTAACCTCAGCCACTTCAATTCTGCGGCAGAATGAACCATGAAGTGCTGCACCAGTGGATTTATAGTGGGTAAAGCTATCTGTGATTTGTGAATCCCCCTGAGTAAATATTCCAGGGAGAGAAATAAAATGCAGCTTTTAGATCTGCTTGGCTCGAGCATCTTCTATCTTACTTTATTTTTTTAAAGCCAAGTTTGTGCCGCATGAGTACCTTGAGCCCAAGGTCTTGGCTCTCTCCTCAGCTCTTTGGCTTTTGAAGCTGTGGAGACCTTATGTTTTGCCAAGAAAGATGGACACTGGTTGGTGACACTTAACCTTTGGTGTCCTGTCCTTTGGGAGCTATTGATGGAACTTGAATTAATGCCTTTAAGCCATTCAGAGCATAGCTCAGCCCCTAGATCGCATGTTTTAACTAAATTGGTTGCAAAAAAGATCTGTCTAAATTGGCGTGAGCCCCTTTGTGTGAACACTCCTAAATCAGTTTAAGAGTGGCTGGTATTGATTTTAACTTAATGTGGTTTGTTACTGAAGTAAGATGGATCAATAGTGCTAAATAGGTGCAGTTCTTGTCTTAGGTTTGCAATGTGAAACTTCGAGAAGACGAGCTCAAGGGGAAAATGATTTGTCCTACTGTTGCTCCCCAGTGAGCTTTCACCATTTCTGTGTCCAGCCGTGGAGTTCTTCCCCAAAAGACATCTTTGAACTGAATTTACATGAGAACAGAGGAATCTGAAATCCAAGTCCATTTTAATGCAGGATTTTTAGGAATGCAACTCTTTCACTTACCACCTTTACGCCTGCAGCTGGTGCAGGGAACAAGCACAAAGAGCAGCCCAGAGGGCGAAGCTGCAGGAAGGACTGCATTGGCTGTGGAGGGTGGCAAGAGCTGGCTTGGCCATAGCCCTTCTGCCTGGCCCTGGGTGCTTACCTCATTTACCTGGATGCCTCACTTACCTGGATGCTCTGGCAATACTTATTATTATTACTTATGTGCTTAGAGGCTTTCTTGCATGGGTGGGATGGAGGAGGGCACAGAACTGCCTCTGAGGAGTTCCTGGACGCAAGCTTAAAGCCCTTCTGCCACATGACCTCTGTGTTGAGCAAGAGGAGTGGGACCTTGGGTCGTATCAGGAGAGAGGGAGTAGAGTTGCTGTAACGACAACCAGCTTGGTGTCCTTGTCAGGACTCAGTCCGAGTGCTGTTGCATCCAATGAAGATTTTTGCCTTCAACCTTTCTGTAACTGCCTCTGTAACTGTCAGCACCGTGGTTTTCCTTCTCATGCATTATGCAGCAAGTTTTGCTTTCTCACTGTCTTTCCAACGCTTAGTTCAGTGCCCTGTTACTATAACTGAGTTTAGCTACTAAATGTTATTTATCATAGCAGCTAACATTAATTATGGATCCATGCTGACCATCAGAGCCTTGTATTGATCCCCTTGCCACCCTGCTAGTGCAGAGCAAAGGCCCCCCTGCCCCATCAGCCTTGCACTGCCTGCTGGCCACAGGGCTGTTCCCTGCTCCAGGGCCAGGCTGCTCTCCGTGCCTCTCTGTGCCACTGCCATTGCAGCAGGAGCAGTGTGACTACTTGTACTGTAGCACTGCTGGCAGGTTGGCTGTGTGAGAACGTTTGGCTTCCAGCAGGTCTCTGGTGAGTGTTCCCCCTTCTGACTCTCTTCCTGAAGACGTGCAATGGAGGTGCCCTCACATCAGCTCATCGCCATGCATGTCTCAGCCAAAACCTCATTTTCATTCAAGAAACAGTAAGTCTGTCAATTCATTTAACTGCATAGAAAACACCAAACAAGAAATAAAGCCCAATTAAGAACAGAGAAAAGGAAGAGGCTCAGGATAATAGATTGTTTGGGTAAGTGGTTTTGTCAACTCTGCTCGTGAGCTCTTGCTGTGTGAACCTGCTGGCTTTTGGGTGCAGGCAGCCAGGCTGCTGGCTCTGAGCTCTGGGATGGTGGAGAAGATTAGGATCACTCCCAGGTGCAGCCGTGCCGCTAGACCCCAGCTGGCCCTTTCTGTCCTGCTGCTGAGCCACGAGGCAGGATGCTGCTCTGCCTTTGCCCAGTCCCAAGGTGAGCTGCCTTCTGGTATAGGCTGGGGATGGATACTGAGCTGAACTCCTGTGTGCCCAGTGCCCGTTGGGTGGCCTTCTGCCAAGCTGCTCCTGGGGACAGCTCTGTGCTAACAGATTTCTTGCATGCTTTCCCTTGACTTTTCTCTTCCTTTCAAGAGATGACCACTTCAAACAACGGTTCTGCTTTCTGATGCATTAAGACTTGGAAATTTGCCATTCATCACAGCTGCGCGTTTGAGCTCATGTGATTATTTTGGGAAGTGAACCATGGTGATTTGTGTGTATGTGTTTTATTGGCGAGCAGGATGTTCACTATCTACCTCTCCCTGGCTGTCTGCATTTGCATTGGTTAATAAAATGGATAATGTTCAATGACTTTCTGATGGGCGAACAAGATTTGGCATACAGGATGTAGTAGCTTTTCATGAGGGCTAAAATTTCATCCGGGGAGATTGAACCTTCTGTGGCAGCCATACACAATCCATAATAACAGAAGCTTTTAACCCATCCATAATTGCTTTCATATAGAAAATGATTGCTGTAAGTTAACTTCATAATTCCAAATCAGTGGCTCTCAGTAGGATTTCAGATGCTTTAATTTGCCCTGAATTATCTGTAGGACTCATTGCATTTCATCTATGCTCTTTTCTGATTATGCTCCTTGTCACCCTGACCGGAACTTTGCCTATTTAATTCCACCCCCCCCACTGAAAACAGACTAATTTCCAACGATGCCTCAACAGTGATAATGATTCTGACTTGTGAACAGGGCGGACAAGGGGCTCTCCAGCTTTCTCCCTTGGCACCCAACCCTTGCTTTATCCCTGCAGTGTGCTGCTGACTTGAGGATGAAGGTGTACCAGTGGGGTGAGGTTAACTCAAGCAGGGCAGAGACAGCAGTGGCTCCTGGGTTGGGTCACAGCATGGCTCCTCCTGCAAGGAGGACCAAAGGACATCACTGCAGGCTTTGTATGCGCCCAGTACGTGGGGTTTCCTGGGCATGGTGCTAGATGTGTCATAACAGCATGCACAGCGTGGGTGTGATGCAAGTCTGGGGCATCTCCCTAATGAGGGCAATGTGAGCAGCTGTGCTTTGTGACAGCCCCCAAATGAGCAGGGCAGCCACTCCCCACATTATGGCAGCAGCCGGCTTGTGCGATTGTGAGTGACAGCAGATGAAGGGATTCCATTACAGCTTGTCTCGAGAACTGTACATCTGTGTCAGCTCTCTGCTAAATCAATAAACAGGATGCTGAAGGAAAAATACTTTTAGGCTTCTTATGTCTTTATGTATCAGACTGATTGGGCAGGGAGCAGCTCAGATGGTAGTAGGGCTTGGAGCATGGCTGGCTGCTGGATTTTGTCAAGTCATGGCTCAGGGCTGGGCCTGGGCAATGCTGGGTGTGCTCCAGACTGCAGGTTCCCCTGGAGAGGAGGGTGGCTGTGCGGGCTCCTCTTCAGTTGTAGCGTTACTGTGCAATTTGGATACAAGTCTTCAACCAAAGAGCCTGAGGTACAACATCAAGAAGTAGAGAGAGATCACTTTGCATGTTCCAACAGACTAACAAATTACCTATGGAAATGCACTTGAGAATATTCCTTAGTAATTGGATTTCAGCTGTTGTTTCAGTGTATATGCCCCTGGGCAGTGAAGGTAAAAGGACTCCACTGAACTGCTTTGAAATGCTCGCTGGCACCTACAAGAGGTGTTTACTATTTAAAAAGTGAAACTTGCAAGTCAGAACGCTGCTAAGTGCAGTTTAAAAACAAAATTGCACCCCTGCAGCACTGCTCGGAGTGATGCAGTGCCTGGCTTATCCAGGCAGTCTCAGCCTAGAAATGTTTCTGTGACTGGAGTGGACAGCATAGGCATGCCCACGTTACCTTCCAAAAGACAGCAGATGGGACATTGAATGTGCCGGTCCTACCCCTGGGCCCAAAGTAGCTCCTTCTGTTCTTTGAAATCCTTAAAAGTGTTGCTTTAGCAGAGCCTGGGCATTGCGGTTCCTTAATGTATTTGCAGTGTGTTTGATGCAGAACATAGGCACTCTCCAGGAGCTGACCCTGAATGTTTGGCATCCTTTATCTTCCAGCGTGATGGATGATAGCAACATCTCTAGTCTTGACCTTGATCCTGAATCCACGGAGGAAATAGGAGGAATAAGCTGTCATTGCACATCACGCAGTGACTGCTGAGTTTGGCATGGCAGTGGGGGGTGACAAGTTGGGTAAGGTTGAGTCTGAGTGCTGAGAAAGTATTCTTGAATTTGAAGCACAAAGCACCCGCAAGCAGAGGCAACTGAGAATCGCTGGCTTTCCCCGCTGTGTTTACATCTCGGCTGAAGACAGCAGCCAGCTGTTGGGAAGTGTGTGGCTCTACTGGAGCATCTCAGCTCTCCCTGCCCTTTAGAAGGGGCTGAAAGCAAAAAAAAGGGCCAGGCAAATGCCCTCGTTTGCTCTGAGGCAGCTGCAGAGGGAAATAAATCTGCTCCGCCAACTGAGGCAACTAGTTCTGCGGGTTTATAAATGCTCCAATTGAGTGTTTTGACATGGCAGTCAGATATAGTTAATCTTTCCCTTGACCTCCCGATACCGGAGCGCGGGCTGAAACCGCTAGTTAAGCACGTCCGTCTCCTGTTGTACCATTTGCGCTCCAGCGCACCGCCTAATCAAGTGTAATATATCTCTGGGTAAAACACACACAGTGCTTTTCACAGCTATTTAAACAAAAAACAGACCTCAATGCATTAGTTATGTGCACAAGCCACAGAGAATTGTTGCTCCCATGGTTTAGAAAGAAGTTGGATGGGCTGGGTGTGCTCCGGGGAGGAGGCGTGAGAAAGGTGTGGGAATTCTCTGCATGCCTGCCTGGATATGGAAATACCCCTCTGCTGGGCGTGGGGTCCGGAGCCTACATGCAGGTCTGGGACATGGGGGGAGGTTAGGAGGACCCTGGTGTGCAGGGGCTGCTCAGGTGGTTGACTCATCCTCTGGTGGGGATAAGTCTTTCCCCCCATGGTCTTAGTGGTCTTTTCCAATCTTGGTGATTCTGTGACTATGACCCATTTGCTGGGATGAATATTGGAATACTTTAACAAGGGATATGTTGAATGTTGCACTGCGTATTTTTTTTTAACAGCGTATAGCCAGGCTGTGTCAGAGGGTGCCTGAGGAAAACCACCAAGGTGGGCATGTGGGCCACATCCCCATGGGGCTGCGGGGAGGTGAAGGGGATGTTGCTGAAGGCATTTTCTGTTGGTCAGATGCAGACAGCTTGCATGTAGCTCATGGTTTTGGAAGGTGAAGCCTTGCTAAGGAGCTGGGGAACTAGCCCAGGAGTCTTCAAAACACAGAGTGGCCCATAAGAAAACCAGGAAAAAGTAAATCATTCAGGAGATTGAAAAAATGAGAGAAGTGTGTGTGTATATATATATAATAGTAATAGTAAATAATACATATTATTAGCATTAATCCAAACACTGGAAAGGTTTTCAAATGAGCTGGTTATGCCAATGATGCACAAAAATCTGACTTCTGAAAGAAAGCGTTGAAGTGATCTCCAAATGCTGAGAAACACTGGACTGGGTGACCTCTTGATAGCCCATCAAGCTTTCTTTTTCCTGTGATACTTTGCTAGCTTTTCCCCTAGAGATTCTCAGATGCTTTCTGCTGTATTTTCCTAGCCTCCTGTTTGATCTCCGTAGGACATCAGTGGGGATTCATTGACATGTCTCTGACACCTGACAAAGCTTCTGTGTGGGAACTCTACAGGCCGCTCATCCCATTAAGCACTGAGAGATCACACCACTCAGAATGAGACACATCCTCACCCAGCCAAAGTCCCAAACGCTTTAGTGTGAGGTCCCCTGGGCAGTGCAACATGTAAGTCCCGTACAATGGCAGTAGGGTGCTTCCATCCCTTTTGAAGCCTTGTTGTCACAAGCCCATCTATGACCCCGTGCCTCTATCCCTTCCTCTCGTACCTGCAGCAGCAGTCTTCCTTCTGTGCACCTATTAGCATTCAGGGCATGCTGCAGTAGCAGCTCTGTGGTGCTGTGTTAACCGTACTGATAAATCTTGTGTAAAAACAACACTTCACCGTGCCGTTCGCACTCCTTCCGCCTGGGAACACCAAAGCCTGACACGAGCACAGCTTGATCCTCACTGCAGCCAGGCTGGTTTCATGATGTGGGGCTGCAGTGCCACTTCTGTCCCTGTGATTTGAGCAAAATAAATGCAGATTTGAGAGTCTCTCATAACCACAGCGATGCCCTGACCTCATGGATTCGCTGATATGGGATTATCACATGCTGTATGCAAGGGCGGCCTCCCACCTCCAGAGCTGGTGGGGCCTCGTGGTGCCCCCAGTGAGAGTAGGGCTGGGTGCAGGGGGAATGGGTGTAACAGCACCTTAAAGTCTATCTTCCATGCAATGAAAGGTAATTGGATGCCCCAGTAAAACCCAGAAACAATGGATATGGGAGTAGTCTTGCTAGTGCTGGAACCGGGTACCGACGCTGTGCCGAATGCTACAGAATTGCTCCATGTGCAACCTTAAAGGCTTCAATTCCTCTTAAATGTATTTACTTCCCTTACTGCTTTGAATTCAAAGCAGCAGGTACCTGTTATTATTTTTTTTTCCACGTGGTTTGCAGTAACTTCTGTTGGAGGACTGCGATGGAAGATTTCTATCACCAAATCACAGAATAATTTAGGTTATGATGAACCTCTGGAGGTCAGGAAGTCCACCTCCTGCTCAAAGCAGGGCTGACCTCCGTGTTACGCCAGATTGTGATTTAAATGTGATGACATTTATATAGCGATCATCACACACAACACTCAAGTGTGATGGTTTATTATTTGGTCTGGCTCTCTTGAGCGAAGGGATAAGTGGAGAAAACAGACGAGGATTTCTGTGGTTGGTGTCTGGATGACGGCGTGGCTGTTGCTGCCCAGGGATGCGTTATTCCACTGCTCTGCCATGAGCGGTGTGAGGGCTTCAGTGGGTGCAGGAGGGCTGCAGCTCCGGGGCACCTTTGGAACCATGGCGTGTATCACTTGTGTGTCACCTGACAATTAGAGCAAACGGTGCTGCAAGGAACACAGTAATTAGAGTTGACAATAGCAGCGAGAAACAACTTCAGAGTAATCTGTTTGGGGAGGGAAAACATTGTTTCCATTGTTTGCTTCTTGGCTTTCACTTTAAAATTAGGCATAGGTTTCCAGCTCTCATGTGGGAGTAGACATACTTCTGGTGTCTAATAACGGTTCCAGTAAGCGTATATTTCAGGTGCTGCTGCTGTAGAGCTTGTCGCTCGGTGTGAGCTGTGGAAGAATTGCTGCATTTCTTCAACAATTTGAGGATCTTCTGCAAAGCTTTCCCTGAGGTGGGTACATCTGCCTCTGCTGTGTTTTCTCCACCCAGGTCTGCTGTGCTGAACCACTCTTACAGCTCTAAAACCCCAAACAGCCCTAGGGTAGAACATGTTTAGAACCTAAATATTCTCTTAACTTACTCCCGTTATCAAGGGCCATGCTAGAACGTGTCAGCTTTTATACAGTGAACTTCACTGCGTAAATCTACTAGTATGGATTATTTGTTTCCTTTAACACTGAATACGGCATTTATTACAAGCAGTATGCTCAGTCTAGTGGAACTGTCTTACTGGTGATACAAACCCCTGATCGTTTGTTTTGTGGCCTCGTAAACCCAGAAGATGGGATGCTCCCCTTGGCAGCAGTGAGTGCTGGGTTTGCATGGCCAAACACATTGGGCATCCAGGAGGGGTAGCTCTGCTGTGACCTGCTTAATCCCAGAGCAGAGCTGTGCTCACCCAACCTTGATGTGTGGAGTCCTGTAATGCTGGCTGTATTTTGGCACTGTTTGTAAACCATGGGAAACTGAGCTGATGGTCTCCCGGGTGACACACTGGTGTCACTGTGTGGTGTGAGTAGCTCCAATGTTGCTGCTGTAGCATTTGCATGTTGCTTGGGATGAAGGATTAACAAATGATGGATTAGCCAAATTAATGTCTGCTATGTCAGGAAGACTTTATGTGAGGTTCAGTTTAGGCTGATGGATTTATTATTTATTATTTATTTGCTGTTGTGTGTCAGTAAGTGGCTCTCCCTAACATCATGATGTATGGTAGCTGCCCATGGTTGAGCTGCTATTTGTAAGGGTCATCATTTCCATAATTAACCCCATTTTTCATGGTCTTTTAATACCAGTACATTAATTTGTATTGGCCTGGGATGTGACAAAGCAATCCATTTCCTTGTTAGGTTTTCTTAAGCCAAAGAGCTCCGAGACATAGGACAATGACCACAGGCTTTCAGGATACCAACATCCATGTGTTTCAGCTGACTGCCTGTCGCTGAGTTTTTGTGACCTACAGCTATTTTCAGGAAGAAATACAAAGTGTAGTGGTGCCAGCAAATCCCACTTCAAAAAGAGGTGTGAAGAGTGGGGCTCTGCAGTAATAAAGCGGCATCACCCCTGCAGCCAGAGGCAGGCATCTGCACTGCAGCTGCTCACCCATGAGGATGGGGTGGCAGGGCCCTGGCTTTCCCATGCAGGCTGTTGCAGTTTTGCTCCCAGTATCCCCATTCTTATGGTTTGAATCAGAGCCTAAAGGCTGGCAGGGGGCCCTAGTTAATGGTACCGTGGGGTAATCATTTCCAATGGAAAAGCAGCATGTGTTTTAATCTTCACAAATGTATCTAGATAAGCCAGGAGACAGGATTATCTTTTGCATTACAAGGAAAGGGTGAAAAAGCCCACGCCGTGGAGCACTGTACCGCCCTTGGCCTTTTCTTCAGCCCTTGTCTTTCTCTGCATCTTGCACTGTAGAATTAATGCGATATAAACTCTGAATGCTTAAGTGATCTATTCATTTTCATTAGCTTCCTCATTGCTTGTGGCTGGTGATGGAGAGCAGTGCTGGGGACAGGGCTGTTTGCTTCCTCGAGATGCTGCACCTCCTGCGGGATGTCTGGGTGCAGCAGCTCGAGGTTGGGGTGTGGAGGTGAGGGAGCAGCGCTGCTCGTTGTCCTCACCCCCATCGTGGGGATGTGAATGGGGGACGGGCAGCCCAGGCTGGAGGCAGAGAACTGTGCCCCTCAGCGAGGCTGCGTGAGATGTGGGAGATGAATCACTCCTGCGACAACCTTCCCTGCTGGCAGGCTCCTGAGATGTTTGGCTGTGCTGTGTGCAGCGTGTACTTGAGGAAAAGGGAGAAGGGATGTTCTCTGAATCAGGGGAGAGTGACGCACAGAGACATTTTCAGGGGGATAATTTGCATATGCATTCCCTTTCTAAAAATATCGGTCACAGTGTTGCCTCTATTTTTGAGCACAAGGCTCCCTGGGCTGGTAGGTGGAGAGAACTGTGAATCTTCACTCACACTGATCCAAATACCAAAGGTCCAGTGGGGCCGCAGCGTGGGCCACCTGTGGGGAGCACCCAGAGGCAGCTGCAGGGCAAGGCAGAGGGAGACGGTCCCACTCAGCCCTTCTCTTCTCCATTCGAAGCAGTCCCTTCTCGTGTCCTTTGTCTCACCCCTTGGCACCCAACCCAAGCATGGTCCCAGTCAGAAGGCTGTGCGTGGTGCCCCTCCTGGGGGTGCAAAGGGACTTCAGGACCTCCCTCCTGCTGAGACGCTTGAGGCAGAACCCGTGTCTTCGCTTCTTAACAAATTAAGGAGCTCAATAGAAACACACATTTATCTTGAACTTCTGTCATGTAACATCCTACAGAAACAAAGCAGGAGGAGTGCTTTGATGTAGTTCCAGCCAGCCCGGGTCTTACAACTGGGAATTATGTAGCCTTTGGAGGAGAGAAAAGGTGCAAGCTGGCCACTGGTGAATGTAAGCTGGGAATAAAGCAAGGGTTGTTGTCACACGGAGGTGGTGTGGGCACAGAGCAGGTGTGGGTCCCTGTGCCTGGGGGTGTGTGTGGAGCTGTGTGGCTCTGTGATGGTGGCAGGTGATATTTCTGCTGGCTGGCACCGGGCCCTGTGGGCCCTTCCTGCATTCGGTGTGGGTCGGCAGGGCTGTGCCAGTGCAAGAAGTCTGTGTGGTGAAGATGTGGCAAAGAGCAGATTTTACTCAGGGTTACACTGACCGATCTGAAATCGGGTGGATGTTGACAGAGGAGCAAGGAGAAGGCACAGGGCTGTGCTGGCTGGGGAGAGGGCTAAAACACGACAGAACTCACGAAGCTTTTCTCTTTCCTCTGACAGTTTTGTTAGTACACTCAGGAAGTCCCATTAACACCCACTCACTCCAGGAACACGTTTTGCACCTCGGTGTGTCTTCTATGAAAAGATGTTACTGAGGAAACAGGCTGACGCTTCCTTGAAATGGCATGGCAGAGCAGTGTTGCCCTGAGCAAGCAAACAGCGGGCAGAGTGGGGCTGAGGCACTGCGCTCCCTGCAGAGCCAGCCACGGGATGGCACCGAGTGCATGGGGCCCAACCAAGGCATGGTGATACAGAAGGGTGAGCACGGCTAGGGAGCTTCTGGCAGCCCCTGTGAGGGCAGGAGAGCAGCCCGTGTTGGCTGCATTGGAGGAGCAGGGGAAATAGCGTTCAAAATGGGAGGCAGCCTGTCTCCTTGGTCACATCCAGTGTTTCTCTGAGTGTTGCTGTTTTTTTCTGCATCCTGTGAAGCTTTTTGATTTGTTTCCATCTGTTCGGTATAGATCACTTCTGCAGTTTACTTAAAACACAAATACCCTTTATGAATCCCTACAGATGGTTTTCAAAGACTTATAGAAAGACAACGATAAGATCAAGAAAATCTTGAGTGTTCGCCTCGGGGGGAAAAAAATGGGACAGTCGCTTTGCCTTGCAGCTGCAAGCCACGTCAAATCAGACACTTTGATATGTTTCATTTTCCGTCTGAAGTCTACATCTGAAAGGCAGCCTGGCTTATTTCAGTCAATGCGCAATTTTTGTTAGTTGGGGCTCTTTCTCAGCTTCTAAAAAAAATGCTCATTTGCATCGCAGAACAAAGACGGCACTTTCCCCCCCATAACTCAGTGTGCCTTCACCTGCAGCTCAGCAAGCTGCAGAGTGTGTGCGGGGTGTGTGCGTGGCCTCAGCCCTTCCATCCCACCCTTCTGGCCCTGCCTCCGACCCCCAGATCATCTCCCAGGGAAACCGTGTGGAGCAGGATGGCTGCTGCATTGCTGCTGCTCTTCATCTGCTCATTCTGGTGGTGTATTTAGTAGTTTATACTTCTTTTGGCCATCTATTTCTGTTCATCTGTGACCCAGGGCGGTGGTCACAGCACTGAGCTTGCTGGAGTTCAAGAGCATCTGGACAAAGCTCTCAGGCACATGGTCTGAGCTCTGGGAGGTTCTGTGCGGAGCCAGGAGTTGTACTCTGTGATCCTTATGGGTCCCTTCTGACTTGGGATGTTCTGTGATTCGTAGTGGTGTTGGGCATGTCCCAAAGCCAAATCGAAGGGAGCGTTCCCCTGGGTGCTGAGGGATACAGACAGATTCTGGAAGATTGGCTATGGACAGAATCAACGTGTTTGCAGAAATCAGAGTATTTGCACTGCAGATAGGGATCTGGCAAAAAAAGGGGACACGTTCACCTTAAAAGCACAGCATGTGCTTCATTACTAAGAGCCTATGATGTAAAAAAAGAAGAAAAAAAAAGGAAGAAAAAAAAAGAAAACAATCATGTAGGAGTCATGCACGTTAGCACTGGACTTTATGTGCAAAGACAAGGTGTGTATTGTTTGCCCAATTAAAAAGATAAAACCTGTAGACCACAGTCAGCGAAATGAGCTGTGAAATGAGTGATGACTCGCTGAACAGGCAGGTGCATGCACAAAGCATATGCAAACTGTTCTACTTATCTAAAGACAGGTTTATTGCCTGGTCATCAATTTACACTGAAGTTGCTTCATAAATTCGTGACCTGCCTTTGTGCTGCACTCTGGGATAAGCCGTAAAGGAAACAGCATCGCCTGTGCTACTCTTGGTTTTGGGGGTGGGAAATGAGGGCTCGCTGTGAACCTCACTCCCAGCCACAAGGAGCTGAGCTGCAGAGCCATGGCTGGGTGGTTCAGCGTGTTTCCCTGGATGCCAGCAGCGTTAGTTAGAGCACAAGGTGTCTGAAACATACAGATTTTTATTCTGTCAAAATGCAGGCTTGTAGCAAATAGATGAGGTTTGCAAACACGGTGCTGAGCTCGGACTGGGGAAGCTGTGGTCCCTTTGGGCTGTGTCGCTGTGCCTCTGCCCACCCAGGGCTTCTGCCTGTCCTCCCACTGGAGCCCCAGCAGTGTGCTATGGGCAGGGAGTGGTGGGAGGGTAAGCCCTGATTTTAAACCTCAATACAACAGAAATAGCAGCGAGTCCTATGAATAAGGCAACCTGTGCAGTAGTGCTTGGTGCAGCCATGTTAGCAGCAGCTTCCCAGAAGATGAGAACACTTGCTCTCTTGCATGCTGAATTCACGAATGACGCGGGCTGCTGCTTTGCAGTGCTCTTCATAAGTCAGAGATGGCATGCTTCCTACAGGAGCTCTACAGCCACTCCAATCAAACAGGTGCACGTTTGGCTTAGGGATTCAGGGCTTGCCTCAAAGAGATCGCTTCCCAGTTCACACCAGAAGTGTGTGTTTCTAGAGCTGCATGTGTCCCACAGGCTGGTCCAGGAGGCTCTAGCAAAAACTGAGTGTTGGCTCATTGCTAAGCGTTGATACCTATACACAGTAACTATATGAGATTATTTTGTATCCAGGCAGTGAGTCTGAGAGCCAAATAATTGTCGGAAAATTTCAAGCGGCTTGAATTGGGCGTGTGATCCATTACACATAACCTCACCTGCTGAAACTCCTGGAGAAATAACTATGGTTTGATTGCTGGCTGCTGAATTCACTGCCCCCAGTCTGAAGTTGCAGAGGCACGCGCTTCTTAAGGAGAAGTTCAGGAAATCTGAAGCTCGTGAAGCCAAACGCATCTGGTGGCTGTGCTTGTGATGGATTTCACGCTCAGCCGTGTGCTCTGACGCTTGTCTCCAAAGAGCATTCATTTCAAAACGAAGGGCGAGAGCATGCCTGAAACAAATTGTTACCAAATTGCATTGATTAGATTTATATACATATATATTTTGTGACACCCGTTCTGGGAAATTTCCTTTTCTCAGTCTTCAGAGCATCTCAGTCTAAAGCTTCAGATCTAAACGCTGCCAGACCACCAGATTTGTCCTGTCTGAAATTAAAGGAACTGCAATTGCATCCTAAAGTTCCCCCATCCCTGCGAGCAGGCGCACAGCCTCCATGTCCCCAAATCATTGCCTGCAAAGGGTAGAATTCAGGGCCTGGATGCAGGATGGCTCTGTGGTGTCCCTGGAATAGAATGGCAGAATCATTAAGGTTAAAAAAAAAAAAGACACACTAAGATCGCCCAGTCCAACCATCAATCCATCCCCACCACATCCCTCAGTGCCACAACTGCCCTTTCCTTGAACACCTGCAGGGACAGTGACTCCACACCTCGCTGGTTACCAATGCATTACTGCTCTTTCTGAACAGAATTTTTTCCCAGTATCCAAACTGAAATGATCTGAGAGGTGTTGTTGATGTGACATGCACCTGTACATGCATTAATAGCATGGACCTGGTACTTTCAGGGCTTGTGATTACTAATTATTGCATATGTGTTATTTTATCTGTCAAAAGAACCTCTGCTTCTGACAGACAGGTGAAAACTGCCATTAAACTTAACAAAAATTTCTATTTTTCTCTTGATTTTGCGTGTATTGTCTGCAGCAATATGCTGTGTTATAGTCTTTGAGAAAGTGATGTGCCAATTCTATAGCTTGTTCCTGGCCACCGCAGGCTTTTGATGGAGCTGAGTTATGACCCCAGCTGTAAAATACCGTATGGTGTTCGTAACGCAGGGATGTGGTTCTCATAATGAATTAAATTAATCTACATATTAAAATGCAGCACTGTGTCCCCTGCTCCCAGCAGCTGTGTGTCCACGTCCCCCTGCCCTTTGCTGTAGAGAGTGGCATCACCTTGGTTTGGTTTGACTCCATCTGGCAGCTCGTGATGGCTCAGCACAGTGAGGGTGCTGCAGGATGAGGTGCTGCCCAATGCCAATGCAGATTCTGGGGAGGATGGGCAGAACATGAACCCAGGTCTGTCTGCAGGATGGGGCTGGCTGCGTGTGGCACGGTGAGTGCATTCCTAGTGAAGGCAATGAGGGATGGGGCAGCAAGGATACAAGCAAGGTTCAGGTTGGGTGTTAGGAAAAATTTCTTCTCAGAAGGAGTGGGGGCAGACCAGGGAGGTGGTGCATTCACCGTCTGTGGAGTGTACAAAAGACATGGAGATGTGGTACTGAGGGATGTGGTTAGGGGGCATGGGGGGGTGGTTG
>JAOWBP010004343.1:1966253-1984699 GCA_028571105.1 Tragopan temminckii
GGTCTTTTCCAATCTTAATTGATTGTATGATTTCAAGGCAGACAAAAAGTTCTGACTGCGGCAAGAGGAGCTACCTGATGGCAGGGAATTCATCTAAGGACACAATTTGTGAGCTGAGAATTTTACTTGTGCCTTTCTTCTCCTGCCCTTTGCAATAGGGAACTGACCCGTGCAGTCATCAGTTCATCCCTCCACATGCAAGAACACATTTGCAAAATCTATCCTTAGCTTTTAGTACCTCTAGGGAGTCCTCACAGCGGTGTTTGAACAAATCCCTTGCTCATAATGCAACCAGCTCTTCCACTCACCTCTCAGAAGCGTGCAGCTCCTGGTGGCACAGGGTTGTGTGTGGGGGCTGCGCCCCAGGAGCACAGTGCAGCTGATCCCAGCCCTTGGGGAGTTTGGGGGCACTGCTTCACCTGGTGAGAGGGGCTGTGGGGAAACAAAGAGATAAGATGGAGTCCCACTGCCACAGAGAGATCAGAGCAAAGGTTGTCCTTCAGAGACCACTTCTCTTCCTGCCCCAACCCGCTGAGCACCCCACCACCTTTCACAATGGCAGCAGTGCTGCATCCCACGAGCAGTGTGGGTGTCACTGCTGTGGGCAGGCAGTCCAGCTCCTGGCTGTAACATGAGTGCCCAGGTGTCACTTGGGTGACTTGTTGCAGCTCACTGAATGTGTCTCTTGGAAATGCTTTGGTGCAACAAAATTGGATGAGAGGTTGGTGCTTTCAGAGAGGTGACTTCAGGTCACCCACTGAGCTCAGAGTCCCAGTGTTGTTGCTTACACAGCTCTGGGCTGTGTGCTCGGTTTGTGCTCTCCTCACTACAAAGCCCAGCACTGAACCCCTCCCTGCCGCTGCCCCGTGCTGGGCTGGGCCGTGGTGACCCCGCTCCCTGCTCTGGCAGTTTTTCCAGTCCATGATGTCATGGTGCCCAGGTTGTGTAAGAGGTGTTATTAAGAAGAAATGGTCTCTGGCGCTCTTATGAAACGAGAGCATAGGGTTGGGTTTTGTTGTTGTTTTTTTTTCCATACGTTTTTTTAAGGTGGCTGCTCTTTCCAAACCCCTCTCGTTACAAACCAAAATCTGCTGTCTGCTCCGTGCCAGCACTTCTCCCGTGTCACAGGGTGTGCCTGCTTCCTTAGGAGCATGGCCTGTGTGTGTCTGTGCATCATGACAGGCGCACAGAGTGGGATCTGATCCCACAATGCTCTTCCTGCTGCTTTTGCCCAAGGAAAAGCCAAGTTATGGGTGAACCCACACTTCTGCTCACGCTCTTCAGGGTTTCTATCCTAAATCTGTTCCATCTTCAGGTGAACAAGCAAGGTGAAAACAGTTTAATACCAACGTTTCTCAATTGGCTGAATGCATTTCTTTTTTTCCCCCCCATCTGAATCATAGAGGAAAAAAGCCATCAGAGCATCAGCTCAGAAGGATAGAAGAGCTGTGTTCCACCTCATAAAGCACGCGGTGCAAAAGAGCGGTGCGTAATGCTGAGTGGGCAGCTCCGTGCTAAGTGCAATAGATTATCTGCAGCTTGAGTTTTGAGGACCATCAGTCATGTGGTTTCCAAGAAACTGAAGATTTACGCCGAGAAATGATTTGCAGAGTAAAACTCTGAATGCGTCAGGAAAAGAGGTGCATTGGAATAGAGCTGTGCTCACGAGCAGCTGGGCAGCACGCTTCTAAAGGAGGCTTTTATTTTTTCCTAAATGTACCTGGTGTCCTGTCCTGCCTCCAAAGTTAGTTTGAGGATAATGAAGCAGAAGCTGTCACACAGGTTCCCAGGGGATGGGCCATTGACCAGCCACTCTCTCTGGTTTCTCTTGCAAAGTGAACTTTCAGAACAACAAGAGCACAAGAGAGGCCTGTTCCTAGCAGTTGATTTGCACAACAAGACGTGGCACAAAGCAAAAAGCAGCACCAGGACAAAGCTGGGTTGGCTGCCTGTTGGCTCCCTCAGTACTCCCTGCCCACCTGGCAGCTCCTGGCTGCAGCCTGTATGGGTGGGAGCTGGCACTGCCTGGCTGCTGCGCTTAAGCTAAATGCAATAGGATCGCTCTGCAGTGTTTGACACATCTCTAAGAGCAGCATCGTGACACTGTTGACACTGAACGTTCACTAATGGCATCTCCTGCCAAACTCCCATGTAAAACGAGTGGGATGACAACAGCAGCATTTAAAAAAAACTTCCTTCAAGGGAGCATTTAAAATTTCATCAGGTCTAACTGGCATGGCAGATCTGCAGATGTGGAGGATATACAGTTTCCCCTGCTTGCTCACAGCTCCGTCCCTCGAGGCGCAAACCCCAGCGGTGTGGCATCCCCAGCACAAGGTCCCAGCACACCACGGGACTGCTGCACTGGTTCATAGCCCAGCTCCCAGCTTGGTCCTCAGACCCAGCGCTTAGCTACTGCCTTATTCGTGGGCTTAAAGTGCTTGTTATTTATGAGTATATTGCTTTAGCTCTTTGGTCAATGAAATAAAATATAATAGTACAAAATGAAAGCCGAGCTTCTATAAATAATGTGGCTGAGTTAATCAGTAGCTAATGAACTGCTGGTGAGGATGTAAGCAGGAAAGAATTACTCTTTTCTGTGCTATTTCGGTGGACGTTTCTAAGTGTGGGTGCAGTTATATTAGTTTAAATCTTCTCCACAAATACAGCTATCGTGTAAACATTTAATACAAATATAACTTCAGCCACACTTTTGCTAACACAAGCTACTTTGCTAAAAAGCGCTCCTATTTAAATATTTATCCAAAAAAAATGGGTAGGTTTTAAAACACGTCCTTAGTTCTGACAGGGTGAGCCCCTTGTTGAGAGCAGCAGGGCTGGGACGGAGCAGGGGGAGAAGAATGGCAGCACAGATGTGTTTGTGCCAACGCTCAGACGCTCCCTCGCAGTATTGAGCTGCGGTGGAACGAAGCAAAGCGTTCCCAGTCCTGATGGGTTTCAGATATCTGCCTATCAATGGCGTTTGGAATCTAAGCATTCCGACTGCTGACATTTTTATTCAGCGGAGGTTGTTTATTGATTTCTCTTTCAAGTTGTTCCACTCCCAGAAATAGAGTTTGCAGGACTTTTAAGTACACGTTTGCGGCCAAAGGATAACAAAGGAGAAAGAAAATCCATTCTTCTCCAACGTGCAGCTCGCATCCTGAGCGTGGCTGTGCTGTCCTTCCTCCACCCCGCCGTGGCAATAAGAAGTTCCTCCCGTTGCTAAGTATGGCTAATAAAGTTGAAAAACACCTTTAGAAAAATGATTAGGCGGATAATAAAGTATGTCAACTTGAAAATATGCATTCTTCATGTGATGACTGGAGATAGTTTATCACTTTATGAGTGACACATCCATTTATAAATATTTATTCTCTCCAGTGGTACTGATAAATCTTTTGAGCCTATAAGCCCATTGATACATACACAGTAATATCATTTGTCTTTCCAATGCATTTTATTTATTATTGACTAATTGCCTGCCAGATTGTAAATATGATAGGGGTGGCATTGTGCTTTGATTAACTGTATGTTAAAGTACCCAGAGGAATTTAGACCCAGCTCTGAGCAAAGACATCCGCGGCAATAAATTGTATATTTGGAAATCAGCTCTGCAGCATGGAGCTGCAGCACTAGTTAAACAAGCTGAGCAGAGGCATTTTCCAGAGCAGTTTATTTTGATTAATGGGTTCCCAAAAGCCTCTTGCTGCTGTTTACAATGGATTTGCTGTAATATTTACAATAAACTGGGGTTAGTCAAGAGAGTTTTAATGTACTTCAGCAGGTTACTTACACGTCCCAAACCAGGGGCAAGAATGTGGTGCAAAGGCAGCTGCTCCACATTGGTCCGTGGTTGGATTAGATGATCCTAGAGGGCTTTTCCAGCACTAACAATGCTGTGATTCTGTGTTTTGTCCTTCACTGCGAGGCCTTCAGGCACAGGCAGCTTTCCTCTCTCTCCCTCTGGTTCCCCTCTCCTACATTTCTTAACCAAGCGTTTTGGTCTGGCTCAACACAGCTCGAGCCATCTCGGCGATGGCTGGGGATAATTTGTCACAGCAGAACTGACAATCCATTTGTAAATATTTATCCTCTGCTGTGACACTGATGAGTGATGGATGGGCTGAGCATGCAGCGCGCTCCCTGATCCCGTGGCCCCATGAGCCACCATCAGAAAGCCCAAATGTTGTTATCCTGCACTGATAGAATCCCCTGGTGGAAGTTTCCTGCCCAAACCAACGCAGAAGAGGGCAGACGCCTCAGCTGAGCACCGTGCCCTGCCCTGCCCCGTCCATAGGATGCTTACAGCAGCACATGCTCCTTCCGTAAAAACGGAGCTGCTTTGTCAGGCCATACTTATGCACTGTGTAACTTGACAGAAATCCTATTCTAATTAGCACCTGCTGATCGCTGTCTATGATGCTATTTAGCTAACTGTACCTTGGGCAGTGAAAAACAAAGCAAAACCAAACCCAGTCCATAATTTTGCCCAAATAGATGTCATAGCAAAATGTGCATGTTCCCCAGAGGATGTGGATGTGCTCTGCCATACCCCTTTGTGTCCTGCAGGAACACCTCCCTGGAGACATTCTGAACCTTCCCCAGCAGTCCCATCACCTGAACCTGAGGGGTGCTTTGCAGGTGAGGAGGGGAAAGGAGAACTCTGCAGGTCTGAGATGGGAAAGCCCCAAGAACAGAATGCTCCAGAGTTGAACATGGAAGCAGAAGCCAGGGATGGGTATTGTGCCAGAGGGTGACCCAAATCAAGGGAGGGTTCATCATTTCTGACGTGAGATACAATCTTGCTCACCATACTTCAATATTTATTTGTTTGTTTGTTTATTCATTCATTTTGTTTAAGCCCTGATTTCTTCACACTTAAGTGAAAGGCAGTGCCATTATCCAGAGTTGCTTTGCAGCCTTTTCTCCATGGATGCAGGATAATCAAGCTCTCTTTGATTTCCATTATGCTTTTCAGTGGATCTGAAATGTAATTAATTAATTGATTCTTGCTGCCAGTCCCCTAATTAACAGTAAATAAAAATTCATGCCAGGGTTAATAGCTTTAAAGGTTGGAGGCAAGAGTTCTATGCAGGTCTGTTGCCTCTTCTGTGGTTCATTTGGACTATATTCCCTGTTATGCTTTTAATTCCTAATCAATTGAAAGTTAATTTCATTCTTAACTAAAAGAAAGCCAGAAACGGGCTACTGTTATGCAACTGGTTTTGGTTTTTGGCCCTTGCAGGTCTGTTTTTCTAGGCTTGTTATAACACAACAAGGACCCGATGCTGGTGTTACACGACCTCCAAAATCAGAGAGATTTGTGCCGTGGATAGGTCCTGCACCCTGTGCTCCCAGTGCTTGCTGTAAATGCTGTTCTCTTTGCTCTTTATTGTACAGGACAATTACTGTGTGGATCCATTATTTACTATTTGTGCAGGATATGAAGTGCTAAGTAATATTATGTGCAGCCTGGTGGAAGTTTACTAACAAAAGGTCAGGTCGTTTTTATCCATTATCTCTTACTAGACAATAAAATTGCAACAGACTAGACAGAATTATTGAAAATATTGCTGTATGTGTTGGCAAAATGAATTATCTGAACAACTTCTCTCCCACATGGGAGCACTGATTCTGAGGTGCCTCTGAGATCCACACTCATTGGCAATGCCAGCATTTACGCTGCTAACTGGGGCTCCTGGCTTCTCATAAA
Source organism: Tragopan temminckii (assembly GCA_028571105.1). Taxonomy (NCBI): domain Eukaryota; kingdom Metazoa; phylum Chordata; class Aves; order Galliformes; family Phasianidae; genus Tragopan; species Tragopan temminckii. The sequence goes on from JAOWBP010004343.1 coordinate 1,971,970, forward strand.
CCAGCAAACCCTTGAAAGCATCCCTGTGAAATTGATCTAAAAAACACTATCTAGATCTCTTTTAAAAAGTGAGAGAAATAGGAAGGAAATGCTCTTCCTTCCTTACTGATTGCTGCTTTCACTTTCACGTCCCTGTGAGTTCTTGGCTTGACCTGTTCTCATCCCCAGCTGTGTGTGGGAGAACCACCGAGGCTCTGCTAAGATGTCTCAAGAAGACATTCAGAACTGATATCATAAACAGCGAAACAGGACCCTGTTTGATAAAAATGTCCAGCTCTGCTTCTATCTTTTTGTGTTGTCAACTTGATTCTTTGCTCCAATTGGGGTATCCATTCCATGCTCTTACTTTAATAATCTGCTGCTCATCTGCTTTGCTGGGCAAATATCATGCTCAGGATGCTGTCAGCCTTTAGCCTTGACCATCCTAATACATAATGCAGATGATAAAAGCCAGTGTAACAGAAAAGAGGTCCCGGGGAGAATACAAACCATGACAAAATAAGAAGGAAGCAGATGGTTAGGTATTAAACTGCAGTAATAAAATAACATCTGGCAGAATATCACACACATGCACTGATGCCCATCTGAAGAGTGCACTGATTTAAGTAATATGCTTCTCATTTTGGTGCAATTAACACCAAAATTTGCATAGCAAACAGTGGCAGAGCATACAGAGACTTCTTTTGAAAAACACAATCCAAATACATCTTTTCTAGGAGGGGATTGGCCTTTGTGGACACCCATGGCTTTCTATAGTGTGGAGTAAAGCAATTAATGAGTCATACCTTCCTGCTGGCCAGAGAACCCATTATTCTGTTTACATACAGTCTGGCAGATGTACATGTTTGCAGGGCTGGAAATTAAAAGATAAAAGGGGAAGAGCATTTGACCAAGTGGAACATCGCTCCGCCCTGCACCACAGAGAGAAGGACACTGTGCAGATGAGGTAGATCCATACAGGAAACCTGTCCACCTCAGGTGCTCTCCCACTATTTCCTTACGCGAATGAGCTTGGGAAGGAGAAACCTCAGGGCTGGCTTTTGCCAAGGAAGCGGGAGGGGAGGAGCAATCCCTGCCTGCTCCGACAAGCCGCAGGGCAGCGCTGCATCCCCTGCAGGCACTTGGGCCCTGCTTCTCACCAGCCCTCGCCTGCCCACAAACCAAACCCTGGGCCAGATGAGGATGGTTAAAGTTCATTTCATGTTGGTGAGCGTGTGGAGTGGGTTCTGAAGGGATGTGCTGGGAAAGATGTGGGAGCACAGACATCTGCTCCATGGGGGAACTCGCCGGGCCCTTCATCACCAGCACTGCAACACCGTGGTGACCAGATGCGCGCAGGGATTGCAGTGGGGAGGGTGCAGAAGTGCTGTGTGAAGGCCCCCACTCTGCCCTTATTTGGATGAAAGCGTTTGCAGTTTGGAGATGGAGAGCATCTGAGTGCTGGAAGCTGCACCATGCTTTGCTACCCTGTGCAGAGGGCTGTGGTGTGTTAACCTATAGAGATGTTAGCAGGCAGCAGATGTGAGGTTGTCAGTGTGACGTCCTGCGTGAAGCAGAAGCTGCTGTGCTCTGTCTGAGCAGAGTTACTGCCAGATTCCTGGGCTGCACAGAGCCTGGCATTTCTTCCAGCATCAATGTCATTTCCATTTGAAAACTTCCAGTCTGACTTGTGATAAAAGAACTTTCATTTTGATACTCCCTGCGAAATAAAGTGCTGACAAAGAAAAGAAGCATGGAAAAGGCTTTGTCTGCATATACCTGCATGTCCCATGGCAGATGTGTACAGTGTTTAGGTCATCTACTTTCCTGTGGCAGCCTGTGGCAGCAGTACAAGTAGGAATAATAAGGCATATGTTTTTCTTAGAGCAGCCACAGGTATAGGGCAGCAGCAGAAAATGCTGGGAGGCGTCTGAAAGCTGGGAGGATATTTATGGGTGGAGAGGGCTGTGGTGTTAACAGAAACGTGTCCTACCACGGCATTTCCAATGAATAATAGCACCTCATCCCAGTGCAAAATGGGGCTCTGAGTGTGGCTGAGGAGCGAGTGATGGGCTGAATGAGGAAACGTTTGCAGAAAAAGAGCCTGCTCCAGCTAGTTTCACTCTGCTTCTGCATTTCTGAAGATGGTTTAATTTCCTATGTGCTGCCTGTGTTTTGCTTATATTTCTTCTCCTCAGCCTCCCTCAATGATATCCCAGTGCCTGCCTTCTCAACAGTAACAGCAATAATAGCTGCAATATATTTAATAGCTACCCACTGCCAGCCTCACTCAGCCTTCCCAACAGATTCCCCAAGGTGCTGGATGCATAATGCATTTCCCAGCTGGGGATCAGACCTAGTGAGCATCCTCTCGCTTGCAGCACCTCCTAGCTGGCAGCCTCCCTGCTCCGGGAGAGGCACAGGAGAGGTACTTTCCTCCTCCTTGTGGGTGGGAAGCAGAAGGATTGCAGCGTGAGCCTTTGCTCTAGGCAGCAGCAATTCACCCATCCTCTCTGCATCCCATCCCCAGCCATGTGAGCTGTGGGCAGCAGAGGTACAGGGTTGGAGGTAGGGACAAAGGGGAGATTTTGCTGTAGATGACCCAAGTTGGCTTTTGTGAGAACGTTCTCCAAATGGCAGTGTTTAACCTTGAAAGTTGTGCTCTCTTCAGGAAGAAGGAACTAATTCTATTATTCATTTACGTGGCTTTATATGCAAGAAAGATGGGAAGCAAGTTGCTCATCTGAACTTCTGCACCTTCTGGTGTCGTTCAGGATGGGACCATCTTACAGACACTCATCACATGACTCACTGACTGATGGTTTAATCCAAAAAGAGGAAGAAAAGGCCACGGTAGAGTTGGGAAATGAACCCAGGAATGTTGACTTTGAACTACAGCAAACCCATTGCAGTGCAGTATTGCACTCAGTACTTTGCTTGGTGTTCAGCCACGGCTTTAAAGTTTGTCCAACAAAGTTAAGAAGTCAGGAGGGGGGTAATTTTTGTTCTTCAGATGAGGAGACCGAGAAATCTAAAAGCCTGCTGCTCACAATAACTTATTATTGCTCTTTATTTGATGGAGTGACTCACATAGCACATAGCTTTGGGAACAGGTCTGGGGAAAGCTAGAGCTGAAAACACAGCCAGCTGTACAAAGCTAGCTATTTCCTACACAGCATCTACTTCAAAAGAATAAAATAGATGTCTCCTTTTTTCTATCCAAAAAGTCACTGCAGAAGCAGCTTTCTTTTGTTATCTCCCAATAAACGTGTCTCTGTAATAGTGGAATTTACTGCTGGGGGTGTGCGTTTCTCACCACTGCTTCCCCTTACAAAGAAGCTAATCTATCTTCTGCTGGAGAAGGCAAATGATGTCATGTTTCCTGTATTTCAGCCTACTTTCCAGCTGCTGCAGAAAGGCAGGGCTGGAGGTAAACCCTCGGCTCTGCAGGAGCAGAATGGGAGCTGCTGGGCTGGGGCTGAGCTGCATCAGTGCCACAGGAGCGGACCCCAGGCACAGGGTTCTGTCACCCTTGGGTGACTTCTTGTCCCTCACACGCTGACCTACCCAGTGTGCCCAGCCCTGCAGTCTGCTCAGCACGGGCAGGCGTGGGAAGTTTGCACTGGGAAGAGCACTGCCTGGGGCTGGTCTGACCTCCAGCGAGAGCCCCTGGGGGCTGCTCCGACCCACCAAACATCAGCAGAAATAGCACTGAACGAGAGGTGAAACCCAATGCCTCGCTCTTCCTTGTTGCTCGCTGAATTTACCACCTGCACGTGCTGTCCCCTTCCCCAGGAGAGCTGTGTGCAGCCCCACGGCTCTGCTGGCTGCGTTTGTTTGGCTGTAATTCTGTCCTTTGCCCGTGTACCAGCAGAGCACGCCTTTTCTTATATATTATCCTTGCAGAGCAATAGCAAGAAAATAAAAATGAGTAACAGCTTGTTTCCCAGCCCTGGATGGAGCAAAAATTTTGATGAATGGACAAACTAGTTGCCTGGAAAAGAGCATGAATAATTTGCAATGAATAATATTCAAGTGTTACCTTTTTTTTCCACCCATAAATTGCTTGCGAACTTCTTTTCCCCTGAGCTGTTAGTCACCAGAGCAGGCAGAGAGCAGCGTGCTGGAAGCATTTGTTTGCTGCCACTCGGAGCCGCGGCCGTGCGCCGGTCACTCTGATTGATGGAAGCCTGTAGCAGCAGGTTGCTTGGGTTGACACCTTGAGGTTCCCGGGGCTTTGCATGTATTTCTGTCACAGGCAATGACAAATGCTGAAACAGCTGTTGCTTTGCTACTGTTTGTAATTTATAAATTATTGCTTCTACAAGTCTCAACCAACATGGGAGCTTGACAGAGTCCTGGGTTCAGAACGAAGTATTTTATGAAACATACCTGTGGATCTCTGTGCTGCTGAGGAGGCACAGCTCACCACTTCTCCCCCAGCACTCAGGGGTGCAGGCTGTGAGCTGAGGTGCAGAGTGGTGACCTCTGTCACCTCCCCCTTGCTTGCATCAGCGTGGCACACTGCCTCCTCAGAGCTGCTCCCCTCCATTGCTCCCTCCTTTCCGATTTCTATTTCTTTTCCATTGCCTTATTCTAATCAGCTGAGGCTCTTCTCCTTTTCCTTCTTTTGCTTGGACTCCAAGCAGTGTGAAGGAATGACCTCTCTTTCACGCACATGATTGCATTTTAAACTTTAATAGCTTCCATACCATTTCCTAAGAGTCACTCTGCTCAGCTGAAGGTCTCTGCATTGCACTCAGGTTTAGGGAGCAGCCAGGATGTGATGGGAAAGTACAGCCTTTGTGTCAGGTCCCCATCTGCATGATGGACACTTCACATTTAAGCCACGCTTCGTTCTGAGCTGAACGTATGTAAGGCTGGGGTTCATCACATGGAGCACTTACTGGCATCACACAGCTGTAAGAACTCTGCTTTGCCTATGAAGAGATCAGAGCATAATGTGGCTAATGCTAATCAAGAGATATCTGAGCAGTGTGCAGTAATTTCTTAATAGATGCCAGCAGAAGAGGCTTCGGGGGCTGAACGTGGCCCAGCACAGAGCTTTCCTCTGCCACAATGTCTCCTGTGAAGGGCAGGCAGTGCCTCCTTCCCGTGTGTGTGCCTTCAGGGCCAGCAAAGGAAGCCAGCACAGGCGAGGTTAGAACAGCCCTGAACATGGAACGTGGGTTTTGGGGATGCCATGCGTTTAATGACTTATTTCCTCTTTGTGCATCTTCGACTAGCTGTGGCCTTTTTCCCAGGAAAGAGAGTCAGCTGTGATACACAAGGAGGGATCTGAGAAGAACGGCTTGTTAGCACGGGTCCCAGAACAGGGAGGTTAAAGCCCAAATTACTTCCTGGCTGCGAGAGACGTGAATTATTAGCTCCTGGGTGGATAGCTCTGCTACCAACTTTGATGTTATGAACTTTGATGTGACAGTGGCTGCTCAAAGCAGTGGGAAAAGTATGTGTAGAGACCTGAAAGGTCTGCAGAAATCAGAATAAGGGCTTTTTACTTATGGCATCTGTCTTTTTCTCTCTTGGCGAAGTTGTCTCAGAGGCAATTAGTACAGCTAGGACGGGGATGAGCAGAGGTTTCTTCTTTGCATCTTTTGCTGGAAAAGCCCAAATTGCAAGGCTTAGACAGAGATTTGAAGTGCAAGGGGTGAGTGAGAGGTTAGGCCTTGAATAATTTTAAACCATCCCTGGCATCGAGGAGAAAGCAAGCGAACAGCACGCTAAAAATTAACTGTTTATTGCCTGAAGCAATCGCCATACCTGTAAGCTGGCACTATTTGAGCACTGATGCTGTGGTGAACACCCAACCCCTTCCCACCGGCGCTGTGCACACCCCGCAGTGCACAGGGAAGAAATTCTCTTTTCCTCTGCAGATCGGAAAGCAGAAGAGCAGAGTCATCTTCCCCTGAGAAGGAATTTCCCGGAGCAGATGTTACAGCCTGCGATCCCACTATCTCTGGTATCACTGCTGGAGGAACTGCTGTGCTTCTCGGAGCTCTGTGTGCAGATAATGCAGTCCCGCTCCCCTGGTCACGTCCCTGGAGCAGAGATAAGGCCTTGCTCGGCGTCAGTAAATCCTGCCTGCTTGCAAGCATCCCTGCCCGCATTGAGAACTTACCTCTGAAAGGTGATAATGTGAAAAACATCCCGCCACATTTTGTAACGGGGATCTATTTCTGTGCTGGCGCTCTGCAGGCTGTGACCTCCGGGTGGCTGCTCTGTGCTGTCCTCTGGCACCGAGCAGAGAGAAGGCAGCTCAGTGCCAATCATCTGCAATGACAGCCTGCGAGGCCTGAATCCAGCCCCTGCTTCTGCTTGTGCACTGCCCGTGATTTAAAGCAAGTCACTCAGATGTTCTGCTCCTCATCTGTAATGTAAATGTCATTTCCCCTCTGCCTGCCTGCCCTCTACAGATCAGGCGCTGCTCCATTTTGGATGCAGCGTCCCTGCAAACTGCCTCAGGTCATGAAGTACCCCGAGGGATGCTGGTACCACCAGTACTTCACTTTCCTCCAGTTCTTTGCTAACCTGACTGTGAATTTCAGGAGATTTTCTGCAGTATTTAAATCCCCACTTCTTGACTTATCTGGTGAGGTGAGAACTTCACTGCCTGTGTTTTGTTTGGGTTTTTGCCTTATCTTTTAAGGAAACATTACCAGCATCAGTGCAAACCTGACCCCAAACGTTCAGCACTGGGGTCCTCCTGGAGCTCACACCATCACTCTGAAACTGAGCCCAGCAGTTTCTTTTGGACAGATGGCTGTTATGGAGTAGGTATCTTCACGAATGTTTCTCTTCTGGGACCTATTTGGTTTACCTGCTGGCACATAGCATGTATTGGACATCTCAGAAAAATTATACCAGCATTTAAATGTTTTAGAGCCCAAAAGAGTAAAATCTCTGCTCTCAGCTTTCCCTCTGGGGCTCCACAACAGCTGCAAGAGTTAAACTACGTGTATGGGCTGTCCTACATTGCAGGAGCTGCATTCATATCTTTCTTTCTCAGCCTCCACCTCCTCCTATTCAATTTCCAGTCTAGACTGTTTAAAAATATCTTGTTACTGCTTTTCGTTTTTTTTCTTTTTCCTATGGGGAAAGGGCACTTGTGAGACAATGCTCTCAAGTGGAGATGACACAGATTCATTGCATGTTAGTGCACGATAACAGGAGAGGTTCCAGCAGGCTCTAATATGTAATAAACTGCAAAGGCATAAATTGCATATGATTAAACCTTTGATGGTGGGCTGTTAGGAATTCCCAGTGTAACATGCCATGCCACATTTTACATCAACCCCAGCAATGACAGTGCCAGACTCATTGGCTCCAAGGGGTTAATTATACATTATGGATGAAAACAATGCAAGGATGCTTGCTAATACTTAATTATTTGCATGGTAACCTTGGGTGACTCCCTTACTGCTGCTGCCAATTCACCATGCTCACCTGGGGCAAGTTAGGAAAAGGCTTGTCATTCCTCACCCTCCGATTTCTTTCCACCCCTCCTTGCTGGTTTGTTCCTATTTGCAACACCCATTTGCTTGTCAAGGTGTCTGACAGGTGGAAAGCCCATCTGATTATTGAAATTGTAAGGTCAAAGAAAATTAAATCCATCTGCCAGGGATGGAAGTTTGTAGCTGATGCTGAGCAGGGCAAATAGAGATGAGAGGCAGGTGCTTTGGGGTGGTTTTTCACAGGAGTGATTAAGCAGGGGGTGATTAAAAGGGTCAGGGAGGAAGAGCAAAATGCTGTGTGATGTGAGTTCTTACATCCCTCTGTGTTTGTCCTGCTCCAGGTGAGTCTGTAGCCTTCCCTGGGGTGTGCTTTAGCTGTTGGGTTGGCTGTTTGTGGCCCCTGTCCATATGGGGGTTGCTGTGTCCCTGACTGTGTGAGCTGGCTCAGTGGGTCCCAAAGCCCATCTGCATTGATGTCTACAGTGAGGGTGGTTCAGGCACTGGGGTCTCAGCAGTAGGGTGGGAGAGGTGTTGATCTTCTGGAAATGGAGCCTTTATGGCTGATGGGGCTGTAGTGCTGCTGGTGTGCATGTGTCTGTATTTCCCTATAGCTAAGTCCTGCTGGAATCTCAGGGAGGTCTGCCTCCAGCCTGAAGGAATGCTTGATGGTTTAAAAATTAAAAAAGGAGGATAAAAATAAAAGGTCTGGTGGGAAACCGATGGTAAATAAGGCTCTGACCTTCTCTGAATTGTTCTTGTGCAGTGAATCTAGCCAAGGACTCTTGAATAAAACAAACTTGAAGTTTCTAGGCCAAGCGGGTTTTGAGATATGGCTCTGCGATAAATTGTTAGAGGAATATTTCAAAGACTGAATTGCACCTCATTTTTCAAAGCCCCATATCTCACAAACACCTTGTCTGATCTGCCACAAATTTTGTCAATAAATTATCCTCTGGCTACTGATCGCATATGCAAAGTGTTGAACTGAAAGAGCTGCACAAATCTTCACCCTCAGCTTCGTCACCTCCCTCCTGGAGGTGCTGCCCTTCCCCTGCTCATTCTGGGACATAAAATAATAGTTCTATACAATCTAGGCTGATTGGTGCTGAGTGGTGAGTCGTGGCTTACAGCATCTCCCCAAACCCTGTGGTCTGCACTAGCACAGCTGTGGAAGCTGCCCCCTGGATGGGGCTGCGTGCTTTATCTGGTGGCTCTGTGCAGCAGCTGGTGGAGAAGGCTTCTGTTTCAAAGATGTGGTTAAGTGCTTCTTTTTCTCTTTCTCTCCCCCATTTGTACACTTGCAAAGATAAGCCCCTTCTCTCTTGGTATCTGCATTCAGATCCGCGGGGGAATTAGCAGAACTGGCAGCACTGTCCCACAACAATGGGATAATGACCCCGTCCTCGTAGTAATTTGTTCTATGACATTATAGGGATTCAAATGAAATAATCATTTTAAGAACAGAATAAAGAAGTTTTGCATGTCTATACTTAGGATGATTACTTCTTTTCACACTGGTCTCTTTGAGTCTTTCTTTGGTTCCAAAGGAAATAGATTTATATTTTTTTTTTTCCCACAGATCCTGTCTGAAGCCTCTCAGATTTTTGGCAATACGGCTTTCAATTAAAATTAATAAAATTAACAATTTATCAGAATTAGATACTCCATGGTAAGATCTATACTCATGTGAGAGACTTGTAATAAATTTAAAAATAAATTTTTGAGGAAGTATCTGCTATGCTGAAACAAGAAGGAGAAATCTGGGACACTGAGACTCATTTAAGAGTCTCTTAAAGTCTTTCTAAGATAACGTTGCTAAAAAACCAAAAGGTCACTGAGGTGGGGAGGTGCTGTGCATCTCCAGTCAATCATTTCAGCAGCTTAGTGTTGAAATCGAAATCCTATCCATCCTCCTTAAAAAGATGTAATCAATAATGGCAATTGAGAAGACGGGGAATATCTTCATTAATATCCTCTCTAATGTGAGGTTTAAATGTCATTATGTTATTAGCCAGGTACTGCTTAGCCATGGAATGAGACTTGGATGTTTTTTGGAGCTTTAGATGCCTTGATGCAGTATGGGAGGCTTGGGCTCAGAACGGAGAGGTCAGGGTTGATGCGGAGGTGTTGAGATGGCTACGATGGGCACAGAGCAGGTGGGGAGTGCTGGTGATGGGAGGGACTGTGCTGCTGGCATGGGGCGTCTGGAAGCCTTTGTGGGAAGCTGTCCTACCCGGGGTGTGAGATCCCAGCACGGCTCTGATGAAGTGAGTGCCCAGCTGGCTGGGACAGCTCTGTGTGAGTGGGGCTGGAGATGGCCTCATCCATCACGTGCCATCGCTCTTATCTCCACAGTGCGTGGAAGAATTGGCTTTTGAATAGGCTCTGGGTGATAAATTTCCTCCTCTCCTCCAAGTGTGTACTGTGAGCTGTGTGGAGAAAGCTTTGTGTTTGTTGGTGGCATGTGAAACAGGATCCTCCAGGAAACTTCAGAAATATTTTATGAAGTGTAGTAATAAATACATCCATGTGGTGCAGCCCATGCAAAATAGCATCTTTGGCCAGAAGCAGTGTGTACAGTTTCTATAGTGTAGTTCTTCCTCTCAAAAATAAAACTCTCGCAGATGGATTTAATCTCTCTGTTATTTGAATATCCGTTAACCAACTCCAAATAGCTTTCCTAGGGCAGTTGTAGAAGCAGTTATCTGTGGCAGAACTTCCCAGCTCGGATCAGGGGCTGCTCGGCACTCAGGTTGGTCCTGCCAGCTTGGATCCCACTCTGTGCTTCTGGCTCTGCTCCCAGAGAGCCCCACAGCCATGCTGAACTGCTTAGTGTGGCTGTGGGCCTCAGCTAAGGGCTGGAGCTTGGTGGTCCTGATGGGATGAGTGGGGCTGGGGGAAAATCTGCTGTGGAGATTTTGCTTTGCTTCCTGAGAGGACTCAACCAGAGAGGTGATCTGGGCCACATTAGGAAAGAAAGATTGGAGTGCGCTCTTCATGTAGCTGAGCTCTATTAATTAGTTAATATGGGCTCTGCTTTGTAGCTCCTGCTGCTGTGCTCTGTAAGGAGCTCACTACGTGCTTGCTAAGAATCCTCATGTGGTGGCAGTGCTTTGCTTCTCTGCTGTGTTTTGAGGTCTTTGGGTATAAGGTTGGGCAGGATGTGAGCAAGGCTAGTACACCCAAAGGGCAAACTGGGCAGTTCTTTGGGGCTGGCATTCCTAGATCTGATGCGGGATTGTATGCAAATAAGCCCTAATGGATGTTAATTACTGGGAGGGTTACATACTTACTTGATGCCTTCTTGGCAGCTTGTACAACTGTGTTTTTGTATACCTGGCACTTGAAATGTTTGATCTAAAAAAAAAAAAAAAAAAAAATTTTTTTTTAAAGTAATCCTCTGTAATAAAGCAATTGCTTTATTAAAGGTTGCAGGGCTTATATGATCTCTGTAGTAAAACTTTATGAGTTCCTCTATCTAGACAGTTATCTCCTGGCTCTTTCTCCAGAAGAGCAGTACGTGGTTTGTTCACTCCTCAAGCGAGCTTACTTGCCAGCCTTTCCCAGCCTGGGTCCCATAATTTCTAGTAAGATGATGAGGACTCTGGATGTCTGTGGGTGGAAGCCCAGCTGTCAGCTTGACTTAATCCTGATGATTGACTTTGGAGGTCACTTCCCACAACTTGGCTAATGAGCAGCGGGGCACCAGCTGAGGGCTGGGAGCAAAGCTCCAGCAGAGCTCTGCCCTGGTCCTGGTTGCAGAGCTCTCCCCTCTGTAGCTGCGTGAGCAGTGAGAGCCCCAGCTGTGCCTGCACCGCCTGGCCTCCCCTCTGTGCTCTGCCTCAGCACTTCTGGGTCTTTTTCATAACTCAGCTGGAGAACACTCGACATCCCCAAGCCCTCGTGGTGATTCGTCCCGTGCGGCTCTGCAGGCGTCACGCGTTGGGTTTGGCAGGCAGGTGGTGGCCAGTGCCAGCAATAGCAATTCAGAGCCCTCGTGCCCGCTTCCACTGGAGCTACAGTTGCTGGCTCTGTGACAGGTTTCCTGTCCTGACTCATAGCTGCTGAGTCACATTTAATTTTATCTCCCTTTGAAGGGAAACGGCATTTGGTCTCGGTTTTCTTTTGCTATTATTTTAACGTATTGCAGTGTTTAATAAGTTTTGGTTCACAGTTTTTATTTTTGCTATTAACACTCTTCCAGTTTCAGGCTGGCTGCTGCAACAGCATAATTGCGTGTTGGGCTGTGAGTTGGAGTAACCATTGTGAAGCCTTTGGAGAATAACTATTGAAGGGATTTGAAGTATCAATTCCTATTTTTTCACCCCTGGCCAGTGATGAATGATCTAGGGGAAGGCATAGAGCTTGCACAGTGGATCACACCAAAACATCCACCCAAAGGAAGTTTTTTTCCCAAACTGGGAGGCCGAATTTTGTGTTTTAGCAGAGTTCAAACTTGTGTAAGTCCGCTCTGAGTTTCCCAGCAGTTACAGACGGCATCCCTCTGTGTGTTCCACAACAGTACGGACAGGGAATGGACTTGTCTCTTGTCAGCTGGCTGGGAGAAGATGGTAAAATCCTGTTGGAGTGATTTACCTGGCAGTTTGGGACCCTGAACTACAGTGATGCTGTAGGACCTGCTGAGGACGTGGTGCTCGGGGGGCAGCTGGGAGTTCTGCATCAGGTGCTGAGCTAAGGCATTCGTGCAGGCACTGCGGCTGTACCTCTGGAGTTCGATGCGGTGTATCTCGAATCGCGGCATACTTCCGTTTTTATTTTTTTGTTAGCGTTTGAGGCTATAGGCTCCGTGCTGTAACTCCTGCTGGGCTTGCAGCTGAGATAAAGTGGGGAGCTGCTCGGACTGGGAACGCGCTGAGCTCGGGGGCGCAAACCCGGAGCGGAGCTCTGCCGGGCGGTGCGGGGTCGGGGGGTGCCCCGCTCCGCAGCCCCGCTCCGGTCCCCCCGCAGCCCCCAGCGGCTCTGGCAGCGCTCCCGGGCCGCCCGCCAGCAGCAGCGCGGCTTTTCTTTCCTGGCTAATCGCTGATAAAACAGGAAGACCTTGATCATCCCTTCTGACATGAATAACGATGTTATCTCCTGTGATGTATGACCCAGCGCCAGATAATGTCCTCTGGCAGGCCTTTTTTCTCGTGAGATGTAAAATACAATGATTATGTTACAAGGGGGAGATAAAGTGGCACAATCTTCACTAGTTCAAATAACTAATTGAAGCAGGAACTCCTGGAAATGGCTTCCTTTGTTCCCCAGCCATTGTTGAT
>JAOWBP010004343.1:1985974-1996750 GCA_028571105.1 Tragopan temminckii
CATCGCTTCCCGGGGGAGCTGAGGGCAGCGGGGCTTTCCAGCACGGGCCCCGTTATCCAGCGCCGTGCGAGCGTTGGGAGGATGAAATCAATAAGGAGCTCTCATTCTTTGTACCCCCAGAGGACTTTCGAGAATGGAAAAAATGAGACCAGTGCTCTCCAAGCCATAATTACACTTTTATTATTATTATTATTTTGCTTTCTGTTTTTGGTGAAAGCAACAGACCTAATTACCTGGGAGGGATGGTCTGGCCCTTGGGGATGTACCGGTATCTCGGAGGGTTATGGTTCTTAGCACCACTGAGTTCAAATATTAAAAGGCAAAAAGAGGGCCTGCACAGCCCTGCAGAAGCTTGGAAAGAGCAGGAGGGGAGCAGCAGGTTTGCAAGGGGAGGGGGGAGTGGGGGGAATTCCCCAGCTGTGATATGCCCTTATGAAAGGGGTTGGGAGGATTGATCTTTCACAGCCTGCTCTGGTCATTAGGAAAGGTGCAATGGCACCGGGCCTTTCCTCACAGGTGGGGCAAATGAGCCTCTTCAGACCAAAATTGGCTTCAAATATGAAACAAGGATTCCTTGCTTTGATATAGATATGCATTCAGTGGTGTCTGCCCTGCTTAAAGAACAGCATTAAATATGAGAGCCTTGCCAGAGGTTATCTACTAGAGCTGTGGCAGGTGAGGAACAGGCTGTGCTCTGATGACTCGATAACCCAGACAGATGAAGTGATAAAGATGTGTCCTACTGGGTGGCAGCACTCCACACGCTCCTCATCACCTAGGAATATAGCAACACCATAATGAGGTTAGGCTTCAGCTCTCCTGATCCCAGACCATTGATGCCGTACTATCTGATGTCTGACTCACTAAACTTTAATCTTATTGCAGTTCATTTTATGGCTCTTGCAGAAAAAACTCTGGCTTGTGAGATGCATGCTGGCTGTGGCTCTGCCTTGTCCCTGCATTGCAGCCTCTGTGAAGCTGTGTGTCTGCAGCTGGTGCTCTCTCTGTCCCTGGTAAAGCCCAACTCCCACAGCTGCACGTAGCCTGGAATCTCACCCTGGGCCCAAAGAGGTGATGAAAAGCAGCCCATCAGCTGCCTGAAAGCCTTTAGCTCAGTGATTGGGCTACGTGCAGCATTTGCACTACTCAACCTCGTGTTTTGTGCTCTTTCTTTGCACCCACCAAGCAGATGCCGACCTCCTCCCAGCAAGCAGCGATGAATACAGGCTGCTCTGGTGTCCAGCAACCTCCTTGTTGCAAAGGCACAGAGTGGGTTCCAAACCTCTTTGAAGATGAACTCCCCGAATACTGTCAGAGCAGTGTGGAAAAGCTCGAAATTAGGCAAGAGCAGGGCACCTGGGTGCTATTTCTTTATGCTACTGGGTGACCTTGAGCAGCTCTGAGTCATAGCTCTGCTTCCCCAACTGCAGAATGAGCATTACAGGAACACCCGCTTTATTTGCAGGGGTTGTGGCACTGAGGGATGTGTTAGTGGTATGGTGGCAATGGGTTGATGGTTGGACTAGATGTTTTCCAACTTTAATGATTCTACAACCGTGTCATGCTATTTTATAACTAATAGGATGTAGGAGAATATTTTTGGTGGCATTCAGGCTGCGATGCAATGCTCCTGGTGCTCGCTTGCAGGCTGAGCTCCTTAGCATGCAGAGGGGGCTTTGTTCCCTGTGAGTGCAGGAAGAAATACTTGCAGAGCTGAGACCCTTGTGCAAAGTTTTATGAGTTACCACATGGCCACTGTGCAAGCCAATTACTGCAGCAGGACTGTAATGAGACTAACTTACAGAACAGTTACTGATTCTACAGCAACTTGAGCAGATGCCAAGAAATGCAGGCAGTAATTAGTGACCGCCCGACGGACGCGGGGCTCGCAGTGCCAGCGACTCTGGGGATGGCTCTGCACTGAGGTTGGAATTGCTGCTGATTCTTGAGATATTTGTTTCGTGTCAGTCTTAGAATCCCAGTTTAAAACCTTTCAGGTGTAAGTATAACGCTTAAAAGCTTTTCCACAGCTCCACCCTTAAGAATGAGTTTAATCCTTTTAACAAAGCTCTGATCTGACAGTTTATTTCGCTCTAGGCTTTAGCTTCAGTGGTTGCAGCCAAAACCTGACAAGTTCTTCTTGTTAATTCTGAATGTATTATCCAGTGACAAATGTATCTCCCACTTATATGTGACACTGAGAATGAAATGCATATGATAAAATTTCTTATAGCTGGAGTGGGGCTGGTTGTTAAGAACATCTCCATATCTTTGCAGCATGACAGTCAATCCAAAGCCATTCTTTTTCGGTAGCAGATCTCAGCCTAGTTTGGGACACTCATGATGGGTTGCAATCTGCTGTCATCCTCTGCAGAGATTAAAGGAAGGCTAAAAATAAACCTGTCATTTTCCCTGGACATTTTCTTGTGAAATGCAGAGAGAGACGTCACTAGAATGCAAAATAAATTCATATGGAATTTTTATGCTATGTTTTTTTTTATGGACAGATGGAGTCACTGTCATTTCTGGTTTCTCATTTCTAAATACAGTGGTGTTATGTACAGCCTTCCACCTGAAAGCTTGTCTTGGAAGCAGAAAGAAAAGGAAGATTTTTACAATGAAGGCAAAAAAGTCATTAATTCTTATAAGTTTGCCAGTACACAGGATGCATATAGTGTATTTGAACTCAGACCCCCTTCTCCGCTCATAAAATATTGGAGTGTTTATTTCCCAGAGTACACTGTGTGTAGTAAATCTACTTTTTCTTCATTTTTTATTCATATGAGATTGATCTCTTGCTAATGGTAGCTCATCCTCAGGAGGATGGCACCTCAGCGGAGTGCAGGGGACTGAGAACCACATGGCATGACCCCATTGCTCACTGAACTCCTGCAGCTGATCTCATGCCATCTGCTCAATGTGCATAGAAGAGAACGAGAGGGAATGGCCTCAAGTTGTGTCAGGAGAAGTCAGGTTGGATATTAGAATCACTGAGATGCTCAGGTGCTAGAATGGGCTGCCCAGGAAGGTGGTACAATCACCAACCCTGGAGGTGTTAAGAAACGTGTAGATGTTGTACTGTGGGACATGGTTTAGCGATGGAATATTGGTGATAAGTGGATGGTTGGACTGGCTGATCTTAGAGATCTTTTCTAACCTTGGTGATTCTATGAAGCAATTGCCCTGAGACTTTCCCTTTGCTCCTTCCCGAGGCAGCACAGGAGCTGTGTGGTTTTACAGATTGATGCATGAAGGAGAGCTGCTCACAGACGGGATGTCTCTGGCTGGCAGTGCTGCGTGTTGCGGCACTCAGAGGCATGAGGGAGATGGAGAAAGTCAATTTCCTGTTGAATTAGCTTGGCTGTTTCTCTAGGAAAGGTGGAATTTTAATGAAAGTGCTTATTAATGGATGAGCCCAGAGGGAAGTGGGTTTGCGGTGAGGCCAGAGCTTTATAAGGAAAGCCTTACCTTGTAAAAGGCCACAAAAGATGCTTACAGGACTCAAGTTGGTCTGCTCAGCGATCGGCTGCTACTACAGAGGGACAGTCTTCCTCTTCCCATAAAACGTGCATTAAGGGTGCCAACTAAGTTGGCTCTTTTTTATATCAGTCACAAAACCAGCGGGAGGTTTAGTTCCTGTCAAACTTTATGGGCCATTTACAAGGAGGCCTTCCCCCAAAGTCTTTCACAGGCCAAATAAAAATAAATGGCACTGAACAATTTTATAACACAATGCACAGACTGTTGTCGTAGTGGGAAAACATGTGCCGGAGACCTCTTCTCCCTCTCTTGCGTAGAGGTATTAAAATGGAATTTAAATTATTGTAGCTTTTATGGCTTTTTCTCATTTTTGAGCATGGATGTAGTTCTGGGGTTGCTCTGTGGGGATGTGTGGAGGTGAGAAATGTGGTAGCAGAAGTGTGATTCTGCGTCCCGGTGAGGGGCAAGGAAGTACCAAAGGGATAGTGGGCTTGAGGAGTGCTGGGTGGTGACTTGCTCCTTTGGGTGTTTATGTCTGCCGTGCTTGAACGTCTTGTCCAGGTGCCTGTTGAGCCCATAACTCCAGTTCCTTCAAAAACCTGAGCTAAAATGTGGGCTTGGCTCTGGGCGAGCTGCCTGCAGCCCTGCACAGCCCTCAGCTCTTCTTCCCAGGCACGTGGTGCCATGCCATGTCAGGAGCTGAGATGAGATGGATGCAGGGATCTGATTGAAGCTGACAGCAGATAAGTTCCTCCGAGCCAGGGCAAGTCAGGGCATGGGGAAGGGCTGTCTGTGGGTAGCAACTCTTTGATGGGGATGGACTTGAAAGGTATCGGACTGTGGGTATTTTTTTTTAGTGTGGAAGGAGGTTAAAAGCTTTCTCCGTGTGCGGTTTTTTTTATGACTGATGCTGAAATGCTCAGACAGTGAGAAAAGGTGGGGTAAAATCAGGAACACCTCCAAAATCTTATTGGGAAACAAACAGAAAACCAAGTTTAAAACAAAAACAAATCGAGGGTGGGGGAGAGCAAGCAAACCAAGCCAAAGGAGGTTTGTTTGCTTTTGGCTTATTTTCATATCCTCGCTAGTTCCCATTCCTTTCTGTGCTTTCCACCTACAAGCTCTTCTAGAAAATGTTAATTTGCCAAACCTGCATTAATCTGCCATTCTGTTTCAGTGACATATCTGAGCAGCTCTCCTGATGCTGACAGGCTTAGTTTGTGTTTGCTGCAATGCTGTATCAACTCCAGTTCAAAGTCAAGCCATCAACAACAGGACATGGCTTTGAAATAAGCCCCTGGGATAAACAGAGCTGTAGAGCAGCGGTCTCTGTAATTCTGCATAACGATGTAGAAGAGGGAGACGTTATTCCACCTCCTCAAGTACCTGTAACTCTGTGTTACTGATTCAAAGCTTTAAGACAGGGATGCACTGATGCAGGAACTCATAGCATTGGGTCTAATGATGGGACTCATCACTCCTGTCTGCTGGAAGCAGTGCCTCTCAGAGTCACGCCCCACTGGACAAGATCTGGGTACAGCAGTTTATGCTGCTGCAGCAAAAAAAGATGGATGTGAAGTTAATATAATCTCAGTAATCACTGGATTTGTTGCCTGGGAGAACTTAAGACCTTTCAAGCTGTTCATTTTGCCAAAAGCTGAGATCATGGTTTCCAAACTTAGCTGCCTTATACTGATATGCAAGTGCTAACCATTTCCACACTGCTGAGCCATGGTTTGCAGGGATTCCATATACAGAATAGCAACTTTTCCAAGTGCCCTCCAATACGTGCTTCTTTACAAGGAAGCTGTAACTAACAACTAAACCAGCATGTAACGTTATTTTCTTAGTTTATGGAAGATGCTTTTATGGGGCAGCATATCAGTAAGAGACACCAGTAGGTGTGTGGTTAGCAGTGTCTTGCCCTCTGGTAGTTCACATTCATGCTCAGATACGAAAATGCGATGATCATCAATAATCAGGTTGCAAATGGCTTTGCTGAGTAATTGCAGCATTAGTCTTCCCTAACTGAAGCTTCAAAGTAATTTCAGGGTTTTATAATTACAGAGTTAGCAGGCTATAATAACTTCCAAATGTTCTGGAGTTGATTTTAAAGCAGATCTGCAATGTGTAGTTGTAAGTCTCAAAGGCCTGGATCCCAGAGGTCTTGCTTAGACAGGTAGGCTGGGACTCTTCTTGGAGTAAAGCAAAGCCTGGTGGGGAAACCTTCAGTGGTGTGTGTAAGGCTTATGTGAGAGACGAGGCTGGTCTGAGTACAGTGGGACCTCTGGGTCAGAGAGGGAAAGGAGCAGTATGCAGACATTGTGGACTTGTGGTACCAGGAGCACTTCAGTGACCACTCTGATGCAAGCTCTATGAAAAAACACATTCCTCTCCCCAGTATTTAAAGCATAAAGACATAGACCTTAATGTATCTCAGTAGATGATTTTGATTTCCTCACCTGCCTGGCAAGGCAGTTGGTCCTTGGCTCTTCTTTTTAGGGCTGTGGAGTTGTTTGGCTTAAGGTGAGTGAGGGCTGCCTGATGCAGTGGATACTGCCTGGTGCTGAAGGCATCAACCTTTTGAAGCTGTCAGGTTCTCAAAAGAGGAAGAACTTTCAGAAACATAGATTGACATGGGAGACCAAGGTCTTCAGGTGTCTCAAATAAGAGAGAAAAGAGGTGGTAGTGGTATCCTCTGGCCTGCTAGCATCAAAATGTCGCTGTAAGATGACTGACAAGTGTTAAGCTCGTGATGAGGAATACTCAGCATGGGGTGAGTAGGGCAGAGCTGTCCAGTCTCACCAGGATATTGCCTAAAGACAAGAATGCCATAATTCCTAAGGTACCCACCCTTTGGCCCTTGTTGCCATACGGTGGACCACTGCCACCATCAGTGGCAGAGGTGAAAGCATTTGGATGATGGCATTTCTGCTGATGGTATAGAGGTGGCCCTGCGAGTTGCCAGCTGAGACCTGCCCTAAGAGCTTGGTTGCTCCTGCCTTGTCCATAACACTTCTGAAATTAGGTGCAAAGTGCCTTTGCCTCCTTTTCTACAAGCCTGTGTAAAATCCTTTCCCACTGCACCATGCTCAGACTGGTACTCAGGGACATCATCTTGCCTTTTTGTGTATATTTTCAATGTGGAAATGAACTTTTATTGGATATGAAACTCTTATTTAAAATAGAAAAGAGAGTGAGGAATTTTTATCCTTCCATGAAGCTGATCCAAGCCTTCAAAGTGTTTTGGTGATTGTGTTTATGGCTAAAAGATTGATTATTTGAGTCTGTGTTAGAGTATACTTTTTAGAACGAAGTAATGGCTCATTACAAACCAGCTCAGGAATGCTTTTGAGTTTTTCCTTTTTTTTTTCTTTTGGGAGTTTTTTTTTTTAAAAGCAGGATGGGGAGGGAAGAGTATGAGGCACTGCTTAACATTTCAAAACATCTGGATCTCCTCTACGGTTTATTTTTTTAACGTGTTTTCCATGAGTCTCTTTAAACAACCACATGGCTTGATGGCAAAACGAATGCAAGTGCAGTGTGTGGAAGGGTACCCTGGATGAAAGGTCGGCGTGCTAACTAGAGTCAAGTGACACGCTCTCGTTTCTGGTTAGGTCATGTGGATTCACAGAAAGAGCCCATCTTGGCTGCTGCTGTTCCTCTTCTCTGCCAAAAGCTGTTAAACATAAAGCAGGCAAAGGAAGTACTAAATTACAGAACACCTAATCTTTAGTCCTTTGTTTAATCTCAAATGAGTCTCCCAGATTGTGTAAACCAGAGATGAGAACAACATGTCAGGCCAACCACAGGACCTGTGCTGAGCAGAGGGTCCCCTGTGCCTGAAGAGCGAGCAGGGAGGGATGGGTATGAGAACACTTTTTTGGGCTGTGCTACTGCAAAGCTGTTGGCAGCTGTTCTTCCAGCAGGCTATGAACACACCAACAAGGTGAGCAAGGACTGCCCCTCGCTTTGCTCCTTCTAATTAGCTGATGTTTTTTTGTTAGCAGAGAAATAGGTACTGTTACAAAATTCAGAAGGCTCCCCACTGCTGATAGGCACCGGCAGTTGAGATTTAGCCCCAGCTCTGCTTGCAGGTGATATTTAACCATTGCTCGCTGCGCTTCTCTCGTGTTTTTCAAATCTCTCCTTTTCCCCACATCTGCTTTGCCACCTTTCTTCTCCTCCAAGAATGTTCTGTCTGCTGCTGCTTTCAGCTTAGTCCAAATGGTCTTCCTGGGTCTTCAACCTTGTGCTTGGATCAGGAGAGTGATGCTGACTAAGGCACAACCAGGGGCAGTCCTTACTTGGGCTGAGTGGGGTCCATGCAACCAGAGCTTTGTAGCCATTCCTGAAATCCCCGTCATTCTTTGCCATTCTGTCTTAACAGTGACATGCAGTGGCAGCATGATGTAAGAGTGGCAGCTGCAGGCATCATACAAACTTATTACTATAGCCTCTTTTTAATAGGAAAAAATAATTTCAGTACATCTCACATTTCTGCATTAGATTTCAGAGGAGCTCAGTGATTGTCTCAAGCTTGCAGAGATGGGCACAGGTCAGTGTAGGCAACAGGAAAAAGGATCCTTTGCAGAGGAAGGACATTTTTTCTGTATTTCAGCATTTCAGACTGTATACTCTTGTCATTTTGGCATGATTGTGGTAAGGAGTTATCTGCTCTGTTCTTGTTTTGTATGATATTGTTCTCTTAATGATCTTATACATGTTATGCATGTACACAAGCATACAAAATGACTGCAAATATTTCTGTTAAGATTTCCACCAGCTAAAATGTCTTGGTCTTCTGGGTACAGCTTGGATTTCTTAGTATCTGGGAAAGGCTTTGGGGTTCATTCTTCCAAACCTGTATTTACCAGGAAAGACTGGAAAATGTGTAGGATTAATCTTCTGGGAATGGTTCCCTTGCAAAAAGTTTGCAGAAGGGGTTGGATGGCAGTGTTGTTATAGGCAGTACAGATAAAGGATTCCTCGGGGAGGAGAGGAGGGAGCCCCAAAGGAACAGAATGGGTGGAGCTGAGAGGGGCTGTGGAAGGGGAGAGAAAGGCGAGTGCTGGTATGTCAGGATATTTCTTTTGGGAAATCTTCTGTGCTTTGGTGCACAGCTGCTCTAAGGGCATGGAAAATAAGGGATGTTAGTGCTTAAACTTGAAAGAGATCTGGAGATGGAACCAAGGATAGCACTATTTGTCTTCAGTGTCTTGTAGAGGCTTCTGGGCTGAGGAGCAGAAGGGTTAACTGCTGTGTGTGTATTAAGGCTACAAAAAGCTTTTCAAACAGGAACATAAATTACTGAAGCTGCTATTCAGAAAAACACATATCAGACATAAAACAACCGCCACAGCTTTTCAGATGTCTTATTGTGCTTCATCTCATAGTGATGACTGAAGTGCTCTGGGACTACTTTTCAAAGTATTCTCCATTGTATCTCGAGAATACACAATGGCTCAGCCTTGACATCTATCTTCATATGTAAGGAGACTGATAGGTCACTAGTGACAGAGCTGAAAACGTATTATCAAGCATCTTCGGATTGCTTCCAGGCAAGTGTTCTTGTCCCATGTAAGAGACAATATTTAGATGTTCCTTTTTCCAAATATCTTGCTTGATTTTCACGTACTTTGAACTATTGCAAAGAACAAACATTAAGCACATTTTTCACTCTCTCCTTTGTGAAGTGTAATAGAGAGTTTGAGATCAATATTTCCAGTGACCACTAGATTCCCTCAATCCCAGCAGGGTCCTACTCTAAAAAGAACATGTAAAAATCTCTATCCAGAGAGATGCTGAGCTCCAGATCTGGAGTGAGAATACACAGCTAATCAGATATTCCTGCCCTTCTCAGCCCTCTGCTGAAAAGCAGCCAGATGACGCCATGGTCTTTATCAAGTTGAACTAAACAAACAAGAAATTAATGTTGCTGGAATAAGATTTGTTTTTCCCTTCCCAGACTCTGTAGCCAGGTGCTGTTGAGCCATCTAGCTAGGGCAGTATTCCCCTTGCCAGCCTTCTGTCTTGCATTCATGCCTGGGAAGCTGCAAAATTGTCTGTATGTTGTTTATAATGATTTTTTTTTAATTTTTTTTCTTTTGGAGCTATTGCTGATGCAAACAAAATCCATTCTGACCTTTCTAGCTGCAGGATGAGCTCAGCACATGGGCCATGTGCCACGGTGCTGAGTACATACGAGTCTGGGCCATAGCAAGCTGTGGAAAAGCATTCCAGCACATGGCTGAGGACTGGGACAGGTGGAAGGTGCTGACTGACTGATTTCTCTCACACTGCAGCATAGACCTCAGTTTAATCATGCCTATACCTTGCAGTGAAGCCAACTCCAGTAATTTCTAGCCTCAGCTGTGCATTCCCCTCCTGCCCTGGCATGCCACTTCATTCCTCTGTGAGCATTTAGAGCTTGATGGTTGGTGCAACAGAGTCTGTCCATAAATGCTTCCCTTCTGACACCGGTTTAGCAAGAAGCAGATCCTGGAGCTCACACAAACATCTGGCCCATCCCTTGCAGCGCTGAAGCTGCTAGGCCCAGTAAGGCCCATCTGTGCTCATACCAATAGTAACAGTGGTTTTGCCAGCTCTTCCCTCTTTTTCTCCACGGCTTATCACAGAGCTGTCCTCTACCACCACCTCCTTTTTTATCCTTTTTACAGTGCATTAAATCAAAACCCAGGGATAACCACAGCTATAGGTGATCATGAGGCTGTGAGCTGGGTCCAAGAACTCTGCTCACGTCAAGGAACTGCCCTGCTGCTCTATCTCTGAAAGGCCCTTACACTTCTTCAGCTCTCCAATATTTCAAAATTGCCATGCCTTCCTCAGAACCTGGGCCCCTGGCTCCATCTGGTGACTGGTACCCCATGGACCAGAAGAGCTGCCTTTTCCTATACGCATTACATTTCCAAGGGTTTGGAAGAAGCAGAGAAAAACTGCTCTCTTCTACCTTGTTTCTCAGTCTTCTGTGCTGCTCAGAAGTGAAAGCTGGGCCTGTTGATGCTGCTGGCACCATACTCATCTGGCACATTGAGTTAGTGAAAGCAGCAATGAACTTCCATCTTTCCTAGCCCCGAAACTTAGATCTAAGTGAGAGTAATCTGAAGCATAGGCATGACCTCTCTGCACTGGAAAATAAGCCCTTTCCCTTTCAAGCATTAACTCCTGATTTACATGCTATGACTCAGCCATAAACCCGACTCATAAATGCTGTGTGCATGTACACAAGGCTTGGTTTGAAATCTGTATTCACTCATAACATGCTGGTTCAGACTG
>JAOWBP010004343.1:1996764-2032714 GCA_028571105.1 Tragopan temminckii
GTGATAATGTTACATGTACACTGCTGGGAGGTGGAGTGGATTTTGGGGTTTCCACTCTGTTAGACCTAGATCCAGCAGGTTTCCTATGCCCTGCAGGTGTCGGGTGAATTCCAGTTCAGTCTGCATTTCTCCCAGTTGCTGCTGAAACAATCAGTCTGAAACAATGAGTCAAAGCTTATGGAGTTTCCACTGTGGTCTTAGGGAAAAACCCTTAGAAAGGGGTTATTTCTGTCTCGGTGGTTGAGTGCTTAAAGTACAGAACCATAAGGATACCAGAAAATGGTAAAGTTCTGCTCTGGCTCTCATTTGGAGTTTGACTAATTTTACAGCCGGGCTCCAAGGAGGCTGTATCTGTGTGCTGCTGTCTGGAAGGATTTTGAAATTGCACAATGCTCAAGTGAGGCAGCACAGTGGTCGTGTGGGATGGGGGAAGGCTTTCTCATTTCCATAGATGAGTCAGGTGTTTCCTTTCCATGGAGGGTGATCGATTCTGCAGGAAGATGGTGGATGTCTGTGGATGTTGAAGGACAGAGTAATTACAAAAGCTAGGGAGTGTTTCCACTGAGCTGAACGATGAGCTGCGAAGGCTCTGGGGACAGGCTCAGTGGGCTCACGTAAGCAGCTGGCGGTGTGAGAATGTGATGGAAATAAATAGACTTGGTGAAGCGGTGGAAAGACAACTCACCCACTGCATTTGTGGCAGGTGAATAAAATGAAATGCCTTCAGAATGAGTGCGAGGTCAGTTTTTCTTGTTTTTTTCCTCCCCTCCTGTGAGGGAGAGACTAAATCAGAAGCTTGCACCTTTCATGGAAGGCAATCAAGCTCTTTTTTCACCAAACATTTGGATGTCAACATGAGCAGCTTGAGCCTATGTAAGATTATAGACTTTTTCGTGTGTCAGTCAAAATATCCTGGGGAGAAAAATGTCACATTCTTCCTCTGTGTTACTGGCACTCATGTTTTGTAAAACACATAGCTTTTTATTTAAAATAGATCTGCTGATATAAAAACTGAACACAAAATATCAGGAAGTTGGCTGGTCTCTAAAAGGGATGCCTGCTGAGAATGTAAAATTAATTTGCTGCATGTGAAAAACGCTAGCTGTGGGGACAGATGACAGAGGTGCTGGAAAGAGAATGGCATGGATGTATTTCTGCATCTCGCCAGGCAAAATCGTCCTTTTGTGTTCACAAAAGGCTGTTTCTAGGGTTAAGCTGCTAATCTGCTTTTTATTCCTTTTACACTTGCTTTCTCCTTTCCCAGCCTCTATTATTTTTTTTTTTTTCCCAGCCCGAAGCATCTCTGCATCTCTTTTGGTAGAGCAGCCAACAGGTGAAGTGTGTCCCAGCGTCCCAGCCTTGCCAATGGCAGGTGCCTCACTCCTGAATAATATCATTTTCTGTGAGATGTTCAGGCTCTTTAGGGAACCTCTCGGTCCAGGTTTTCCCTGAAGCAGAACTCTGCTGTCAGGTCTCAGTTATGTACGTATATTCTTGGGCTGAAGTACTCACTCCCCTGGTTAAACATAGTAAAGTAAACTTAAGACTAAGAACAAGGAAAATTGCACCTTTCTATTTTCCAAAGAAGAACTCTCGAATTCTCTTGGAATTTGAGCTGCACACTTCAGTCTCTCTCTACTATCAATAACAGTGAGGTCCAAAGAAGAGGTACCAGGAGATCCGAGCAATGGTTTCATGGTCCTTAAGGTTTCTTGGTTCAACTGAAAATAGCTTCAAATTGATTGTTAAATCAGGGAGCGTGGGTGTAGCTCATTCTATTATAATCCCCACAAATTGCTTTGTAATCGAAAGCTTTTGTTCCAGTGTCAAGTGGTTAAGCACCAAGTAAGAAGATCTATTTTACAAGACCAGACAAGATCTGACAGACAGCGGAAACTTAACTTTCAACAAATATAACAATCAACATGAGAGAACCAAAAGGTCCTCATTAAGCGCTGCTGTTTTTAATTAATTGGTCCTTCAGATTTACTTCTTTAAAGCTGCTAACAGCCTTAAGCCTTTCCTAGATTAATTACAAAAGACGAGCAAATCACAATAATTAGTTTAGCCTCAGGCTCTTGCTAGGCCTCTGACCTACGTGTGTAGGTTTGCTCCATGCAGAGTAGACAAGGGGAAGCAATTTGCCTTCTCTGTCGTGTTTCTGAATCAGAATTTCTGCCAGGAAGTAGTTTCTTTTTTTTCTTTTTTTCCTTTGGTTGTTGAAAAGTGTAATTTTCCTGTCCCTGATATATTCTTGTCACTTAGTTTAAAACGATCCCTCTGCTGTAATGACTCCCACTTGGGCTGGAAACCCTCCTTCACCAACAACAGCTCAGTCAGTGATGATGACTTTCAAGGCTTGTAATTCTTGGCTTATGGGGCCTACAGACTCAGTGAAGTATCATTAAAAATGAATCATGCTGCTCCCTTGGGGATGTGCCTGCTTCCCGGGATGCGCATTAATATGAATCCATCACCCCTCCCTTGCCGCAGAGGGCTGCTAAGTCAACAGAGCAATGTAAGAATGAATTTCAGAGGAACACATGTACCTATTCATACTGAGAGAGAGGGAGACTTTCTGACTGTGCACGTAAGAGGCAGGCATCCTTGCATCCAGAAGCTGATGCTCTTTAGGTCTCTTCCTGTCTCATCTGTGCTTTCATCCGTAACTGCAGACCTTTGGGGCCACTGACATTCCCTTCATTCATAAGGCAAATCCTCTCCTCTCGACTCATCCATTTGGTTTCTATGAGTCTGTTTACAGCGCGATGGGAAGGTATGCTGACCTTTGCCTGGAAAATGCATGCTTCAGTTTCCCTACCTGTAAAATGGGCAGAGTACCATCCCTTGGAGAGTAGTTACGTGTCTTGTCTTACTCGTTCCGTAAATTGCTTTGAGATCCTAAGGTTGATGGGGAGATAAGGGAAAATTACAGCTGTTTGTGCTCTTGATTAGATAATCATCTACTTAATTTCCTGTGAGTTCAATGAGTATCAAGGCACCTAAGAATTACGTTAAACTGTGGTTTAAGAAGTGACATCATCAGTGTGCTGTCTGACAAAATCAAGTGTAACCATGGATAACCACTGACAAGTGTTATTCTAACACTTCTGCACCCACCGGTGTGTCCCTCTGTGGGGCTGTGCTGGGGGGTGAAGGTGGGAGCGGGGCTGGCTTCTTCCAGGCACTGCTTTCTGCAATGTCTGCCCTGCAGAAAGCGTCTCCAACTGCTCTGAAACCTGTTAGCCCAGAAGCAGAATACAGTTCTGCCAAAAGAGGAGGATCAGCAAAAGGGTATTTTCTGAGCGCTGTGGTAGCGTACCATACTGCTGCTTTTTTCCTCTCTAGCAAGTAAAAGGAGGTGCCACATTTTCATCAGATTGCCACTCCTCACATACCTGTCCTCTGTTCTAGAGTTGCTGGGTGCAGGTTAAAAAGGCATATTTTTATTTCTTAATTTGTCCTTAAGATGTCTCCTTTCAGGCCAGAACAAACATACTTAACTCCTGTGTACTGAACTGCTGGGTGTTAGGTTCTTGCTGCCTGGGAGCCATAGAGTGGCATCAGTTAACTGCTGTGCCCCAGTCAAATAGGAAGCAGTTACGCTGGAGTTGGTTCCTCCTGGAGGAGGCTTTGCTCACTTCCCTTACATTTGGTGTCATGGGCATCACACTGGTGGTTGGATGCTGGGATGGAGATGGAGGCTGGCCTTCAGGAGGAAGCTGGCTGAGGCAAGCTCCTCACTTCCTGATCCCTTGAGTTGCACGAGGAAGTCGGTAGCCCACACGTCTATCCCGCTTCCCTTACAATGCTCCAAGGAGAGGAAAAATATCCTTATCTCTCTAAACTGGAAGTGGAGTGGGAAGCAAACGGGCCTTCCTCTTCCTCCTTGTTATCATTCCTTTGTCTGTCTCCAGTCCCAGCTGTCCCTGGGCCATAACCTCTCGCTCCAAGGGCAGGACAGCACAGGCTGATAAGCTGTCTCTGGAACTACTGGAATTGAGGCAATTCTTCAGCAGCTGCAGCTGAGCAGAGATTACCATCTCTGTCCCTGGGAAAACTGTCTTAGTGGCTCTCTAATGTCTCTGGCCGGTGGGTCTAATTCATGGCACCTTCTGCCTGAATTACTGAACCACCACAGCCCTGGGATCTTTACTGCTCTTTCTTTGGACTCTGTCCTCAAAATCAAGATCCTTTTTTTCTTCTGTGTTACACTTAATCCTGTTCGTGGGATAGCAGCATTCCCACTCACTTCAAAGAGCTGGTCCTGTGTGTTTTCAGTCCTCTGGGAACATGTGCAGTGTGACACAGACAGAGACTAATAGTGCCAGGAGATGCTTTGCTGCAAGTATGCTAATATTGCTTTTGTTAATGGCTCATATTCATGGCTAATTTGAATGCAGTTAGGAAAACAATGTCTGCAAATATTTCCATGGGTTTTAAAGCAGATCTATCTGTAGTTTCCAGGCAATATCTTCTTTTTTTTTTTTCTTTGTTTTTTCAGGAAGTAGATGTTGTACTTTATCTCAAATTTTGCAAATAACCTACAAACGTGACCGGTCCCTGAGACCAGGAGTGCAACCCCAGGTCTATGTATTCTCCCTTGATTCTGTGCTGAAGAAATGTGCAGAATTGGGCAGTTGTCACCAATTTTGAGCACTGAAGTCAGGAACGCTTTGATGCGTGGTGCAAAAGTCAAATGCAGAAATGAGGGTCATCTTTTGGGGTATTTTTTCAGTATTTGTTGACTGTTGCTGACCTAATAACTGTCCCTCGTTGATTTGAGCAACGGACATGCTCAGGCAAGAAATAAGCGAACTCACAACAGCTCGTTTCACTTCTTCTATTAATTGTTGCTGCTATCCAGCATGTGAAACGGGTGCCACAACTGCAGCCTGCTGCACTGCCCAGGTCCTGCTCCCTCAGCTGCCTGGACTGGGTTTCAGCAGCTCTTATGTCTTTGGACCACTTGCTTTGTGCTGGGACTTTGCCATCAGGCTCTCAGGGTGGGAAGGAGGTGCTGAGAAGTTTATGCAGGAAAAAACAACAACAACTAAAACAAGACAAGATCACTTCTCCAAAACTTTCTAGACAGGAGTTTCCTCTGTTTGAGGAAAGAAAACCGGATAGCATTATCAAACACTTCAGCAGCGAGAGAGAACAAATTCAGCTGAGAGTCAAAAAGCAATAAAACCCTATAAAACTAAAGCCCCATGTGGTAACCATGGCAGCACTGCTGGCAAGATGCAACTGACACAAAGGAAGAATGTTTTTTTGCATTTTTCCCAAAAAGCAGCCGTTGAAAGACTCTCAGTCAGCAGCTGAGCTCTGGCTCGCACTCCCACCTGGCTGCTGCAGAGCTGCACCCTCTGGGCACCCCTACAGCCGGAGGGGTTGTGCCTGGGGTGCAGAAACAGCAGATCAGGTCTTTGAGTTATGGATTTAGCAATAAATGGTAACGATTTCTGCCTTTCTATAAGCTACAATAGAGGGAAAGAAAAAAGCAAAACAAAACCCTTGCCTCATTTCCTGTTGTGTTTTGAGGTTTCTTACCAACACTGAAAACCACAGTTCATTACGGGAAGTTTTAGTGGTCTGTATCTGTCAGTGTTTTAAATCAGTATTTAGCATCAGCAAATGAGACACTTTTCCCTTGAAGTAGGAGGGGAATTTCACCCTTTTGTGTGTTTTGTTTGAGAAACTGTGTATTCACATTTCTTGTTAAGTTTCTCCTTTATAAGCATTGCAAAAAAATCTATATAAACAAAACCAAGATAAAATTGGACAGTTTTCCTGCAAGTTCTATGCATAACACTTTTCCATTATCCTGCATGCTTGCTATGGGCCTGGGAGCATGACCATCACCGGTCTGTTCTCAGCTCGGCCTTATATCACGGGCTCTTTGTTGAGACATTAGTTTCCAGCAATGCACTTGTTCTGCAGAGTTATGAGCTTGTGATGCTGGTAAATTTTTATGAAGCTAGTAGGTTTATATTTTATGCCTTCCAGGATGTTGGGTGTGTGATGTGTTTTATCTATACAACACAGGAGTGACAATGACTCCCTAAAATGCACTGCAGTCTGGACAGCCTAGCAGGTGAATGAAACAGAAATTCCTTAAGTGAATGAATTAATTGAGACTGCACGTCCCCGTTTACCTTTAGCTTGCTCTCTGCATGTGCTCTGTTTGGATGCTGTAGCTGTGAGTGCTCTCTGGAGGACACCAGCTTGGAACATGGCTGATTGGATCTGGGAGGATCCATCACCCTCAGGTGGGCTGCTGGCCACCCTAGCAGAGCATTGAATGGTATGGCCATCCCTTCTGGCCAACTGATGCATGGGCCCTACTGATGTGGATGTTTCCATCTGATGCCCACTCACATGGTTTTCCTATGTTACAGGGTTTCTCAGCTCTGCCAACCCATAGCGTGGCTCTGCCTGGGAGTTCAGGCAAGGAAATAGGGGCAGAGGAAGCTGGGGAGGGCTGAACACCTCTCTGAGCCTGTCTGCTTTCACTCCTCTCCTCTTTCACACACGTGCACTTCTATTTTTCCAAAATCTTCCTCCTGCAGTAAGACTTGTTAGTCATGATACAAATCACGAAAATGGTGACAGCCCTGCTTAGTGCCACTCCATGCACTGGACTATTGCCCAACTTAGGGAACAAGAGAGATGAATTTATTCTATCTCCGTTTGTTGCACAGAGGCAGTGGGGCTAAACTCCCAAGTACAAATTAGATCTCTTCTCCACCCTGAGGTGAACAGAAACATGGGTGCTGCTGTAAAACAAGTAGACTCCCATTTTGGAGAAAAAGCACTGCTCTTCA
This sequence comes from Tragopan temminckii, assembly GCA_028571105.1. NCBI lineage: Eukaryota > Metazoa > Chordata > Aves > Galliformes > Phasianidae > Tragopan > Tragopan temminckii. Next base: position 2,003,592 of record JAOWBP010004343.1, read on the forward strand.
TTGCATCTGCATTTAACTGTGCTGCAGGGCGAGATGGCTCTACTCTGCCTCTCTATAGAGACTTGGGAGCCCCTGAGAAATGCGCTGGTCTAGTCTTGGGTTAAGTGTTCTAAAACATGGGAGGCACAAAGCAAATGCTCCCCTCAATTCCATGTGCCAACAGGAGCCATTAATTCAGTAGTGGGAGGAAAACTGCGCTTGGGCACTGCCCCGCTTCTGCTCGCAGAAGGGATTAGCAGGGGAGTTAATTAATGAGCATGGCACTTTTCTTTCCTTATTTATTTCTCTTTTTATTTTTATTGTTTTTAAGCTCAGCACGAGCCAGCTGGGCATTACCCTGAGTGGCATTCAAGCTGCACATCCCTCCTTGGGCACACAGAGAGCTGTGCTGAGCCCTGGCTAGTCATGGCTAGCGCAGGTTTGGACACATCACGCTGTGATGTTTTCCTCCTGAAATGGATGTGACCAGTAATATTGGTGTAAGACAAGAGGCATTAGGAAGGAGGAGGGAAAGGTCACACTTTCAGCGTCGTGCAGCCTACAATACTTTTCTTTGATCTCCGTGCTTTAAAAGGCAATAATGCAAAATCGTTACTAGTAATGTCCCTTGAAAATGCAGCGGGCTAACAAGGCCTGCAAGTTTGTCAGCTGAAGCTTGTAATGTCCTTGAGTTTTGTGCCAGATAACATGTTGCTATGCCACACACTGCCAAGGAATCCAAGTACTCTGGGTGAAGGGACACTAAGGATGCCACACAGAAGGCTCTGCATGCTTGCTGTGTTTTTCCATAGCAACAAATACGCTTGATTACAGCACATTCATATGCTCTATATAATGAGTATCCCATAGGAAATTTATGACTGTGTATGCTGCATCATAATTAGAAATCAGACGTGGGCAAGTGAAGCGAATTCCCCAGCGTGGGATGTCGGGCAGCTCTGCTCTGTGCCCGCAGAGGGTCTGCCCTCTGTTGTTGAACTTTGCAGCTGATCCTGGAATGCTGGTGCTGGCTTTCTTGGCACTGTTTGGGTGTGTGTACAAGCAGGGAGAGGTGGTTCAGAGGTTTTTTATCTTATTTTATTTTTTTTCTTAAGCAAAGATACCTTTTTCTAGGCTAATTTCTCTTCTGCTCCCCTCTGGTGGGCAGAAATCTAAACCAGCAGCATATAGACTTCAGTTTCATAGGCAAGGCACACTCTCCTTAGGGGTTTCTGCTGTGGACTGGTCCAATTGTTACTGATGTATTACTTATGATATCCTTAACTACTTCTGACAAATTTACCGACACTCTAATGAAAAACTAAAATACACAGGCATACTTTCAGCCAGGCAAATTTAATAAAGGATTTTATTCACCTGACAAATCTAATCACTTTTCACTAAATAAGGCAACATTCAGCCTCAAGGCTAGGAGTTCACTGTGTGTGCAGTGTATCTATCTTTCCAGGTTCAAAAGACTTGTGCTTTGTGGCTGGTGTCCAGTTCAAAACCAGACGATACCAACAGGTCAAAAGCTGTTTCCTAGCACAGCATTTGTGTTGCATATTCGTATGGTTCCATCAGTGATGATAGCTATTAAAGCATCTACTTATATTTGCCATTAGCACCACATTAGGCTTCTTTCTTGCATGACAAGATCTGTTCAGAGTCACATAATGAGATTATCTTTCTTCTCCATCAACCTGTGTCACATCAACTTAAGGACAAGTGCTGCCCTTGACCACAGCCAGTCCTGAGCCCGCAGGTTTCTGCTATGTCTCTGAGGGCAGAATTTGGTCACAAGCGGTATGTAGAACCTCAATGGAGAGACCCAAATGTATGCTCAATCTGTGCCACACGTGTACACTGGTTAATATTTATTTCGCCTTTCTTGTCAAATCAGCTGGCTCGGTGCCGAGAGATAACTTTGTGAGGCCTTGCTGAGCTCACAGCCAGAGGAGCTCTGGGAGTTGTGCAGGGGAAAGACTTTCCATGTTGAGGTTTATCACGTTGCGTCACCTGCAGGTGATCTGTTAGATACCTTACAGCACCTGAGAAAACTGTGGAGTTGTCATCTAGGAAGCAGGAGACCTGCGTTCTCTTGCAGCAGGTGTGCTTAGATGTCAAAATGGCAATAGATGCTTTTTGGGTATTTGAAGAATTTACTTGTATGTAGGTGTAACAATATTTATTCAACAAATGGGCTAATTCAATTTTGAAACCATACAGCATGGTAATATTTATTTCAGTGGAGTTATTTGGGATGGACAGACAAAAGTTCACAAAACTTCAAGTTCTTCTTTGCTGTACTAAAAACCAACAACACAGCAAACCTCCCACTGCCAGGCAGAGCTGTGTTCTCCCTGTGTGATGGCTCTAAGTGATGCTGTTGGAGCACCATGGAAGCGTAATGTTTCAGACCATTGCTACTGAATAATGTGCTGTGTGCAAGTGTGAAGCAATTGCTCAGATCTGCTTCATCTCGAGTTTTTTCACTCAGCCGCAAACCACGTTTGGATGTGGGGCATGCAAAGGGCAGCCTGAACCTAACCTTTGGAATGGCAGAAAGATTGCTGTGGCTGCCTTATTATTTCATGGGTGCTTGAACGCACACAGAGCTCGCTCACAGGTTGCTGTCAGTAGCGAGCCTGGAGAATTCAGGGCTGGAGATCAAGGAGGAGAATTTGGCCTTTGCATGGCTCTGAGTGCAGTTATCATCTTGGAAATGGCTGATTCATGTGGCTGTGCAAGGTAAAAGAAAGCAGTGCTGGGTTTCCAGGACTGTCATCACAAAATTAATTAATAGTATGTTTCGCTTGCTGCCAACCGAATCTATTAACTCCCCTTACAGGTAAACCAGACTTTCACAGTATGTACAACACCACATTCCTGTATTCTCCACTTTGGAACAAAGGAAAACAAAGCAAGCCCTTTTACTCTTTTCCTTTTCAGGCACTAATACCAACTCTTCTTTCAGTTCTCTGGCATTAATGAAATCATTGGGTGATGTTCTATGAATTGAAGCTGCTAAAACTCTCTGTTGCAATCTTCAGATTAAGTGCTGCTCATCCAATCCCTGGGATGAAGCAGCTGACCAAGCAGCCGGGAGCCAGCCTGCATGAGGCAGGGGAACTCACTGGGCACCAAAGGGCATCTGTGCACTGTGTCCAAGAGCTCCGGCTGCAGAAGGCCCTGTTTTGAAATGCTTGTCCCCAAGGAAATGTTAGTTGCTTTCTGGACGGAATATTACAGCAACTCATGTCACTTTTTTCTTGCTGTTTATCTGCTTTCTGCAAGAAGTGGCTAAGTCAGGTAGACGTGAGTTTTCGCCTGAAGGAGTGCAGAAATGGCTCATCTTGCTTGGTGCAGAGTGGAAAAGCGTGGTTGTCAGAGCTCTCATTTCTCCTTGCTCACAGATTCCCAGGGCAGAGGGCAAGTTAGTAAATGGTTGTCCTGTGGAGTGGAAGAGTAATTTTCACCCTCAGGTTTCCCATCATGTGGGACCAGTGGAGTCCCTGCTGTTCAACACTAAATCATGCTGTGATTTACTGTCATGGAGAACATGCAGCTCTAAAAGGTCCTCTCTCTGTGCTCCTATAAAGTTATAAGTGAGGTACATTATTTTCAGGGAACGCCCTTGACTATGGACAACTAAAGGGCCACGTGTGTCCTCCCACTGAGGGATGTGCTGTGGCTGGGACAAGTCCATGGGTGTTCTCCAGATCTGCAGTGACTGAGAAATTGCTTGTCTAAAAACTGCAGGTCTGTATCTCCTTTGGAAGTCAGGTGTCCTTCTCAATAAAGTATGACAGGGAAGGTTGTTAAAGGGGTATCCTGAGTTGGTGCAGGGCAACAACATTGACAGACCATATCCTCCATTACTTACTGCAATGCTTATTGGGGCAGCAGAGCAGATTTTTAAGCCGTCTACACATGAAACGAGTTTGGTGTAGCAAGAATAGATCAGAGCAGGAAAAGAGAAATAAGTAAGGAGGAGGGGATGGGAAATATACTGATGTGTCTTTGGCAGAGGAAAAGGGATGTGTAAAACAGACACAGGAACAGTAGATCAAAGTAGCCCAGCGGGAAGAGGAGAAAGAGCAAACTAGTTATTGCATGAACAAAAATGCCATTGTGGATGAGACATGAAGGGAATGACAGGAGGAAAGGAGATTGAGAGTGAAAAGAAACATTTTCCTCTTAGAAAAGAATAGAAAAAGAGTAATAAAGGATAGGAGTGGGAGGTAAAAGGAATTAGATGAAGAAGAGGAAGGCTGGAAATAAAGACACACTAAAATGGTGTCTGTGTAACCCCAAGAGAAGAGCAACAGCAAGGAGATTTATCTTGAAATTCACTCTGGGCAGCACATCATGAGGCTCAGCTCATACAGACTTTTTTGGGGGGCTATAGGAATCCATGTCTGTGTTTATGTTGGGGTGGTGGGGACATGGAACAGGGCTGCAGGAACCAGAGCCCTGTAAGGACTGGGGCTTGGGTGTAAGGAGAGAGGCCATGGAAGAGTCCCTTGAGTTTCAGTCACCTTTTGGCCAGAAGCCCCATTCTGCCCATCTCCTGTGGGCTCATGGGGCAGCACTCACTGGAGCAGCTTGCCTTCTCCCTGCTTAGAACGAACATTATTAGTTTGTTGGCTGCAATAATGTTCATTTGAAGCTCTAATGGATATCCATGCAGATAACACACTAATTTATTATTTTGGCTCAACAGGGCTGTGGGATGAAAGATGATTGAGGAAGACTTTTAATAAAATTCAAAGGGATTTTATAGGTCTCAAGCCAGTTTTAAAATGCAAAGGAAAGCCAAGAGTATTACTTTGTTAACCCACATAATTCTATCCTGCCTAAAGAGGTCTGGAGCTAATCTTCAGCACTTTGCTCTGGGATCAGAATTACTGAAGCAGGTAAACACCACTAAGTATTGTGCTGCATCTTTGAGTTTTGCTTGCACTGTGACTTTCTGTTCCTTTCCTTTTATGAACTTTTCATAAAGCTCAGAATAGAGATTATTATGTAAAAATACAGAACTGGCTTCCTCTAGAGACATGCATGCAACGGTCTCTCTGCTGTGTGTTGGCCTGGGGGAGAGAGCACGCCTGTTTGCGTGTTGCTTCTCCAAAGGGTGCAGCAAGACACCAGGCGCTGTGCTGGGCAGACACTCATGATACAGGCTCCATTTAAGCAATGCATCTTTTCTTTTTTCTCTTTTTTGCTGTTAGAGACAATCAATGCAGTTTGACAGTCAGTGCCAAGGATAGAAAATGCAGGTTAAGACTACCAATTATTGTAAACTGGTAGCTCCACTTGATCCAGAGGAGTGACATTAATCTATGCCATCTCAGAACCTGCTCCCCATCTGAGAAGTTGTAATCAACTTTCTCCCTGTCAGTAGTATTTCAGCTCAGATCTTGCCACTAAAAACAAACAAAGCATTAAGAAGCCAGTCTTGTATAGTGGGCTCTCTCACTGCTCCTGCTGTTCCTTCCTGCCTGTACAGGCAGTGCTGAGGCTCATCTGGGGCCAGGTTAAAAACAAGGTATTTGGATCCCAGTTCTTAGAATAGCTTGGAGAAGCTCATCTACGTTTCCAGAAAATTACCCTGTTTCACAGCAAGCTCCACTTTGCTGGTTTCATAATGTGTGCGCACCATAACCAGCAAGAAAGCAAAAGTAGATGAGTTTAGAGTTCGTTATTACGCTTACTAATTTAATACTAATTTAATACAAGTATGTCCTGTGTTGAGTGCATGTTCTTCAGAATACTTTTTTAAGGAGAGTGACAAGTTTTTTTCTGACTGTTCAAGCAGTGCTTGTCACAGCAACCAGCAGAGCACAGCCACAGCTATGGTTTGGGTACAGGAGACAGTTTTGTGGAATGAACTGACCTAGCGATCCTTTTTGGTCTTATTATTCAGTGATTACTGTGCAACCTGGGGAATATCAGCCACAGTCAAAGCAGTGGAGGTTGAGGTGACCACTTAACAGGAAAATGTAGCTTTCAGGGTATAATCTGTTTACAAGCATTTAATTGCAGTAAATGAGCCAGGCAGAAGGTGAAGAAGCTCTAAAACACAGAGGAATAATAAATTGACTCATGTTTATTTAAGCATTTGTATCTTCTGAAGCTGGTCTTAGCCTGGGGATACATGGGTATTAAGATATTTTTGCAAAGCTCCTGCTGCATCCAACTTTTTTCCAGTATTTTAATATTAAACCCTCTCTCCCTTTCCAATGGAGTCTATGCACTTCTACACTGTTTTCTTTGCTTCTCCTCTGTGATCTCTGCTGTTGAGTTCTGTGCATCTCACACCCTCTCCCAACCCATTCTTTCTATCTTTGTATCAGTGAGAGCTGTTCTTTCAAGCCGGTTTATCCTCTCCCACCTTGCATTAATTTGAGTGTAGAAATTCTTTCTCCATGGCTGAATGTGTGAATTGGGATGTATCGCTTTAGGCCAGCTGAAACTGGTACTTTCCAGGAGAGTTCAATTAATTAAACGAATCCCAAAAACAAAATTAATTTTGAGCTAAGATGTAAAATGCTTGACATAAAATGGATTATTTTGTTGAGTTTTACTGCTGATGAGTCCATATTTAACATTAAACTAAAATCTAAATTAGTTTTTTTTTCCCCTTGCAAAATGTCAACATTTTCATTTGGAAAAATGTCAAAACAGAATGTTCTGACATTTTGGAAAATCTATCTCCTCCCATATCAGTTTTCCTTCCAAAAACCTATCATTAATTTACTATTCATACAAATAACCTCCTCAGCAGTTTGGGGCCAGATTCTCATAACCCAATCTGATATAGTGAGGCTGTTCACCTCCTCCTTTTGGTCAGGCTGCCTGTGGGGTTGCAAGCCCCCAGATCTGCACCATGAACTGAAGGCCAAGTGTCCCTGTGCTGGGTGCAGGAGGGATGTGCTAAATGGGACAAGTGGCCCCATGGCACAGTGGCTCAGATCTTGCATGCAGTTTAGTGCAGAGTCACGAGTTGGACTCAGTGATCCTATGGGCCCTTTCCAACTCAGAATATTCTATGATGCAATGGTTTGGGTTGGAAAAGACCTTAAATCCCACCCAGTCCAAACCCCTTACTGTGTGCTCCCCACCATCTCAGGATCCATCCATAGGCTCGAGCATCTCCAGGGATGGGGCACCCACAGCTCTGGGCAGCAGTGCCATGGTCTCATCCCCCTCTTAAGTAAACAATTCCTTCTAATATCTAATCTAAGTCTCCCTTCTTCTCGTTTAAAAACATCCCCCTTATCCTATTGCTATCTGCCCGTGCCAAAAGGTAGAGGTTTCCGTATCCCTCTTGGTGCAGAACCAATTCTTGTTGTGCGTATGTCATGGCTTCAGAGTGTGGGTGGTCTGCTCCCAGGGCACGTTGAGCAGACTGAGACCCCAGCACGCCATCAGCTGGGGCTCCTGTAAAAGATGCATGGCACATATGGTCGGTGCATGCATGCCCTGTTTGTTTTCATTTATTGATCGGCCTGGGGGGCAGCCACAGTAATTAACTGTAACGAACCCAGCAGACCAGGTCTGTTGGATGCAGCTCTCAGTTATATGAGCATGCAGACAGGGCGGGCTCTGAGCAGCTGAGGCAGCACTGGGAGCACTGGGGCTTGTAGTGAGGCAGGGAGTCACTGTGGTCTCTCCCTGATGTCTGGCATCCCAGGCATTTACTGCATCCATCTTGAGCTGCGGGTTGTCCCAGCATTTCAAATTAACCCTGGGTTTAATTCACCTCCTATTAAAACTTGTGAGAAGGTTCCCATCAGTTTCTGTTGCAACTGGGGCTTCCTTGTTTGCCTTTTGCTGCCTGAAGAACAGATTGATCACATGGGATTTGCAGCGGAAAACTAATCGGTGCCAGAAAATGTAGACAGCTTTGCAGGAGCAGACATTTCAAATTACTGGGCTGCAAACTACTTGGAGCAATGTGTAAAGCTATCTGAAATGGAAATATTTTTCTCAATTTGAAAAGCGATTTTTTTTTTTAAAGTTAATCTGTAAATGAAAGTAATCTCCTGGTGTTAAAAGGGTGTGTATGTGGCTTGGGCTGAGACTTCACGGGGGGTTTATGACTGTCTGAGTAAAGGATCCTAGTGGAGGGAAATCCTGTGTCCTGTTTTGCACAGGGTCTGGCACTCATGCCTCATGTCTCCTGCTGCCAGGTGGGATGCTGACCCTCTGTGATGGTTTTCTTGGGGGATGAAAGACCTTTCCATAACAAAGTGACTTGGATGTGTTAGTGCCATGTGAAGGCATTGCATAGAAAGGCTTTCAAGTCCTGCTATAAGGCCTGCAGAGACAAAGGGTAGGGTGAGGAAGGGAAGTGAAAGAAGAAGAAAGAATCTGGAGGAGTGTTGTAAAGAAATGGGTGCAAGAGGCTACGAGCAGAGCTCAGCCAGTGGCCCGCTCCCCTTCCCTGCTCACAGTTCCTCCTGAGAACAGGGCAGGCCTGCGGGCTGCACCAGGCCCACGGTCGCCTCCAGGAGCCCCAGCCTGGCCCTGGGCTGAGAAGGCATCACCCACTGTACACCCCTTCCCTGCTCTGTGGGAAGCAGAAGTAGTTGAAAACCAAAGCAAGGCCATGGGAGCAGCAGGAGGCACTGAGAGGAACGCCCAGCGGAGGCAGGCCATCGCTTCCCATCACCTCGCGGGCTGCGTGGGTGTCAGGACGCTGCTCAGGCTGCACTGAAGGTCATCTGAACGGTAATGATTCATCCAGTATTCTTACAAATTCTGCTGGTGAACGATGCCCCACAGTGATGTTTCAGGGAAATTGAGGTTGTGGTGCTGGGCACAGCGTTTCTGAAGGAAAGCCTCACCAGAGCTGGGCGTTTTGTTATTCCGTGTGTTTGAGCAAGTGAAGCAGCATTTGGTTCCCCTGCTGTAAAACCTGGTGGTTGGAGCCTCTATGTGTGGAGCTGAATCCCACAACACCTCACTAAAATAGGCAGGAGCCTGAATTACATTTTAGGTGCCCCAGCAGAGTTGGAGCTGGAATAGCCCTGGGACCAGGGGCAGAATTTGGGGGTATTGCCTCTCTAAGCAGGCTTGCCTCAAAGTATTCCCCTAGCACATACAGGAGGACTTCCCCCTTTTTTTTAAATTTATTTATTGCCTGCCTAATGGTTTCAGCCTTATCACAAAGTGTGATAGCAGGATATCACAAAAGTATAGCTTGCAGGCTGCTACCGCAGTCACAAGTAAGTAGTAAATAGCCCATTCAGAAAAAATAAATGTGACTTTATCAGTGTGTCCATGGCACCCGTATGTCCAACTTGGGATTGATCACTCATGCAGAAAAGCTAATAATGCTAAGTACTCTGCTTTCAGACCCTGTAGGCAGAGATAGGGCAGGCGACCTCTGTTTGCCCCGTAAGCCTGGCACTGCACTGCTTCATCCACTGCCAAATTTTGTTTGTTTTAAGAAGGCAGTAGATATGGGGAGCAAGAGATAAGGAAGAGAACAGGATAAAGAGTTTTAGGGCTGATTAAGAAAACTGCAAAGGTGAGGAGACCTAGCCTTCCCCTGCTAAAGCATTGCCCAGACTGGGGGGAATTCCTCTTCAAGCCTCCCTTGCCAGACCTTAGGAAGGTAACAAAGACTTTTGGCCTGGAGGAGAGGCAAAGGAACAAAAAATTGCTTTGTGTGGAGTTCCCAAATATTTGCACATTTGACGGTGCAAAGAACAATATTAAAAATGAGAACCGTCTATGGTGTCTTCCCCTGGCCCTTTTGAAGAGAAGCTTTTGCCACCAAATACTGGGAAAAGTAGTTAAATAAACCCTACCTAGATTTCATTTCTTGACTTTCACAGAGGGAGCAATATAAACCTCCTGTTTCTTGTTGCTGGTAACAAAGGGTTAAGATTCATCAGTGGTTTCTGGTCCATTGCTACTGAGAGGACATTTGTGGGTCTGGGCTGCCATCTTTCTCTGATGTTTCCCTGTCATGCTGTTCATTCAAATGGAGGTTTTAGATTCGGGTATTTTTGGAGCACTGAAGTGACACGTGAGTGGGCTGCAGTGTTTTAAAATAAATAAATAAATAATGAAACTCTACTCTCAGCATTGCTAGAAATTACAGCAAATGATACACCTGTATCAGCAGTTTATTTGACAACAGAACTGCAGATTGATGACAACTATTTATAAAAAATAAAAAAAAAAAGAAGTAGAAGAAGAAGAAAGAAAAAGAAAAAAGGAAGAGAAGACATTTTGATTATATGTTGGTATCTTTAAGAATTAGAAAGGAAAAAGAAAAGGCTAAGAAACAGTCATAGCCTCAATCTTTAAAAATGTTCTGTAGCAGCAAAGGGCTAAAATCTTCCCTTAAGATATCTGAAAACCAAAATCTCATTTTCATTTTTCTAACTTGGTCCCATTGCTGACAATAGGACAGTTCAGAGTGATGGTTTCTTCCCAGCTCTACAAAGAGCTGGGTGCTCTGGGAGGAGGCACGAGACTTGTGCTGAAGGAGAGCAAAGTGCTGCCAGTGGCTGTATTAATCTCTCTGGATTTTACAGTGTGTAGAATAGCTCTTAGGAATCATAGGGATTATTAATAAATGACCATTCTCTTGACCTTGCCGTGTGCTGTCAAACAGTGGGGAAAACTAAAATAAACACTGACTGCTCTATATTTTAAGCACAACGAAGGCGCTGTTGCCAAAGTGAAGTGCAGTGGGAAACTTTAGGAACTGTAATGGATGTTGCTAAACTGTGGTTTTGTGATGGAAAAAGCTGTGCTTTTTGGCTCTTGCTTTGAGGTGCTGGAGTTTTGGAGACAACCCAGAGTAGACATAATGCCTCCCAGTGCCTGGCTGACATGGACACTCTATCCCAGTAGCCATTTATAACCCTGAAATCCCAGTTTAATACCATAAGGGTGAGAATAGGGCATTTTTCAAGTGGTCCATTCTGGACAGATTTTTGCCCATCAATTATAGAGAAGTACTTGGTAGAGAATTATAATAGTTCTCCACCTATATGTTTTTGTTGGCTTCCAGAAGCAAGCATGTGTTTAAAATATCCTTCTAAAATTGTCTTCATGATTCCCCAGTATAATTGATCCCAAATTTGAGAGTTACATGCACTGTAACAGGTGCCAGAGGAAACCTGTAAACCTTCATGAAAACAAGTAACAGGCAGCAGCTAAGCCTGCAGAGATGTCACTGTGAAGGGCAGCATTTTAACACATTCACATTCTTTTTTGGGTATTTTCTGTTATAGTAACACAGTGTTTCCCGTATTATTTTTGTCTTGATTTTCAGTGGGCTACATTGCCTAGATGTACCAAGAATCCGGCCTTCATATGAATGAGAAAGCTAAGACCCAGCACAAAGATTTAGCTTCATGAACCAGGGAAAAATTCCCTTTATGATGGGTTCAACCTCGTAAAGCCTCTGAAAGGAAACCAAATGTCTTTAATTCCCAGGAGGCATCTCAGAGGATCAGAGCTAAACTGTTACTCTCTGAACTATCACATAGTGAGACCTCTGCATGACCCTTAGTGTCTCAGCATCCAGAGGGTGTGGATACTTCAGAAGAACCTATTTCCCTGATCACGGTGTGCCCTCGTTCAGCCCCTGGTTGTAGAAGTTAAAATAAACCACATAAGGTCAGCGGCTGCCTAAGTCCTTACTACCAAGTCTGCAGATATTTTTTGCTTTGTTTCTAAGCAAGATGAGAGTCCCAGTGCCAAAGGGCAACATGTAAATCGTGCTGTTATTCTGTAGTGTGTGGGGTAATAAATGGTGCTGTCAATTGTTTTCACTCAAGTGGCAGATTTATTCTCTTCAGAATGAATAACCAGGAACGGCTATTATTGCGAAAAAATTCACTCTGTATCATCTTATGCCCGTTCAACAAACAATGCTGAAGTCTAATCGCCTTACTCCATGGCCAAGCATCTATGACTTAATGGTTTTTTTATTGAAGACATGTAATTTGCCATTGCTTTTGATGTGCCATCAGATCAAATGTCTCCATGAATCACATTTGTAATCTAGCACCACTTGTCCCAGAGGAATACTCCTTGTCCCTTTGTTTTCTAGCGATCTGGCTAAAAGCAAGCTTTTCTAACGTGAACTATCACGCTTCTGTTTCCCAGTTTCTAGACTGAAATTCCAGCTCCTGGCAGCTGCACTGAGCTTTAGCAAATGGGTTGCATGCGGGTTCAAATGAGTGATATTTGATAGTGCTCCCAAGGAGCAGCTTCAAATCTCACTAGCACTCCTCCCAGAGAAAATCTGCCGTCAGCCTGGAGCTGGGATCCTGCAGTTCTGCCCCAGCACCCCTGGGTTATGCTGGCAGCCCCTCCTCACCACACCTTCCCTTCTCAGCAGGACTGCTTGGCTGGCTGGCAGGTTGCCTCGGGATACAAACCTTAGCAATTCTTTCAGGTTTTGTGATTCAGCAAAGCCTTGGTTCTCTGTAAGCCCGTGTTCCATTTTTCCAATCAATGCTGCAATCTTTTTAATGTTTTGATAAACATCTGAGAAGGTTAGAAAATAACATCTGAAACCGAAAAGCTTACACAAAGCTTTCACCCTGGCAATGTAATTTAGAGCTGATTGCAGACAAGAGTTGTTGCAGTTAAGCTTGGCTTCTTTTTAAAACAACTCAGCATTGAAGTGACAACAAGAAGGTGATACAGAGCACAGGTAGTGCTTCCACCTGCAACAAATGTCTTACTGAGATCTGGTGCAGCTGGTAGCACAGCTAGGTGGTCACAGAAGGTCATCAGCAGTGTTCAGAGGTGGCACAGATGGTCTGGGGGCACTTTGTACCCCCTGAGGGGTGCATTACAAGCTTTAAATCTGCTGTCAAGATCTGGGGAAACATGCAAGTTCTACATTGGTGTGATGGATGGCATTAGATGTGCAGGGATTTAATTTCCAGTTGTTCAAATGGTCATGTGGATGCACTGAGCTCTCTTTTAGTTCAAGATGTCTTTGCTGGCATAGCTTATCTGTTGTCTTCAGTTGTGCTTTTACAACAACATCAACTACTACTACCAGTCATCCTGCTGTAGTTACAGCAGTGTGACTTCTCTGTGGAGAGAAATTCTTAGCAACCACTCACTGCCAGGGCTTGTATTTGTGTTTCCTTATTCTAGTGATGTGTCATTAATGGGCTTTCTCAAGTAGGAAAAGCAAAGGTCTGGTTTGCCAATAGATGAGGGATTAAAAAGGGGAAATACAAAAGGGGAAATACAAAAGGGGAAATAAAGATAGGGGATACAAGTAGGGCAGGAACTGTGACTTGTGTGAGAGTCATCCAGAAGCCAGCAGAAGCACAGAGCTCTGTTGGTGGCATGTGTCCCAGAGCCAGTGTGCTACTGCTGGGGTCCTCCTCAGGTGGGGGCATCTGAAGTCCCCCCATGGGAGCAGGGGCCCTGACGTGTCAGAGGAAGCATTGCAGAGGATGCTGAGGGCCCTCACTCAGCAAGCTGCACTTCTTCAGCTAAAGCAATTTGTTAACAAACCCCAGGCACCAATTGTTTTGTTCTGTTAAAACAAACCTCCAGGAAATTCAGCTACAAACTTTTCCTATTGCTCGGCTCTTATCTTGCTCTACTGCAGTAACTATTTGATGACCTCAACAGGGGCCTTGAATCCAGTAATCAGTTCTTCAAGTGTACAACAAAATCTTTTTTCCCCCCTAAACAACCACAAGTATCAAGGGTTTGTCTTGACCTTTTATCTGTTTTGACAAGCCGAGGACCTTGCCCTCCTCCTCTGCATGCTGATGTGCCCTGAGGATCGGATTGGAGGATGTGGTTGGGCTCTCCTGTCTTGGCTGGGAGGTATCTCATGTAACTGCCTTGCGAAGCAAAGAAGGGAACTATATGGCCTGTAAGGTGATAGTGTTAGTTTAACTTGCTCTGCCATCAGGAAGTTGAGTTGGTTGGTTTGTGCATATAATTTCTAGCTCCTGCTTATCCTGGGTGAGGAGAGTAAATGATGTGAGTGATTCAGCTGGGGAGATGACCTGTTATTGCCCTGGTAGCTCAGCACCAAGGGACCAAGGATGCTGATAGCTCTGCCCAGCTGCAAGCCTCTGTTTGGTGAGGAAGGGGTTCAGAGGGACTGCAAAGTACCTGAGCACCCAGGCTGTGCTTATCATTACAGTGAAATATTATCCCTTCATGGCTAACAACTGGCAGCAAACCTGCCTGTTGTGGAAGCAATTTGGTAAAATTAGCTGGTTAAAGAAGTCTGCCTATTGATTAACTGAACTAAATGACCCATAATGAACAGCACAACTGTGAAGCTAATCTATTTGGTGGTGGTTTCCTTTCCCTTAAAGATGTGCAACCTGCAGACCCTGTGCATGGCTGCACTGGCATGGGATTCTGTGCACTAAACCTTTAGAAGTCCCTTGGGCTACAGGGAGACTCAGGAAGGCCTCAGGTTAATGAGAGAGATGAAGCTGGAGCTGAAGGTGTGTAGAAGGCCTTTGGTTGGTTGGCATGCACTGTGACTCCCTTGTTATAGGTATGAGTTATGTCTAGCGTGATGCACAGTCTATAAAACATAGTCAAGCTTGAGCTTAACTTGACTAGTTTAGAGGAGCTACTTCAGATATGAATATTTCTGGATCTCTCATTGCTATCTCTGCTACTTTCTTCTCACTCTTTTCAGCTATCCTATAAAAAGCAGTGCCTGAATTCACTGCTCTGTCCTCCCTTTGGTGTTATAAGAACTGGAAGCACTAATTTCCACTGCCAGCAGTGAGACCACCCAGCCTGTTTTGCACTGCCTAGCACCACTGCTGCACCAGGCCGAGTTACTGATAAAGTTAAGCTATAGTTTCAAGCAGTCTGAAAGAAAACAACGTTTGTTTTCTGTAACTCAGCTCTTATCTGTCTCTTTTTCCTAAGCGATCCCTCAGAAAAACAGAAGCTGGAATCTGACCAGATGGGCTCTCTGGGAGTTGAGCTTATAGTTAAATGAGTCCCTGAGCAAGAGTTTTTCTGTAGTTAATAGTTTAACACCTTCTTGGAATGTCTGAGCAGCAGAGATAGGTCCTGCTGACCACAACCAGGAGGGAAGAGTGGGAAGCAGAAGGCAGCAGGTTCTTTTCCCCCGCAGCCTCTCTGCCGTTTCCATCACCTTGCAGCTGGAATCCCCCCTGGCAACTCACTTGTTGGTCCAGCTGCAAGCTCTCTAGTAGGAATGAACTAGCTCTCCAGAAAGATGCAAGAGAGCTTAGCATTGTCTGAAATCCCACAGGAGCTCTTCGTGGCCTCCCCTTGCCTGGAAGGAGGATCAGCTCCCCAGAAGGCAACAATCACAGAAGGTGAGGAGAGATGAGGTGTCTCCTTCCCCTGCTTTGTGGGGTGGTGCTTCTTGCTGTGCTTTCTGAAAGAGGTGATATAGGAGCTTTGCTTTGGTGGATAGGCAGCAAGTAACTCTTTGCTTTCAGTAGTTTGCAGAGCCCCCAACAAACCTGAGCATTCTTTTTCACTACATATGTATAATTTGTTATTGAAGAGATTATGCCTGTATCAGCATTCATTTCTTAGTAGATCCCTTCATACCTCATGTATCGCCATGCAGCGTGCAGATACTCTTAAGAGCGCCCCGGCTGCATAACACAGCTTTAATAGCTATAACAAGGCAATTAGTGCATCGTTCCACTTGAACTTTAATGTAGTAATTGGCAGTAAGTAATCCCACTCTGCTGCTGTGCGCAACCCGTGTTGTGAACAAATATCAGAGTGGCCCTATTTATGAAAGAGGGGAAAAAAATGAAATGTCCCAGTTGCTGCTGCTGGGTTTGGAGTTGATGTTGCTGGATTCTGAGTGCACTGGGGGCAGCAGAGCTTGTCTGAAGCACTGAGCCCTCTCACTAGGTGCGCACCCATCCTACTGCATCCTTGTGGCTTCCAGACCGCCCTAACCACGGCCACATGCCTCTGAAGAGGAAGGGAAGGGGAGGGAGGAAATGCTCCAACCCACATCTTGCTTGATCTCTGCTGTAATCATGTCCCATCTCTTCTCCCGCGCATCTGAATAACTGCCACTGGGGCCGGTTTGCTACTGACTGTGCTCGGCTTTGTGAAATGTGTAGGTATGAGAGACGCTTACCTTGGGGAGTTTGTGAGTGGAGAAAACAGGAAATGATATTTGGGGTGGTACTGCAGCAGAGGGTTTTTAATTATTTTTCTTGACCTGGTGCTTTTGAGCAGAATTGGTTGCAGTATCATCGAAGACCAGATGCATAGTTAATGATTTATCTTATTTCTTATGGGTTTTTATGGCATGGGTGCAGTAAAAATGTTTCCAGTCAAGGAGGGTGAAGTTTTCCAGGTCTTCTGTGGCAATGCTCAAGTGCTGATTTTGACAGCAGTACACATAGCCCTGCACCCTGGGGATGCTCTGGCTGCATGCCTGCTGTGTGCCTCAATCAGCCCCATGGCAGCTCCTGTACCTTCCGGCACAGCATCTCTGTGAGTGAAAATCAGGGATACCAGGAAGCAAGGGAATAGGATGGGACATGTGTCCAGAGTTCTGGGCACTGCTCCCTTTCAACCACATCCCTCTAGCAGCAGGATCCCCCACTGCTTCTGTTCATAAAAAGCAAATGACTTCTCAGATTTATTAGTTACCTCCAGGTGCAATTTATCAATTCCAAGCTGGGCCCTGCCCGGGCAGCCGGGGAGAGGCTTGTGTCTTTGATTAATGGGCTATCCTGCGCAATGGTGGCAGATTTCTTACTGGGATTTAATTCTAACAGATTCTCAAAAATAACAAGAAGAATATTCAGCAAGCTGTGTGAGGGGATACAGAGCTGAAGTGCGGTTCATTTGAGAAAGCTTTGAAGTGTTTGCAGAAATGACTGAGGAAGACTTCATCGGAGCTGGGGAATGGGCGATGGAGAAATGGAGAAGGGGGAAAAGGGGAATTAATCCAACAGCTTGTAATGGAAACAGGAGAACAAAGGCTTTCTAGACAGAATAGAAGCAAGGGGAAGAAAGACCTCAAGAAGAATAATGAAAATGTTAAGAATTGGACACTTGAAAACAGAAGGGATTCCTCTAAATGATGTGAATTTTGGTTATGAAATCACTGTGAAAGTGTGGAGCAAAATTTAGTGAAAGAAAATAAGAAAAAGTAGGAAAAATCAGGGCTAAAAAGGAAAAGCCCACAAGTATGGAAAAATGTTGATGTTTGAGTGCAGCCCTTCCTCCTGCCCTGGTGGTGTGTCCTCCTCAAACGCATAGGGCTGAAGCAGGAGCAGCTTGTTTCCATCTTCAGTTTTTTCTTCTTTTAGCCATGGCTGAAAATGACAATGTGATGCACAGGCATGAATTTTGGACTCTCAGCCAGGATGAATTCCTGATCTTTCGGCCCTTTTTCACAGATGGAATGATGCTTCTTTTCAGCTCTACCAAGGCAGCATTCCAATGGTTCAGTACCAGCGTAGAGAAGCAGTACAGGCCCACACCAAGGTGAGGACAGAATGGGCTGTTATTTTCCAAAGGTGTTGGGATGATGGACCAAGGTGGTTTACAGCTCCTCCACCAACATCATCCTGTCCCCTTTATGCCTGCTTGGCTGCTGACGACCCTCCTAGATGCCACAATTTAATGTCAGTGTGACGAAGTGTTTTCTCACCCTTGTTAAGCAAGAACATCACAACCCAGTTAAAGGGCAGTGTACTCCAAGATTTCAATACATATTTATGCCATCTATTTTATATAGCTACTTTCAGATCCCTCTCTATGGTCATTGCAAAAAAAGATATGCATCTCTGGAAGGTGACTCACAACACCCAAAATAGATGCCTGTTCTCAGACATCCTCCCTAATTATAGAAGGACTTCAGAGAAGTTAAGATCCTCATTGCAACACGTGGAAGCTGATGCGTGCAGGAAGGACCATTAACCTCTTTGTTCTCCTTGACATTTGCAGGCTTTCTGCAAGCCAGCGTGTTGGTTTACATCTTTCCTGCAAGCTACAGAGCAAGGTGTGGAAGCAAGAAACACAATTTGTCCCATCATGACTGTTCTGCATAGCAGGGATGCCACAGCCCGGGGTGGCACAGTCCAGAGTTTCTCACCTCATTCTGCATAGCTGTCTTTGGAATCACAGTTGAAAATTAACCCAAAAGTTAGCCATTTGTAAACCAAGCTGACAGGAAATTGCTGGCTTTGTGCTGAAGAAGTCATTACCTTAAGCTTTATTGCTGTGTGCAGAGTTTACTTGTGACAAAGTAAATGTGCAGAGATGTCTGTAAATAGGGCTAGGATATTGCTGTGTTAACAGCTCTGTGGTAAGCTATCAATCAGGAGAGCAGTACAGAGGAGAACATTAAATGCCACTGCTGTAAGCACAGAGGCTCCTCCAGGTGCATGCAGATGGGCATCCTTCTTGCTTGGCACCGCTGGCCTCTGGAGCTCATGCAGGCACGTAGGGCTTCATCCTCATCCCCAGCTGGACAGCTTGCCTTTCTCACATGGCTCTCGGAGCTGTGTGAAGCGCATCTGGGGCTGCATGGGAGGTGTTGTTAAGGATACTTGGACCTAGAGATGTTTGGATTTGGAGTTCAGGCAGGTTTACACCAGGATTCTGGCCAGTCTGTTCTACAGTGGTGTGATGGTGATTTACTGCTGGTGCAGCCAGTGAGCTCCTCGAGCTGTGATCACGATGTGCAACAGTCCTGACGTGTCCTTGGAGGCAGTGAGGCTGCCTGGGGCAGAAGGGAGCGGGTGTATTGGGTTGGGGCCAGCTGGAAGCGTGGCTGAGTGCAGCATGGTCTTTGGGACCTCTGCCACTGTGGATGGAGCAGCATCGCCTTTGAGCCAGTGTGACAGCTTGATGTTCTTTGTGTTTTGGTCCTGTCCATTAACATTATGGATGTGAAGGGGAGAGGGATTTGTTTCCATATCGCCGGAATAGGCCTCATTTACAATAAATGAAGCAGCAGGGCATACTGCCTGCACTACAGGAGAACTTCTGCTGGGGAGAAATGCATGTCCCGAGAACAGACTGGTTGTTGTGCGTGTGTGTGTCCAGACAGCACAAACTGCCCAGATGGAGCACCCCTGCCCCCACTGCTCCCCAGCTGCAGGCCAGGGACTCAGGCAGAGCTGGCTGCAAGGTGCTGTGCTCCCTTCATGGCACTCTGGTGAGTGGGAGATGTGGGTTTCTGGCTTTTCTGTGCATTCTCAGGGTGGCCAGCAGCCTGTCTTTATGCTGTCTGAGCACTTCAGGGTGTCTGGAGCTGTTTATGTGCTTCTTCCTTTGGGGTCAACCTTCACTTCTGATGCTGGTTTTTGCCAAACCTGTGGCAGCCTGCTGCAAGCCTGCGTGTCTGGGTTTTTCCTGCTTCTGCCCCTTGTGTGAGCGATAAGGGCAGATGGAATAAAAGTGCTCTGCTTGGGGAGCTGCTGTGGGGGCAGAGCAGAGGAACTTCCCAGGCAGCAGCCGTGTGGGGCAGGACAGCTGCACTCAGCACAGGGCAGCAGCTGCGGAAGCCAGAGCCCTGCGCTGGCTGTTTTATGGGGCTGCTTCCTCTGGGACAGCAGAGCTGCTGCATCTGTAGGCTTGTGCAGGTGCAACAGTTTAGGCTGGTGTGGGAAGGGAAAGGGAAGGCTTGAGAGGTGTCAACATAAATCAGATGCTGTTGCAGATTTCCTCTTGCAGCCCTTGCCTGCCCCGTGCCCAGATGTTATAGGGGTTTTTGTAGGCTGATAAAACCATGTTTCCCCGTAGTGAAACCCTGGTATGGGCCTGAGAGACTTGCTGCTGCTCTCACTGCTGGGGTTGAGAGTGGAAGAAACCAAGTGATGTTTTTTGTAGCCTTCTAGCCTTGGCTCAGGATTTTCCATGGCCCTGGTGCTGGGTGGTGGATTTGTTTTTTTCTCTCTCCTGGCAGCTGCCCTTTTCCTGTAAGCAAGTCCCTTTTGTATGCACAGGGAATGGCACCAAGAAGTAACCAGCTGTAGCTCAGCACGGGCTCCTAGAGCAGTGCTGCTGTAGCAGCCAGACACTTGGCTCCAGCTGGGCAATGACTCATGCAGCATTTGGCTGGAATGTGCAAAGTTCCCTGATGATATGGAACTTTTCCTATTCATCCACAGCCACAGTATCCCCATAAGCTGGAGAGCTGCATCCCTCTTCCAGCTTCCTGGAAGCATCCTGGTCTCCCTGCCCAAGCTCCCCTCAACAGTGGGAGGGAAGGGACTCCCTCAGAGCTTCCCTCAGGCTCTAAGGCATTTTCCCACTTTTTCATGCACAACACTTTGAGAGGCCCAAGGCACTCTTTGTGAGCCTTGGTGGCAGCAGGAGACAGGTGACAGTCCCTCCCACCCCCTGCTTGCTGGGGTGCAGGATGGAGAGCCAGTGTCTCCTGGGCCCATGCCCCGGGCTGAGAGGTTGCTGGCAGGGCCTCTACAAGCTGCTGGGTTGAGCTGAGCCTGCGTGTGTGTCTGAGTTGATGGCGAGCTCAGAAAACTGTTCACAGGGCTAGAGTCTAAGGGGTCTGTGGTGCCTCCTTCAGTTGTGGATTCTCTGGTGTCTAATCAAGGCTGAGCACACACTGCAGCCTTTTGTTCGGTTGAGGTTACTCATAACATCTCTCTCCTTTACGTGGATGTCTATTTCTGTGAACCTTTGAGGAACTGATTCGTCTCTGAGGCTGTTATCTCTGTCAAATTCGTCTGAAACTGCTCAATGAGTTCAAAGTTGCTGAGGGAGACACAGACAATGTGAATGTACGAGCCGTAGGAAACCAGCCTGACAGGTTGAAATGAGAAACACTTCGAAACTGTCAAAATAAAAAACGGTCCCAATGGCCTGACCTGACTTTTTGTCCAGATTATTGGTTCCTAAAGTCTTCTGAGATCCTGGCAGCTACCCTAGCTGCTGAGAGCCCTACGTTGCAAAACACAGCACCAGCTGTGCTGACACTGAAGGAATGCTGAGGATTGGCAGATTTGACACCAGCCTCTCTTACGGCCTCTCAGGTCTGGGAGAGTGGAAGCCCATGGCCAGAAGCCTGTCCACACCATTACCAACCCACCCCAAGAGAAGGCTGTATGAGAAAGTCGTTTGATTTGTGTTTCCTTTTGCTAAATATGTTGGAATGAAAAGGGATCTGACACCAGTTAATTAGACACAGGTGCACGTTAGAAAAATAGTCGCAATAATGAATCTCCTTTTACTGATCCCCGCTGCTGTTCCACTGGTACTATCGCAACCATTCACAGGGCGGTTAATCTTTTAGCTAGTGCTTGAAGCGTTTTATGCAGGGAGCTACGCACCATCAAAAAGAATGAATGACCCTGTTTCTCTTCCCTAACATGGCTATCAACCAGAGCTGTCTTTGGCACAGCTTGTAGGTTGATTTCTGGATGAACGTTAGAGGCAAAATACATCTGTCCAAATGTTGACATCTAATTGTGGATGTCTACGTTTGAGTTAGTTGTCTAGACTCTTGTTTATAGGAAAGAAATGGGCACCCTAAGGACATGAGTCATTGTATGCTAGAGTAGATGTTGAAAATAGGTCAGATGAATCATTCTCTTACTGGGCCTCTTTCTCTCCAGTGACTATAAAGGGAGTCTGGAGCCACCATGCTGGGGGGAGCAGAGGTGTCTGTAACGCATGATGCGTCCCATGTGAGATATGTGTGATATGGTTCTGGGTATGCGTAGTCAGCTGCTCTTCTGTTTACACATCTTACCGGCATCTTCTGCCCACTTCTTCCTGCTCTTCTCATTACAAATTAACCTGGGACTGAGACGCCGTTTTGTACCTGTATCTTCCAGCTACGTGATGAACCCTAACTACCTGCATCTCCCTCTTCTCATCATCATCTCATCAGACTGAAGTCACCTTTACTGCTCGGCAAGGCATTGTCTTTCTCCATCTCTGTTACAATGCTGAGGTGGCCACATGTGGCTGGGATGTGCTCACAGCAGGTTGGTGCCAGCCCTGCTCAGCTGGCCTGCTGTGGCTGCACGGTGTCACACAGTCCCCGTGGAGAGTCAGGGATGTTAGCCTCAACCTGCTGCACACATTTATTTCCACCTCGCTGCCCTTTGTTGGACAACAGAATGTTCAAGTCTTCCAGCAGATCCAAATCCTTCCCAGTAAGCCTGGAACCTAGTTCTAGAAGTTTTAACAGAGCCAGTATTGTGCTGATAGATGGGATTGTGGGAGGAGAGAGAGAATCTATTCAGAACACATGGAGAAGCAGATGAGGGTGGAAAGAAAACTTAAGAGCTCAGATAAGATTTGTGCTGCAGGTGTTTCTTCAAGTTTTGCAGGTTTCCCTTAATCTCTGAGCCAGGCCATCCAGATAAGCTCATTAGTCAGGTTAGCTGAGCACTGTTCTGTTTCTCAGCAGAGTTACCTGGGCCCTCTGGCCTCAACAAAATCCCACATTTTTGTGGTTTTTTTTTTTTTTTTTTTTCCTCCAATTGTATTGTATTAAAAACTCCTCCCTGTGTGAGGGCTACTGGGTGTGGTTGTGCCTGCGGTCTCTTGGCTTAGCACGGAGACTTGCCTTTGCCTTCCCTTGGTTAGATCGAGCCCTGCGTCCACACTTCCTGCTCCAACTTCTGTGAGACTCAGCTCCTTGTGCCCAGAACTCATGAAAGGCGAAGGATGTGGTATTGGAGGGCTGTGCCAGTGGCCTGGGAGGAAAAAGAAATGACCCTCTGCTCATGGAGCCTTGAGCAACAGGAGGCTGTTAGGCAGCAACCGCCTCACTCAGCGTGGGAAGCAGCTGGGGCTGGAGCCACTGGATGGGTGCAACAGCCCTCTGAGCAGCTCGGGTGAGGATCTCTGCTGAATTTCACACCCGTGTTAAATCACCTGCCATCATGCATGTAGTCCTGAGCGCCATGCTGGGCATGAAAGCTGATGGAAGAGAAAGGAAACCACAGCCAGCCTCGCTCTGCTCAGTGGCCTCCCACCAGGAAGCTCCATGTCACGGCAGCCAGCCCTCCTGCTGGCTCTTGAATGCACTGTGTGGGGTGCAGCAGGAGTGCTCCAGGAACCTGCTGCCATCTCAGCACTTGTAGCTCTGACCTGAGGTGACTCAGAGGTGTTTTCCTTCCATCACGTAAGTTCAGAATTGGCCCATGCTAATAATGACTGAACATTCATCATTCCTCTGATGGTGTTAAGTGCTCTCATATGAAATGAGTTGGCAATTTCTATCCCGTTCCTAGTAGACTGGCATCTGTTTGGTGGAAAGACCGGAGCTGATGCTGACCAGGAAGGCTCATCATTGGCTGGAATGGCTGCCCAGCAAAGAGTCCCACTTCCACTGCCTTGTGGTGCTGGTCAGGACACATCTGCTCTGGTGCTCCGCCGTGCTGAGGCGTGTTCCGCGCCTCATTGTCTCACCCAGCTCTTCTCTTGCTCTCTGACAGGCCCTGTTTTTCTCTTATATCCAGGGTTAACCTTACAACTAAAACTCAGCAAACCTCCGGACACCTATTTGTTCCTGGAAGCCTTCTTGCTGTAATGATACCTGCGTGCACACTTGTCCAGCAAATACTAAGCCAGGGATTTTTGCTGATGTTCAGAAATGTCGTTACCAAACCTGAAGCAGATGGTAGAGTGGGATTCAAGCAATAATACAGAGATGTTCTCAATATTATGAAGCGCTGTAATGGCTCACCCAAGGATGCTACAAGATCTTAACCTTGGGAGGATCTTTAAGAACAGTGGGTATTAGTCAGAAGTGACCCCAGACTCATCCTCCCCTGGAGAAGGAGAAGAGCTATGTGCTTTCCTGGTGTCTGCTCTGGTCCAAGGGTACACAGCTGAGAAACCCAATGGATACTGAAAGGGTGTAAAGTGTAGCAACAGAGCAGAAATGTTGAAAGAAAGTGTGCAGCTCAGATTCAGCCTGGTTTCTCAGCAGCAGTTTGGTTAGGGCAAGTCCTGCCTTCTTTAGGGGTTTGAAATGCTCAGGCATTTCTGCAGGTATGTCTGATACTCAGGACAGGCAGAAATGAGAGTGCAGTTTCCTTGGGGCAGAGCTGTGGGGGTTTGCTTTGTGCTGTCTGACCCACGCTGGGGCAACTTACAAACACCGCTTGAAATTTCCTCCTAGCATTTGATGCTTCTCAAAAAAAAAAACAATAATAACACTACATGGGAGAAGTCACTGGGCTTGAGCTGTTCCTAGGTTAATTTACATTAAGTGCTTTTCAGTTCTCTCTCTAATGCCCAGTCTGTGTGTTGCTCATTTCCTCTGGTGGAGAAGTGAGAAGCACATGCAGCGGAAACCGAGCAAGCCAATAAAAATGATTTGACAGAGCAAGAGGGGGAACGTTGCAAACAATCACTGCTTTGACTGATAAAGCCATCTTTAGGAAGCTTGCACATTGTAGAAGCCTTGTTTTCCTGGGCTGGGGAGAGGAATGGAAGAGGAATATACACACATAATAGACATTTTCACCTCTTATTTGATTCCCACAATATTTTAGCACTCAGAAGAGTACTCAAAAGAAGAGATCCAGGTCTCTAATCCACATCTCCTGATGCTTTGGCAGAGACACATTGAGCAGCACCAGGACGAGGGACGTCACAGCCTGCAGAGCCACACCGTCTGCCCTGCCACGTGCTGCGGGTCAGTAAGTGCTGGTGGAACATTCCTGCTGTGTGCCAGGCCCCGGGATGGGCAGAATGCTGCGCCAGGTTGCCTGACTTCCACCCGCTCCTAGCAGCCGAAGTGGCACTGCTGCTTGTAATGACACGGCATCGGAAATCCCCAACATGCAATTGCACGAGAAGGTCACAGCTCAGTCAGAGCAGCACATTAAACATTAAACGCTCCATTTGTACGCGCTCGTGGCCTCGTGCCAAGATGAATTCGAAATGATTAAATCTCCAGCCGTGCCGGCTTCTTTCACAGCAACATAAAACACTTTGCTTTGCTAGTCAACACACGATGCTGTGCTGAAGACAACAGGCTCACCCTCTGAGCCTTGTGCATCTCGGCGATTGGTCATTAGCGAGCACCTCGGGCTGGCAGGCGCTCTGGGGCTTCCAGGGGCCTCCATTGCTGCTGGGGTGGCGTGCTGAGCAGCAGCCATGCGTCTCACCTCAGCCGTTCATCTCTAAGTGAGACAAAGGCAACTGGAAGGCAGAGAAACAGATAACCAACTGTTGACCACATCGTAAATCCAGCGACATGGCGACAGCAGGGTTTAGCTCACACATGCAGGAAACGTAAATGAAACTGCAGAACTCAGATTCAGTGGTTGCTGGGAAGGAAATCTCTTTTGGTAGCTTGCACCTGCTGGATATAAAAGGAAAAGGACTGGATTTCTCAATTTTGCAGGAGTCTATTTTTTTCCTCAGAAGGCAGTATATTTATAACTCTAGTAAAACTGCAAAAAATGGTAAATAATAAGAGCTTTACAAGAGGAAGAAATTGATTTCTGGATCTGATCAGAGCAAAGCTCTTAATCTTTGCTCCTCTTTAATAGAATTGCTGCCTCTCAAGGCCCAGGCCCTAACGTTTTGGTCTGTCCATACTCATATGGAAGACTGCCAGAAAAGGATAAGAATCTTTTTTTTTTCTCTCTCTCTTCTTGATTAAAAAAAAAAAAGAGATTTGTGTCAATTGTTCTTTGATTTTTTGAGCTGCTCAGGTGACAGGAGCAAGTGCAGGTTTTGTGACTCCATAACCGAGCACTCGGTTATGGATATATGGATAGGAGCAGTACTGAGAGAGCAGGGTGACCCCGTGGGTCCAGCCCTTGCCCTTCCTTGTGATGTGCTCAGCTCTTCAGGCTCACTCAGACAGCCACCAGCTGCCTGCCCAGCTTGCCCAGCTATTGCTGATATGCCCGTATGCCTCCGATGGATGAGGTTCACCACCCAAACAGCAAACCTAATCTTGCAGCCAGCCTGCAGAGGATCATCATAGTGCTCAAGTGCTGCATGCTGAGCACAGATGGCGTTCCCATGGACTGAGCTGATGCACATAAGTGAAGCCATGCCTTGTGCAACCTCGTGAACCATTTTGCATAGTGGTCTAAAGAGCAGAAGATGAGAAAAAGCAGATCTGCAAGTGCCCCGGGGGAGGTCCAGATGTTCAGAAAACTGACCTCTGTGTAACATACAGAGCTCTTTTTACGGATCAGTCCACTTGCTTTGTGATGTGCAAGCATAGCAGAGGGAATCCTGCTTTATTTACATCTCAAAGGCCTTAGGGCTTTAAGTGGCAGCAGAAACAAGTTCTGGAAAAGCCTCTGGAAAAGCCTGCGGAATTTCCATGTGATGGGACCCTAAGTCAGACCGAGCTGCATCAGAAGGCCTGCTCCTACAGCTCAGGTCTGCAAAGGAGATCTAAAGGCCTTAAGGTCAAGGGGAAAAAACGCGAACCATGGGACCAGATTTTATTAGAATGGAAACAGGGACACTGTGCCTTGCAAATGGAGAAAATGCAAAGCAGCTGTCTGTGCACTCCCTGCCCTCTGCCTGCCTGCAGCTGTGTGCTCCCAGAGCTGCTGTAACTGGTGGTGCAGGAGCTGCAGCACCCTGCCCAGTGTTCCTCTGCCTCCCAGGATCTCACGGGTGTCACAGTGCCTTGCCATTTCAGTTTCCTATTTGTTAATAAGGTCAGAAGCTTTGAAAAGTGCTGTCTGACTTAATCCCTATTGATCACAGATCCGAGAGCCCTGATGTGAAGGAATTTTAAATTTCCAGCCACTGGCTATTTAACAACTTCTGACTTCAAAAGCTCTGGGAGCCTCCTTCTCCTTTTAAACACACTTTGCACTTAAGGAAAATACAGTTGGTCCCTCATTAACGTGCGCATCTCCTGTAATGATACAAGTGCTTGTGGTGCGAGCTCTCAGTTCTCACGCTATGGGTACATATTTCATTCATGAAATCAATAGGCAATAACCAATGTCTGATCTTTATGGAACTCATTCACTGCAAGGGCACGTTTTATGTGGTCTCACAAGGTAAATGTAAAACGGATGGTGTTGAAAAAGCCAGCAAATCCTTGGCCCAAGAGCTGGGGCTGCTTCACCAAGCCAGGCACTGGCCCTGTGTCTCTTTGGTGAGGATAAGGTCTGGTCCCCACCGCCATGGGTACCACTGCAGGGTGACAGCCTGAGTTACAGCCCAGCGTTGGGGAACATGAAGGAAGCTGGAAATTACAATGGAGCATGCAGAGAAGACAGTAGAAAGCACGCTAATCTCATGAGATCTCCAACCCTATAATCTACATGGGCTTATGCCTGAACTGAGCTTTACAATTGTGCTCTTCGAGAGAAGTTTACTTTAAATTGGGAGGGCAGATAAATCTCTTCGGCTGAAAGAGAGGTTGATCTACCAGGGGCATGCAGAACTCCTGCACTTCTGTGGCAAGAGCAGAGCCAGCAAATGGGCAGCTTTGTGCTGCACTGGAGGGCACCACGTGTGTGTGGGGAGCACCACATTTCCATGGGGAGCACTGTGTGCCCAGAGGTGGAGGATCACAGGGTGAGCACTGAGAGGGAGCAGGGTGATACTTAATGGAAAGTGATGTGAGTAGGTGTCAGCCTCCAGAAGACAGAGTTATTCTGGATATGAATGCTCAGGGAAGCTTTGTGGAGGTTCTTGCATAAAACTGAGAGTTGGTGTTTCTGAGGTTTTTGTTGGGTTAGTTGTTTTTTTGGTTGGTTAGTTGGTGTTTTTTGTTTTTGTTTGTTTGTTTTTTGGTGAGTTTTGTCAGAAAGAGAAAAGAAAAAGTCTCTCCTCTTTGAGCCTCCTCTTCCCAAACGGACATCTAAAGAAAGTGAGCAAAAGGCGCCTGCAAGGCGCAGCTGTGCACCTTGCAGCTCCCAGCCCTCCTGCACTGCCCAGTTCTTAGTCACCTCCTTCTGGAGAAGTCATGAGGCAGAGCGAAACCCTGTGGCCTCAAACTGTTTACAAAAGCTGCAGGAAGGCATCGTTCTAAGTAAGTTCTTAATGTTTTTTTGGTAGTGAGACACACTCAGCCATGCAGCCCCAGACAGAAACCCAAAGCTGTGAGTGGGGCTAATGGGAAGCTGCACCGTGCCATGCAGCACTGCATGCCAAGCTGGGGCTGGTGCTGTGTGTAGAGCACATCTCATGGATCCTGAGTCTCACTTCTTGGAGATGGCAGCCTTGCCATTACAGCATTATTTCGGGGGTAGCTTTAAGGGAGAGAGGAGTCTGGAAAACCTTACAGCCTGTTGACTCGTTCACCCTACTCCTCTGCTTTGTCCCCACGCTGCTGGCTCTCCTCTTGGGAGCAGACTTAGGGCAGGTGTGAGGAAGTTCTTGTCACCCCACTGTTCAGGCTGCTTGGGCTGAGATGGAATGGTTGCACCCTTTGGACCACAGCTGCTTTTTATGGAGTTTGGGTGCTGCTTTGTTCATGAGCTTGTGTTTAAACAGGGTTCTAATAAAACATAATGTAAATAAATAAGTGAAAACACATTCTACTCACCTCCACCCCAATAAAATCCGTTGTATACAGCTTTCTCTTATACAACCCATCTGACTCCAAGAACAAATGTCCCTAATTTCTTCTGGATGTTAAGCTTTGTGGAGATTTAAAGGGCAATTTCTCTCTCTTTTCCTCCATCTCTCACAAAGTATTACAGTAGGAGCTGCAGTGACAGACAATACTTAAAGGTATAGTTTAAGGAGTGATTCATCTGTGAAACACAGTGTAGCATATTTTATTGTATTTTAGCTAGTAAAAGCTGTGCGTTCTAACCCAGCTCTGTCATGCTGCAAGGTAAATTATACTTATAGGAATCCCAGCCACCTAGCTGAACATAAGCACCCTCTATACAAGAGTTAATGCAGTAGATTTGTACTTAGACATGTATTTGTAAAATATTTAAGCTGCATGAAAAGGGCATCTGTAGGAAGATATGATTACAGGATCACATAAGTGTAGCACAGTGCTGTCATATTTTAAGTTTAAACAGCGATCATTAGGGGCCGAGGGCTGATGCTGAATGCAGGAAGGAGGGGAGCCCTGGCAGAGCTGGATGGGCTGTGGGGCAGGGAAATGGGCAGTGATCTGAGCCTACAAGGTGGCCCTGGCTTGAGAGAGGGGTGTTTGCTGCACAGAGACTGTCCTGTGTGGTGGTCTTTTG
>JAOWBP010004343.1:2032814-2058457 GCA_028571105.1 Tragopan temminckii
TCTGAGCCTACAAGGTGGCCCTGGCTTGAGAGAGGGGTGTTTGCTGCACAGAGACTGTCCTGTGTGGTGGTCTTTTGGCAGGAGAAAGGAGATGTGGGAAATTGCCTCCATAGTGCTCATGCTTGCTGCTTGCTGCATTCCAGGCAGAAAAGCACAGATGATCAAGAGATGCTCCTCTCAACTTTACAGCATTCCAAGGCTGCTAGTTCTTTCCAAATGCACACAGAAATCTCATAAGCTCTCCAACGTATCTGGGCAGTGTGTTGCAGCCTTCTAGCACAAAGCAGCTCAATCTGCTTGTACAACAGCTTTCAGGAAAGCAAAGAACCCTGGTGTCAGTCCTAACTGCAGAGGGGCTGAATTGGACCTGCAGGAAACAACACAACCTCTGCCCTTTGACCACAAAGCCTTGCTGAGCTTTAAGCAAGCCAGACTTGGATCTCCCATAGGCTTGGGTCTTACTTTTTCACATAGCGCTAGCAGCCTTCAGATAAAAGAAGAACATATTCAGGTACTACAGTCAGAGGTGAAGTATTGGAATTGTGATTGCAGATGCCTAGCCCTAAATCACACACAGTCTAAATAAGCTCCAAGTAATTGAAGCATTTTAGCAGCCTTCCACAGACTTCACAGAGCTCTGAAAGCATGTTTAAAGTTAAGTGCATGCTCAAGATCTGCTGAATCATATAGCAAATAAAATATGCAGAGCTGGTCTTTAATATAACCCACTGATTCATGTAAAAACTACACATTTCCCGCAAAGCCTACTTTGAGTTAATTAATGGGCATTAAGGACTTACATTTTTCTAGTGAAGAAGGGCCCCAAGGGATCACATAATTTATGCTCAGACCCTGAATGATAACAGCATGATCTTCCCATGGAGGAAGATCTCCCTGTGCTTCCTGTGATGGCCAGCCCTGTACAGCTGACAGATGGGTCTGGGCCACTTCTACCACTCCACGAGTCAGGAGGGAGGACCCAGTCTTTGGAAAAGGGACCCAGTCCCTTTCATCCCCTTGGGTGGACATGTGCTTGTGATTTTGAGAAGGAGGGGTGTCTGCACCCAGGGGAAAGAAGAAGAGGAGCAGAGGGTTGGTCTTCTTGAACAGATTTTCAAC
Source organism: Tragopan temminckii (assembly GCA_028571105.1). Classification (NCBI taxonomy): domain Eukaryota; kingdom Metazoa; phylum Chordata; class Aves; order Galliformes; family Phasianidae; genus Tragopan; species Tragopan temminckii. Next base: position 2,033,934 of record JAOWBP010004343.1, read on the forward strand.
ATTTTACATGATTGCACCAACTCCCATTGCTGTCCTTACAACCTTCCTCATGAGCTCTGATCCCATGCTTCCCAAACAGCCATCTCTGTCCACCTTAAAACAACATAGATTGGCTGAGGTTTCTTTGTCCTTGTGGTTTTGCCCATACTGTTGGTCTTCCAGGCCTGTTCCAGAAGCTCACTCTGCTGGTGGCAATTGTTTATTTTCCATTCTGATTCTACTCAGACTTTTGTCAACATTGCCTGCACTGTTTCTTTTCTTTCTGTTCCTCCTAAAATCTTCACTCAGCCCCATTCCCAGCCGTGTGTGGTCCTCCTTCCACTGGAAAAGCAGAGGAAAGGGAGGGGATTGTAATGGGCAGTACTGGAGCAATAAAGTCAGTAGTGTGGGAAGAGGAGTGAGCCCAGCAAGATGAATGCCTGGGGTGCTGGTGGCATTACACAGCTATTATTCTTCCCAGTGGGGAAGAGATTGTCCATGGGGAAGGAATGGCTTCTGGGGGACTTTTCAGTGAAGACACCTTGTGCTTGGCCTCAAATTAATCTTTTCAGCAGGGGGACCGAGGATGCTCTGCAAGTTTGCAACTACAAGGAGCGATAGGATAAAGTTGGTCAGAAAGAGAATCGTTAAAATGGTTTTTGTGCAGGATATGGAGCGCTTGAGTGGACTCAAAGCACGGAGTTATGTTCATCTGTTGTCTACTATTTGGCCTTGGGCACAGCATATTTCAGGCTTCTTGTCTCCATCTGTGATAAACAGGATAGCAATAGTCAATCACCTCCCCCCAGGGTATTGGGAGGGTTGATCAGTCAACATCTCTAAAGGGTGTGGACCATTTAAAGAATTAAAGAAACAATAAGTATCATTATTATTAATCTTCCTGTGCCTTGGTTCCCCATCTGTAAACTCTCACCCAGTACCTTCTGACTCCTGTTTCGGAGCTCTACCCAAGGACACATTGACTGCAGATGAGCCCTCCAGCCATTGCAGCTCAGAGATGCAGCTTGCTTGGAACAGACTCTGGCAAGCGCTGAGAATCCCGAGTTTTGCTGCTTTGGGAGGTATAATCTTCATCATGATGTGTATTATTATTAGGGATGTACATTCATGTTATTGTTGCAGAAGAAAACAAAGCTACTGCCCTGCTGGCTGCACAAATGCCACTGTGCAGGCATCCCTCTAATGACCAGACACTGGTGTCCCCCGGTGTCACATTCTATGAGAAGTCCCACTCCTCCTTTTTTTGAAGGTTTACATTTTCTGGTGTCAAGTTTATGGCCTTTACCCGTTTGCTTCAAACCCATTCACAGTGCAACTGTTGACATCTGAATTGATTTCCAAGACAGAGCTGCAAGTGGTCTTGTAAACAGTTGTCAACAACAGTTGTAATTAAGGAGTAGAGAGTGCAAACACAGACCACAATAGCAGCCTGTAGGAGTTACGCTGCTGTATCGGCTGTAGTGTGGAGAAGCCCTTAGGGCCCTATCGGCACTTACAAGGGCTTGCTGATGGTTATCCCCCCCTCCTTCCCTCTTCTGAAAGGGACAGATAAAAAAAACTAACAAAGCTTTTCCTTAGGGAAAGGCAAAGAGCTGATAGTGTGAGAGATGCTGCCAAGGACCTGTTTGACAGTGCTCTGTGGGGTTCCTCCACAACGAGATGGGACAGAGGTGACACCTCCCCTCTGCAAAAGAACTCTCAGTGCAAGGACATCTGTGTGGGTCCTGAGCATCCATCACCTTTTTGGGCTGAGAGGTGGAACAAGCCAAGGGGAGGGAGCACATGGATGGAGATTGCCAGGGGTGGATGGAGGTGGTTACAGCAGGGAGTGTAATACCTGGAACTGGCTGCAGGTAGTTGATTTCTCCAGAGAGCTATTGAGCCTCTGCCAGCTGCTAAGAGCCCACACCTTGCTTCGAACTGGTCTCTTCACCTGTGCAGTCTCCCAGAACAGGCAGCTCTCTTCCATTTCCAAGGATGTTCTCAAGCAGCTATAATCTTCTGTATTCTAGTTCTGTGCTCAGATCCTACACAATGTTTTTTTTGCTAAGAGTGGACTCACGGGGCCTTGTCTACAAACAAATACTTCCAGTGTGGCTGGGAGTGCAGCCAAAGTGCTGTGGGAAAGCAAAGGAGTTTGAACAACATGGTAAGAATGTGAAGAGCAGTAATAGGATTTCTGGGGCTGTCTGGACTGTGGGAACTGGGAATGCTCCTGTGCTGAGGGAAGACTTTGGTATTTGTTGTCCTCTCCTGAGCTCTGACTTTCCTAGAAAGGAGATGGAGCCATAGCTTGCTACAGGAAGGTTCCCCAGCCTGGGCTGCAGATAGGGTTGTAAAGCATGCCGTAATTCTTCTTATAAGACACAGTTAGAGGTCCATATATTTGTCACAGGTCATGCTGCTTATGTAATGCTTCCTGATCCTCTCAGTCTCATCAACTCGCTTAATTGTCGTTAATTTCTAGCTAGTTTCTTATATGCAGAAGAATGACTTGGGAGTGCCTTGTAGAGGGTGCAATTTACCCACCCCTTGAGTGACATGGAGAGCAGAGGTGAATCTCCTCCTTTAGCAGCAGCATGGTTTTAGGTAGGTAACCACCTTAAAGTCACTGGGTCAGGAGGGTAAGAAATACAAGGAGAAGATAGCAGACTTCAAGAGATGTGAGGCTGTGGAGGGAAGGTTGAGTAAAGCCATGGGTTTGCAGTTAGGTGCTGATGTACAGTGTAATTTTGCTTCTGTGCAGCTTTTGGGATAAAAATGTTCCTTTGGACTCTTCTGACTTGACCTTTGAGCTACTCAAAGAAAACAACTCTAAGAAGGTTTCTGTTCAGTGCTTAGAGCCCTTGCTAAATCAGCCAAACACTTTCTTCAAGGGACTGGAGGGATTATATAGTGCCTCTCTATGAGATCCAGAACTACAGAACACAGTGCTGTTTTGGCTAATGGACTCCCAGTACTCCCCCCATCACGAGAGTATTCTCTGCTTTGTATTTCATGTTTCCACCTGTGACTGGGTGAAATTTCTACTTTTGCTCTCCTAAGTTGTGCTGGGATTGTACTGCCCTGTGCTGCTGTGTTCTGCTTCTCCTTGGTAGGTGCCATCACTGACATCCTTGTCAGCCATCTGTGTGTACTGACTGCTACACTTCCTAAAATGCTGTTGATTTCGCTGATGGTTCAAAGTGTGGGGAATTTTTATGGGCTTCAGATCTGGATGCTTATCAAAGCCTGCCTGCTCTCCTACAGTACAAGAAGCCCTGTATGTGGCAAGCTGCGTGTCAGCTCTCCCCAATCCTTCCTTGCTCTGTTAATCTAGCAAGGTTGTTTTTCTTGAACTTGGCTTGTTTGTCACTGGAGCATCATGCAGTGCCTGGAGGCAGGATGAAACTCTTGGAACTCAGTAGCTGCATGCTGCTGCTTCAGGAAGCTCAATTTACTTGGGAGAAGTGATTCTGAAGTAATATTTCCTTTCCTGTTTACTTTTCCTGACAGATCTTCTGCTCCTCCTGTGCCCTGCTAAATTAAACCATTTATGTAGAAAGTAAGCAGTCTGGGTTTGTCCTTAGGACTTCACTGGAACCAGTTGCTTATTCCTGTCATAATTCTGCCAGCAATTGCTTCAACAAAAGCACAACATGCTACCCACTGCAGTTGCTACGTTTTACTGCGGAGCTGTAAGTGAAATCACATCCTCATTTTAGGTTAATGGTCTGATACATGAATGCTGAAAGCTCTCTGAGTGTCATCCTGTGATGTGCTGCAGCACCCTGAGGGAGGAGCGAGTCTGGAGACCACCTCCTTCACAGAAGTGAGCCCCTGATGCCGCAGCGAGGTCTGTATCTACAAAAGCTGTTGGTATGGTGCTGTCTCTGACAGAACAACAAGCCATGCCCAGCTCTGGGAGAGAAGCACATCTTTGAACCAACCTTCTCTTTCGTTCTCCCAGCACAGACTTCCATGTGCTGCAAAGAGAAGCATTTCTTCCTCACTTCACCAGTGCTGTTTGAAACGTCCTCTAAATGCTAATTTCATTTCACTTCCACAACAATAGAAATAAATACAGCACAAATCTTGCTTCTTTGCAGCGCTTTTTTCTTGACTGCTGTATCCAAATGTCTCTTCAATCTAGTATCTCTTAATAGTTCAGTAAAGAATTACTCATGGGACTATCCTTTTTTTGCCTTGAAGGCAGTCCCTATTACTCCACAGTATGGAAACCAACTGGGAAAGTAATCTATGCAAATTACATGTACTTTTCGGGTTGAATCGCATTCCCTTCGCTCATGGTAATGAGTCACTTGGCGTGAAGTGGACTTACAGTGAATGGAGAGAGCATATCAGGGCACTGCTTCTCAAGAATTACTTCTACTTGCTGAATCTCATTTAGGCTTGGAACCATGAGGGGTGAGGCTCTGCTGTCAGCCTCTCTGCTTCAGTGACTGCACTTAATCACATTTTCACTGGTATAATGGGAGAAATGGCCCCAGCCTCCTGTTAACCTTGGATGCGGAGGATGATGGTCCTCAGGCAGTCATCATAGCTGCCTCATGCAGTTCACAAATAGTGCCCACATGTTCTTTTTCCTCTAGTGATAGTGAGACAAAACCAAGACCTGATCTGAGTCAAGAGGAAGGCAGCAATAAGCCCCATCCCAAGTGCAGTGTCTGAAAAATGACTGCTCAAATTGCATTCTGGCTGGGCTAATTCCTGCAGTCAGCTGCCATCTGAAAACTGGTCCTTTTTGTATCTCAGCACTGAAACAGAGCAATGTAAATCGAATTACCACTCTGGAAAATCTTATTTTCATGTTGTTGGTGTTTTTGTTTGTTTGGTTGGGTTTTTTTTTTGTTATTTTTTTCCCTTACATAGTAATTAACTCGATGACCAGATGATGAGATCTGGTTCCTAGACCACAAGCAATGCTATCAGAAGAGCTGGAATTTCCTGCTCACAGCTTTCTGAGAGCCACAGCAAGAGAAACTCCTGTGGGCACAATGTTATGTTTCTCCCAACCTTACATAGGCTTACATAACATTTTTTTTTTTCTCTAGAATACCTAATTCTTATTTATTGTAATGGAAACAGACAACTGATGCTGAAGTACTGTGACACCACTGATTGATAGTAGAATGACATGTTACAATGTCACTTTCTTATGAGAATAACTATCCCGTATTACAAGAGTAGTGAATTGAAACATATCCTTTAGAAAGATGCCTACTCTCATTTTTAAAGCTCCAAGTGATGCTGAGGTCCCTGTCTTGTCAAGTAAGGTCTTTAATTGCCCTTTCTGCTAGGATAGGGCATTTCATTTCAAGATGGTTGCGGTGCTGGATTTGTGGGTTTTTTTGTTGTTGGTTGTTTTTTTTTTTTTTAATTTAGTGTCCTTGAGTTGCTCTGTGACCTTGGATGAGAAGGGATGGATCAGTTGTTTAAGGCTAAATTGATCTTGGAATTTATGTAGTAATATACCTGCTCTGGAGAGCCTCCAGAGTTGTTTTAAATGAGCAAACCCTGGATAGAGTTTCAGGCTGGATTCTCGTGCTTTGTGTGCTCTATGAGGGCATCGCCATGTGTTATCACCAGCCTAGGGAATATGTCTGTTCAGGAGGTGGCCTGGGCTCAGGCAGGTACAGCATTTGGTCAGGGCTGGGTCTGCTGTCTGTGCTGACAGACTGACAATATTGATTCCTGACTTTGAGGAGCAGTGAAGATGAACCTCTGTATCCCTTTGTGGCCACGGTATCCTGTGATACCAAAGAGTAAAAATACTGCTGTTTCTTTCCTCCCGAGGCTGTGTGAGCACACCCTTGGTGTACCCTATTGTCTCACTGTGCACTGCTTTGCAACAAATCTCACTGCAGTTTTTAAGTGTAGCCTGAGTGACAGCACAGGTGAACCGTCACACATCTGTCATCAGAGCAGCATTTAACTAATTAGGAGATAAATGATAATGCTGTTAAGAGCATTTTGAGACCAGTGAAAAATGTTCCGGTGATGGTAGGAATCTACCAGTCACTGAGATGGCTGGCGGGGCCATGCTGGCTGTGGAGTGTTACTTAGCTTTAGAGCAGCATCTCTCTGCCCTGATCTAGACAAATTACCTTTGTACCTTGATCCAAACAGACGCTGATCTCTCCCTTGCCATTGAACTCACCTTGTCTGAAACCCAATCTGACTACTTTATTCTACCTCTGCACTGGGAATTCACTCTATCATTAGCATTTCAATCTATTTAATTCACTGAGGGTCGCTGAGCAATGTAACCGAATCCATGCTAAGCCATCACTGGCAATTTAGCTGTCAGACAGTCTCACCTTCTATTTTTAGTAGTGCTCCAATTCCTTGCTTAAGGGGGTGCACACTGAATTTCTGGATTAGATTCCCCTGACCCCTCCATTGTATTGCTGTCAGTTATCTTTTAGTTGGGAGTCCTATTTACATTGTTTTATTATCCTAAATACAGCTTGTGAAGGTATGGATGGAGTACTTGGGCTTTATCCCCAGGCCATAACTCTGGGATTAAGCCCTTGTGTTCACAGCTGCAAGCACTTGGTATTGCTGTCCTGAAAGTTTTTGTTAAAAACACCTTTTTTAATTGCATGGCTGATACCTCTGAAATCTTGAGGTCTGATGGTTGAGGATGGGCACTCGGTTCTGCCCTTTGGTTCTCTGGGATATACGCCCAGTGCCTGAGCAGACCAGTACTGGTACTGCCAAGGCTCTTACTTTCAGAAATAAGGGCTTAGGCTGAGGCAAACAACTGTTCCATCTCTTCCTTAGAGTTATTTCGAGCAGCTGTGCTCCTCAGTTTTCTGTGTTTTTCATTCCTTTTCTCCTGTACAGATTCCACTGCTTCTTAGCTTTGTATTTATCTACTCACACCACTCCACTCTCCCCAAGTTCTGTGTTCTAATGATATGCTATAGCATATATTTAGTTTTGAACCAGCCTATGGCTCTCCTTAAGTGCAACTCAGGAAGCAGTTTGTTCTTGTTAATGAAGCTGTGCACGCAGCTCTGCCTGTGTCAGCTGCAGGTTGGTCACCAGTTGCACCTGCTGCAGCTCCATATTCAAGTCATCTTGAAGTGTAACTCAAAAAATAAGCAGAGAATAGTAAAACACACGGATAGGCTGTTTGGGATGAAAACAGACAGGCTGAGCATTTGTGTTCTGAAGTTCATCAGTAAATGTACTACATTAAATTATCTCACTGGTTAGTTATGCTGTACTTTGAGGATCAGAATTTTGTTTTTACCTTCTCCAATATAAGCTTGGTGCAGACTTCTTTGAAGTCAATAGACTTAACCATATGAGAGAGATTACAACCTCTCAGGTTAAATGTAGGAAGGTGGTAGCATATAACAGAATATGTGACCGAAAGGTCAGAGACTTGGCTTCACTAGCTCCTGCTGATCTGCCCTGTTGCTTTATGGTCACCTAACTTCTCCCCATTTTTCTTCTTCATGCTTTAGCTACCAGCTGCCATCTGGCCTTCAAATCATCACATCATGAGGCTGAAGAAGGTGGCTTTGGGGGGTTTAGTTTAGAGGGAACTGATGCAAGGCTGCCCTGCTTCTGATTCTAGCTCTATTTGCCACTGTGTAAATATTTTCCTGTGCAATGGCTGTGCAAGTGTGAGTGAAGAGCTGTGCCTGTTCTCTAGGAGGATCATTTCTGGGTAGGAAACTGGAACATTGATCAGGAGCCTCAGAAATATCCAATTCAGATTGCTGATGAATACATCCTGACTTTGGGCACATACCTCCTGTTAATACTAATGGGAATGTCACACATGAATGCTGGAGAATATTGCCCATTATTTTTGGTCCCAGAGCTCTGAGCTGAGATTCCCTGAGAAAAAATGGCCATTTGTATTTTGCAGGCTGCAATTCATTACAGACAGTGCATGGTGACTGTTATTTACCTTACAGAGCTGTAATGTGATAAGGAGTCTATGTAAGCCACTTAATGGTCTGTCTACCTTAAAGAAAATGTGTACCTGATCAGGCCCTGATTTATGCCACTTTTTCACCCCAGTGCAACTCCATTGGCTTCAGTGGTGCTATCCCTGATTTATGCTAGTCTTAGTTGGACTTCATGAGTTTATGTACTTTATATGACTCAAGTACGTGAGGAAAATGTAGTCTAATAAAAAAAAATCTGCCTGTGCACCGTGGCTGCAGATTCTTTGCAAAGCCATTAACAGGGGCACTGTAAAAATGCCTTCTGCTCCTGTGCAGTGCCTATATGTCCCAGAGGGCTGTATCCCAAAGCTATGGAGTTGTAACTTAATGATCTTGTGCTTGACTAATGTGTTGCCTTCTTGGCACAGTGGAGTGTATAGCTAGACAGAAGGTATGGTAAATCTTGTAGGACGAGAGTAAGAATTTGACTGTGGTAATTGGGCTTTTTATTTTTTACGTGGCAGATCAAGTTCCTTGCCTATAACACAGGAACTTCACACAGATTACGTCCCTTCAGTCAAAACACAACTGCTCTCCTTACCTTAATCATCTTGCTGCATAAGCACTTATCTTCTGCCTTTGGGTGAAAACATTTACGATGTTTATATTGCAGTGACAGCCAGGACACTCAGTCTCAGATGCAGGACTCCTTGCCTAGAAAATGCATAAACAGACGAGGACACTTCTCTGTCCCAGTGACTCTGTGCTCCCACTAATGAGGACTTCTCCAATTGCCATGGCAGCCTTTGTCACCTGGCCTTGCTGTGAGGGACCTGATCTTTCCTCAGATCTCTGGACCTGGGGAGTCAGTTTGAGGTCTGGTGAAGGTGCTGGAGAGATGTCCGTTACAGCCATTGGTTCTCAGGTCAGCTCATCTTCCCTGCTACACCTGGTTGCTGATGGTCAGCCTTCATACCTAAGACCACTCTATAGTTGATCCTTGTTTCATTCTTCATCTTTCCTTGTGAACTTTGCCTGCTATCCTGTTAAACTCTTAAGCGCATTATCGTCTAATGAATACAAGTATATCAGGTACACTCAGGTGTCAGATGCGAATACAAAAGCTGGGTGAGAGTTTCAGGGAAAATGATAAATCAATTTTGGGATATGCCTGTACTGCAAGGACAGCATGATAAATACTTACGTTGTGCTTCCTTGAGCTGTAATGCTTGGGTAGGTTTGGAATAGCCTTTGCCTAGCAGTGTGATGGCATACTGAGATACTTTCATGTTCTATTGCAATTTTTCACCAACTGCATTGGTTCTTTCCCTTAAAAAAAAAAAAAGCTGCTGAGATCTTAAAATGGAAGTGCATCCTTCTTAGCAGGGTAAAACAGCAAGCTGAAGGTTTGCTCTGCCTGTACTTAGCTATAATTTATGCTTCTGCTCTGGTAAGGGGTCTGTTTGCCCTTGATGCATGTGCGTAAGTCCCATTAACGTTAATAGGAGTCGAACACAAGCATTAGCTGACGAAGAATTCCCTAAGTGCTGCCTTCAGTTCTAAAGCCAAGAGTTGGTCTCTGCTTGTGTTACTCACCGCTTCCTTGCAGCCTGGAGCTGCTCCTGCTCCATGGCCATGGCTTTGTGTCTGAGATACTGACATTGTCCCCGTGTTGTGGAGGCTGAGGGCTGGTGGGAGGTGTCTGTGTTTCTTGGTAAGGCTGAGCAAGAACTGCAGAGAGAGACATGAGCAAGTGTGTTTTCTGCTTAGCTTATGCTGTAATGAGCTCAAACCCCTGGGTGGCGGAAAAAGGGGTGGCAGGAGGAGATGAGGGGAGGGGAACAACTTGTTTCAGGCAACGAATCAGTTGCTAATTTTGATCCAAAGCCATTTGCATAGATGATGTTGGCCTGGGGTGGGTTGGAAATATAAGGCATTCTGTAGACAGCTGCCCAAGGGAATGCTAATTAGCTGGCAGGCAATTAATAATTAATCAGACTTTTGTTCATTGTGAAGACAGTGTTTTCTTTGGCAGCTCCATAATGTTCCGAGCTCGCCTTGCCTTTCTCTCCCAGGCTGATATCATCGGGCTGGAACAAGGCTGCACAGCCACTTGCTTCTCGCAGCCTCTGGCACCCCACGCCTGGTCGCATGTGCAGCCCGGGCCCTGACCCCAGTGCTTGGCTGTGCTCTGCCGGCCCATTTAACAGTCAGAGGCTGAGCAAAGGGAGTTGCTGCCGTGCTATTTTTAACCAGCAGAACGGTTAAATAATTCACATGCAGGAGCATGCAGTGGTCTGGGCTGCGCCTTGCACTTGAAAGGGGAGAAGAGCATTGCATTGCCCCTGCTTGACCCTTACAGGCACGGGTTCCCAGCCTCTTTAACACAAAAACAAAAGAGCAAATAGGCCCCTAGGAGTGAAATCCCTGCCCCATTAGAAATTGCAAGCTCCATTTATGGTTGCTGCCTTTGATAGGGGGCCTAGGAGGGCTGTTTCCCTTCCTATCAAGTAGACTACATCTGGACTCCCAGAACTGGGAACTTCTGGAGAATGTATGGCAGTGTTTGGCTTTGAAAGACTTGAGAAGAACTTTCACAGCAGAAACTGTTCTGTAGAGCAGTGGAGATACCAGTGTGTTACTGTGGGGCAAACACACCATTAGCGGTCTGCTCCAACTTTGGACAACTGGACATTTTCTAATTCTCACTCAGGGTAACATGTATTTCAGTGAACAAATTTTACACTTTCAAATGGAGATAAAATGAGAGGATTTAATACCATTGAAAACTGATTTGAGCATAAATTACCTGTCCTGGTCTCAAGATGCTTTTATGATTATTGTATTAATGAAGGGAAATGGTTTTAACTGGAAGAAGGTAGATTTAGACTTGATAACAGGAAGAAATTCTTTACTGTGAGACACTGACACAGGTTGCCCAGCAAGGCTGAGGATGCCCCTACCCTGGAGGCATTCAAGGCCAGGCTGGTTGGGGCTGTGAGCAACCTGGACTAGAGAGAGCAGGGGGTTGGAAATAGGTGATCTTAAAGGTCCCTTCCAAGCCAAACCATTCTATGATTCTATGGTATTAAAATTCTAGGACACCAGTGTAGGGCAGGGAGATACATTCTCATGTGACATGGAAAAGTGCTGGAACAGCCTCTAACAACACATTTGCCTGTGTACCCAGGAAGTCTTTGATTTGTGACTGAATTAGTTGAAGGCCTTGAACTTCTAATAGACCATTCTTGTACTCTTGCCCTGAGTCTGCTTGCCATCATCAGTAGGTAATTCTTAGTGTTTTCAGCAGAAATTGTTAGTTTCTGGTTAATTTGATTTAGGGGGCTGAGATTTTACAATTAGGAAAACACAGCGTACTGTGTAGGCAAAAGAAACCATGCTAAGCCCTCGTCCATTGAAGAGAAGCCATGAACTCAGTCCTCTAAGCACGAGGAAATCCACAGAGGGGCTCAACTTTGAAAGACAAATGCGCAGCAAACCAGGCTTCACTGATCCTGCTGTTAATAGGACTGCTTGTTTCCTTTGATTCCTACGTGTTAGCTCAGCTGTGTTTTGGGACCGAACAAGATCTTTCCATTAGTTCAGTTTCAAACACATGGTAAATGACTCTGTGCCTGGAGCACCCCAGATTCCCGGGTGGTCTCTCTGCAGAGACTGGGGCTGCCTTGCTCTGAGATCAGGCAAGCCGTGGCTCGTTTGCAGTGCTGTAGTTAGCACTGCTGGATCGCAGCAAAGCTAATTAGTGCAAGGAGGAGGAAGGGGAATCTCTCGTGTGTCCCAGGTTAGAGGTTCTCACTGTGTCTTCACACCCCAAATCATGACATTTGTTGATGGAAGTGTGTGAAGTCTTGTTAAAAGAATGCGGCTTGTGATGATCCTCAGCGGCTTTAATGAATCATTTGTGGCCTGGGTGACTCAGCCAAGCCAGGATGGCAGCCAGCAGCCGGTCAGGGGAGCCCTGCTGAAGGCTGAGGCTCTGACAGCACGCATTGATATCGTGTGCAAAAGCACAGTGTTTTGTAAAGGCCAGATGTAACCCGTGTAAAGGCTGCGTACTTCTGAAAGAGCATTAATAGGACACCAGCAAGGAAAGCAAATCTGGCAACAGAGCCAGATTTTCCTGGCCAAAAATGTAGGCAAGTGGGTGGAAAGGCTGCACATCCAGTGTTTGTATTTGAAAATGGATCTGATAGCACACTTGAAAAATGTGACCCTACGTTCACTAAATCCCACTCCTTTTTCTACAACTGCGTGATATCTGCCTTCCCTTCCTTCCATGCTGTGGGAGTACATTCCTGTGGGAGGCAGATGCCCTGCCTGCTTGTGAGAGCATGCAAAATGGCATGCTGTGCTCTGTGCAGTGCAGAAGTTCAATTTTCAGATAATACAGAATGGGGATGTCTTATCTAATGCTGCTGGCAGTCTCTCCAGAGAGTCTGCACAGCAAAATTCACCTGCTTAGTATGGTGAATTTAAATCACTAGAGCACACGGGCAAAGCTCTCCTGTGCAGAACCTCATTCTGGACTAAAGTCCTTGAGTAATTATCCTGTAATAAAGTCACTTAAATTTTAGAATAGAGTGTCCATGTGGAGAAGTTATACAGCACAGCTGTAACAGACTAATTATTTTGTTATAGCTATGCCAGTCAATTTCTCAAGGCCTCAGTCACATGGGAAAGTTGAAATGATATATTTTTTACAGTTGCCAGCAATTCTTTATTTTTTAATGTCCATTAGTGCTTGACTTGCGCTGAATGATAGTGGAAATTCTCCGGGACAAAGACAGCTCTCACAATTTGCTTGTGGTTATCAAAAGAATTTGGATCTTTCTTATTAAAGCAAATGTGTAATGAATTGCTGGTGATTGGGGGTTTATAGCTCCATTCACTGGGAACTATGGGGCCATTGTTTACAAAATTCAACTGAAATAGATGAAACCTATAAATTTCTAGAGAAGGTCCTTACTTCTCTGTAAGGTCATAAAAATCCTCAGGATTTTTTAAGTACACACTAAAAACTTATCAAGATACAAAATTCCCTTCTTCCCACTCAGTATTGGAAGAGATTGATATTTCGGCATAGGACATGATGATTATTCTTACCCATTTCAGGGCTGTAGGAAATAGCTCAGTTCCCGAGTCAGTTGTTGCAAACATATGTGTTATGATTCATTATTAATTGCGGTGGAAATAATACTTCAAGATAGAACTGCACCTGCCAAAGGATAACTGCATTTTGGAGATTTCTGGAGAGATCTGCCTGAGCTAGCTTGAATCTGGAGATTAAAGCTTAGTGGGAGCTCAGTGAGTGGATCCCCTCAGAGCTGCCCGGTGAAATGCTATGTGTAGCACACAGAGGCCAACTGAATTTGTTGAGGTCATATCTGAATTGAAGATATACTGAAATGGGGAGGGCCAAAGGTCTCTGTGCACATGAACACACCGTGTGGTTCCTGCATGCCAGCCTCTGCACACAGCAAGCTTCCTGGGGGTCTAAGCTTGTGTACAAGAAAGCAAATCCAGTGCGTGCTTAATTGAAAGTGTGACTCAAAATGAAACCTGCCTGTAGTTGTTAAGTCTGCCTTACTGCTAAGTGTTATCTAATTACATGTATAACTTCTTCCTTCTCAGAAAAGGAAATGAGGTTGGGTTTGAGGTTGAGGACTCCAACATGCACGTCTGAATGGAAATACCAACCGGGATGCACACAAGGGCAGAGCAGTCTGTAGGGCCACACGTTGTGTGCACACCTGTGTAGCGGCATGGATCGTTCGTGCCGTCGTGCTCTCCCTGAGCACACACCATTGGGCTGCAAGGATGCTCCTTGCTTTCTTCTCCAAGAAAGTACTCAGGCACTGGAATGGGCTGCCCAGGGAGGCGTGGAGTCGCCAGCCCTGGAGGTGTTCAAGAAACATGTAGATGTTGTTGGACATGGTTTCGTGGGAAATGTTGGTGATGGGTGGGTGGTTGGACTGGATGATCTTAGAGAGCTTTTCCAACCTTGGTGATTCAACGATTCCTTTGTCAGCCCCTCCCAATAGCCCCACATCTGAAGGACAGCTGCTCTCAGCTCCAGCACTTTGTGCTGCTGTGAGCCCTGCCAGGCCAGGGAGGGCTGAGCCACATGGCTGTACCTTCAGCTTACCTCCAGTGCTCAGCTCTTTGGCCATTTCTGTGATTTTGGTTCATGTACACATGGCTGGAAAGGAAGGTCTGCATGCAATGTGTGTGCATGAAGATGAACGAAAGGACATCCATCTCCAGGGCTGCCACGCGAAGGCTTAATCGTGTTGCAGAATAACCGCGGAGTTACAAAATGATGGGGCACTTAAAATGTTATATCTCCTTCCAAGCATCGAGTGTTCCAATTCTGCCTTAAGGGGACATTAGCTGATCGTCAAATCACAATGAGATTCTTACGACTTTGTTTGAATAAACAGTTTTCATAAACGTTAACATTTTAATGGATGATTACGTTCCTATTTAGCTACCAGACGCATTCATTTTGATCGATGCTATTTCCGTCCGTACCGAAGGAATTAAATAATGATTCGTCACTCGCGGCCGAGAGCCGCTCAAATATCTCTTAAGCAAACAACTTTTCTTTGCGGCGCGCGCCCAGGCGGAGCCGCCCAACAGCAGCAGCGATGCGGGGCAGCAGCGGGGACGCGACCCCGGGGCAGCAGCGCTGCTCTGCGGGCTCGCGCGGAGCTCGTCCGCCTCGCTGCAGTCCGTGCGGCGCCCCGTGCGTGCGGGATGCGCCGCCGCCCCGCGGCTTTCACGCCGCCGAGGGAGCCGTGCCCCAGGCAGCCGGGCAGGGCGGCTGCGGGCACTATGGGGCTGTGCGGTGCTCTGTCCCCCTCTTGTGGCAGCGAGCCGGAGGTCGGGGCCGGAGGAGCTGCGGGGTGCCGCGTGCGGTGCGGAGCCGGTGCCCAGGGGTGCCTCGCGCCCTGCCTCGGCACGGCTCGCTGCCTGCGGGACCCGGCCCTCCTCCCGGCCGCAACGCTCTCAAGTCGAACCAACGGCCTTGGAGGAAACGTAAGGCACGTGTGGTACCGGCTGTGCTTGTTGAAGCTTGCTTCCGCGCCGTGCTTACGGAGAGAGAGAAAAAATGGAATTTGGATTTTGCTTTGCTTTGTAGGGCTGCGTGCGGCCCGGCAGGCGCGGCTGTGCGGGTGCAGGGCTGACCTGAGAGAAGACGAGGAGTTTCAGCTGGGCTGAGGGCACGCGGAGATCTGGTGTGAGGTATGTTGCAGAAGGGCTCCTTGCCTCCCTTCGCCCTGGGCGGTCCTGTCCTTCTGCAATTCCTGCTCCTTGCCGCGTTCTGAGAGACCTGAAGCGAGCCCTTGGTGCGGCGTGGACCTTTTGGACCTGCCTTGCTCCTCTTTGCACACAGCGTGAGATCAGAGGCTGTGTCTTTAAGAGGCACAATTATGTGAGAATGTTTTTCTTCTTCTTTTTTCCAGAAGTACTTATTAGGTTTGATGGATCAGTTATTTGATCCAGCGTGACAGATGGATGCAATGTTTTTTGTCTATGACTAAGCCTACAGAGATTACATAAATATCTTCATAGTAAATGTTCTGATTTTGCTGTGTGTGTACATGGAGGTGGGTATATGCTGGCTTTCTCTGTTTGTATGTGTAACAGAAATGCTGAGTCACGGCCTGACGCAGTGATGGAGCAGCTGGTGGGAAGGCAGGGCCAACCCAGGGGAGCTCAGGTGCAGGCAATGTACCTCAGTGATTGGAAGGGCTGGAGTCAAAATCCTCCCCTTCCCAGACCTCATTTAAGGGCTGGCAGTGGAGATGAGGGTATTTTGCTGGGGGTTCTTGTATGCCTGAGGCCTTCTAGAGGTAAGCAGCTTCTTTATTTTTGTGCCTATGGCTGTTGTGTTTGAGCAAATCCTCACTTGCTGCAGCCTGGGATCTTGGTCCTCTGTTGTTGTTCCCCTTTCCACCGTGTTACAGCTGGCTGGTGTGCAGTGGCAGGGTGACTGATAACTGGCATTCAGCCCTCTGGTGTAAGTAGATCTCATCTACTGATAGAGCTTGCCTGAGATAAGTGCATTCACATATTGTGCTTAACTAACTCTAGTCGAAGTACAGTTTTGTGTGCCCTACGAGTACAGCAAGCTATTCAGTGAGCAGTAGTGGTAACACCAGCCCCTCTACCAAGAGTATGTTGTGGCACTTCTTGTATTCTCAGTATGTTTGGTGATCTCCTGCTGTGGACAGCAGGTGTGTGTGAAGCTGTGTCATTCTGAGGTCTGTGTAGTGGAGCACTACACCAACTGGACGTTTCCCAGATGAGCAGAAGTGGCCTGGCTGTTGCTGTCTGTTTTAATGAGCAAGATACCTGCTGAGAGCACCCCACCTTAAAGCACAGCTCATGTCCTGTGGACTGCTCCTAGGATAAACTTTTGTCATGAGATTGCTGTAGACCTCCAGTATCACCGGAGCTGTTCTTAATCTACTGGAGCTCCAGTCTACTGAGGACGTGCTACAGTAGCTATGTAGAAATCATGTTTCTGTGAAGGAATGAGTTTCTTAGGAAGCTGAATGTCCTTATTGTGAGGTTTCCAGGCTATCCTCAGGGAGCAATTGCTGTTATTGCCTTCTGTTGTAAGCAGACACCTAAGCTGCTTGGTAGTGAGCTTGCCTTTGAACTCGTATCAAGAAATACCAGTTGAAGTAAGAGTTTTCTAGCTATTCTTAAAACATTTTTCCTGTGAAACCAGTTCCCGTGCAAACAGTTCTTACATGTGTGCTTGTCATGTTCATGTCGTAGGGCATCATTAAAGATCTTTACAAGAATTGTTAACAAGTCTTGACTGCTCAATTCAAAGGGCTGCATTTAGCCATGAGGAAGGATGGATTTTAATAATGGATTGGGTTGTCAATGCAGTCTTTGCTTCTTTTTTCCCCTGAATGACTGTTTGCCAAACCAGCCAGTGATGTTGGGTGGAGGAGAAGAACTACTCTAGGTAGGTGTCCTGCTGGTTACCCACAGTTTTCAGTACATTTGGGTATGTAATGGACTTTTCCTGATTATGGACAGACCAGACTTCATATCCAACACAGTCAAAATAAGTTGTAAACTAAACTCCAACCTTTTAAAGAACTTAAAATTTAAGGGAAAGTTCCAGGCCCATTAGCTATAAGCATCATAGGATAAAATGCTGATGCTTTTTAAGCTACAGTCTACTCTGGATAAGAGTAGGGTGAAAGACTTGGTTGTGTCACTCTGGTGTATTTTGAGCCTAGCCCGTGTTGTTTTGATCTCAGTGTTTTTCCTGTCTAAGCAATCATTATTAAACAAATCCTGGCCTATGCTTTTCTCATGCTATAATAGTTACACTGTGGGCTCTCCAGAATGTCCATGTGGAAGTTCTGTCTTTGCTTGGGAGCCATTTTTGATCAAAAGTTTTATAAAAGCCAACTGAAATCTATATCCCACACACTTGCTTGGGGATTAGCTAATGTGTGCTGGTGCAGAGCTTCAGTGCTGAAGAATGATGTCATATTGTTGGCAGAGCTAGCCCAGCACTGGAAACTCAGTTGAGCAAAGATATCATTGGTTTCTGGCTCTACCATTGCCCTATAATAATATTTAATTCTAAGAGAAGGTTAAAGGAGGCCTTGGGCAGTTTGGAGGCACTTAGCTCCAAATCAGACCCCTGCTCAGATGCTGTCTGGTGTGTCTTGAGATGGTGATGCAAAGGAGTGCATAGCTGGGAAGTTTCCTGAACGTACATACAAATTGTTCTTTGCACTGCTGGGAAATGCCTGCTTCCACTGTGCTGAGCAGCCTTGTGTTGAGCCCCGACCTGAGCAAGACAAAAAAGGTGAAACAGTTCCAGTTCTTTTACAGAGACTTACCCAGATCTAGCAGTAATTGGAAGAAAGGTGGCATGAAAAGAGCTGACCAAAACACTGTCTTCTGGGAATTGAATTTTGCACAGACAAGATGGGGAAAATGGAAGGAGAGAAATCACCTGGTGATAAGTAACTAATTCAGTCTTGGAAAGTAGTTGTGTGGCTGTAGAGGATTTATGTGTAGGGTGAGCCAAGAGAAAGGAAAATCTGGAGGGGTAGTAGTTGCCAAGATACTAACAACAGTAGAAAACTTAAAGCAGAGTTAGAGATGTTTGCAGTAAAAACGAGTGTGAAGGCGGGTCCAACTGTCTCAAGCCAGGTCCATTCCACCTCCTGTTGTCTGTGATTAACTTCAGCTCTGTAGTTTGTCTCAGCTGTTCTTGACATATTTCATGCTGGGAACTCCTCAACTACTGGTGGCCAGAGGTTAACTCAGATGAGAGCTGGCTTCACTAACATGTGCCTACTTTCTCAAGACTAGGTTTGTGCTTTTAACAGATGTCTAATTCTCTTTTCCCTCTAGGCCAGGGAGGTTAATTGGAGGAAAGTGACTGTACATCGGGCCCAAGAGCCTCCTACAGAGATACTTGGCACAAATAAATCAGCCTATTTTTGATGAATAACAAGGCCCCAAAGGCTCTAGTTCTTGCTGCCTGCACAAATTGCAGGTATAAATTTCACAGCTGATCACAGGGACTCCAGAATTCAATTAACTCTCTGCTCATTTAAAAAAAAAAAAAAAAAAAAATGCTGCCTGCCTATTTAATTATGAGTGTCACTGATACTACACATGCTGTTCAGGAAAACTCCAATTAATAAAGCATTGCATCATTAATATGAGTGACAGCATGAAACCTGTGACTCTCTAAGGAGTCTGTCCTGACCCTCTGCAATGACAGACCTGGGATTCTTTGGGAAGAGGCATCCTTTTCAGACCTGGGTGATGCGAAGGGAGCTCTGAGATGCTCTCCGTGCTTTGCATGCGGTACTGGTTGCTCTGATTTGGGTGGTTGTTGGGTGGTGCTGGCAACTGCTGACTTACACTGCCCAGTAACTGGGTAACCTTCTGGGGTCTCCAGTTTTGGGAAAGGGGGATGGAGACCCACTGGGCAGAAATCTGCAGACAAACCTAGCGGAGGTCAGGTGAGGAGAACACAGCAGTGTTCTTGCTTGGAGAATGGCTAGGAGAATGCTGCTATGTTCTCCCAGTACTGCCTTTACCACATGAAAGTGCCTTTTGCTGCCAGGAAGGGTGTTAACCAAAGCTGTACAACTAACCATGTCTGTGTAGAACATTTCAAGTGCTCTTGATTTTAAATTTAGCTCAGTCTCAAAGAGCTATCAATAAACAGACATGTTTCATTTTGACTTTCTAAGGTGCCCCTTGTTTTAAACCCCAGTAATCTGTCTTGCTTGTTCTCTGCCTCTGTGCTGACCCTTCTCTCTGGATTTCACATGTTGCCAACTACGTTACTGGGAACTGTCTCCAGTTTTTGCTACTGCATCTTCCCACCCCATGAGGGGGTCTGTGCCAAATGACTTTTAAACAACCTGAATTAAGTGTGAAAGTTCCTGGCCTTTCTCCCCAAACTGTCCCTCCTTTCTTAATCACTTTCTGTAACCCACCAAGATTCTAGTCTAGCATTTTATTTACTCTTTCTTTGGGTGATGTGTAATGTATGCCTCCGTTTTGTGTGTAATGGTGAATTCCTGACTGCTTTCTTCCTACACTCATACTTTCCCTTTCCTCAGCAGCTCTGTTTCTGACTACAGCAATCTTCTTTCTAGTAGTGGTGAAAACAATCTTGCTGCTCTAGCCAGAGGCAGATGTCATCCCAGATTAGATGTCATGGCTCTGTCACTGCTCCAGCTCCTCGCATCTCCCTGAGATTTCCTCACTTGTCACCAGTGCATTTGGCAAATGTGTATCCAGATGCTGTTGTGAAATACTGTTAGTCCCTTTGGTCACCGCTTCTTTTTCTGATCCTCGACAATAAGCAGTTTGCCTTTTTTGCCCTTTTACATCCTCTTGTTCCCTGTCCTTGGTCAGAGATGCAGCTTTCACTGCCCATTTGCCATGAACGCTTGACAAGTTTGCTCCTGAAAGCAGCCTATCATCCAGTACATGGCAGCAATGGCTGTAACAGTACTCATCTTGAAGGGGCTGGCTGACTTGGGGCAGACAAGGATTCTTCCTATGGAAAAATGGAGCTGCTTCCTGTTTTTGTCTCCTGTTGTGGTTCTTCATACAACTTGCTTGTTCTCTAAGTATTGGCTTTCATCTGCAAAATAAGGATAGAGTAAGCCATGAGAATGTGTGAACTTTAAATTAGTGTGGATAGTGTGTACAGCAGTTGCCAGTGATTAGAAGAACTGGGTCCAAGTCCTTGTTTTGGAAGTACAGAACGCGTAGTCTGTCCTACAGGAGGATAACAGGCTGTTCCTGGCTATGACAAGACTAGTACCTGCTCAAACTGTTCTGCAGAGTTTTGATCGTTATAAAATAACACCTTGCAATGAAGAAAACACATTGTTAGACTTCCTGACCAACTGTAGCTATGCCTGTATGTTGTTGCTGTTACTTGTCTTGTAAGGCTACAAGGCAGAAGCACTGACCTTCCTACCATCTGTTGTCTGCTGTGAGAGCCTGGGACAAGTGAAAGTTGTGAGCTGCTTTCATCTGCACCCCAGAACAGCAACAACTTCACCAGAGGAGCTGCACTGCGCAGCCTTCCCACATGCCTACCTTTCTGAAAGCATCGCTCATCTGTAGTGAAATTCCTTGTAACGCTGGAGGAAATATGGATGTGAGAGTGCAGCTCAATGATATGCAGATAACAGAGCTCCCAGTGAGAGGCTCTGACAACTCCTGCCTGCAGCTTTCCTGCCTTTGAAGCTGGACTCTCACAAGGCAGCCTTGCCAAGGTGTTACCTTCATCCTGATAGCTGATTTCCTACATTTAGAAGGCCCTCCTCCGGCCCTTTCCTGCTCCCTTCTCCTCTTCCTTCTCCAAAACAGCCCTGGCTCCACGCAGCTGGGCAGTCAGTGACTGTGTGCTTCAGGAACCAGGGGATGGAGAGAGGGCTTCTGGTGCTGCCTGGTACCTGTGTCATACCTTGGTGAGTTGTGGGTGAGATGGTTGGTGGTACCTGCAGCTGGAGATGGGACAACTGTGCCTTGTTTGGTATGAGTCCTCCCAGCAAGCACTCAGCTGAACCTGAGCTGCCTTTTTCCTGCACGTCTTGGCCTCAGGGCAGCTTGTTCACTTTACAAGATGCAGCCCTTTTATCTGTGTAGCCCAGGGACAGAAAGACATTGCTGTTTGCTTCCTCTGAGAGAGGAGGGGGAGCAAATCCGTTGTGTTCTGTGTAGTAAGCCTTAGCCTAAGGGCATTAGGGAGCCAACTTTCATCACTCTTTGTCTGCAATAGATAGCAGGGAGCTGCTATTTCAGGGACTCCCAACTCCCTTTCTTAATTTCCTTGTTTTGGTTTTGGGAGGGTATCCCAAACCAATGCATTCCAATCATCCTTTTATGTCCTTTGAGGACACCTAGCACGCTGTCCAGGAGGACAGGGCGTCCTTGGTGTGCTGCTGACTGCCATGTGCAGTCTGTTCTCAGCATGCAGCAAAAGTACAGTGAAGTATTTGGGATTGTTGTAAGAGCACAGTGGTGTGCTTGCCAAAGTTCATGTTTTTCTCTTGGACAGGCTGGGAGAAGGACATGCACTCCATGCTTGCTGGTGCCTTTCCCCTCAGTTTGATGCCATTTACCACTCCAGAGATTATCTGAATACCTGTGTGTGCTTGTAACTTGAACTTTCTGTTGAGTGCTACTGACTAGGCTTCACCAGAGCAGCTCCGAGGTGACAGCACTTATGAATGTAGCTGATAAGCACTGTGTTATAACATGCTGAACTGGAGCTAGACCTGCAGGCCTGGGATTCTGGTTCAGTTTGGATTGGCATCAAACTCAGAGGCTTATCTGAACCTGGAGATGGGAATCAAAAGCATGTGAGCAGCAGTGTTGCCAGGAGGCTCCTAAAACTTGTGCTGCTGTGCCAAGGCTGTACTTAAGGTACTCACTGTTGTTTCAGCACTGTGCTTCTCTTCCAGCCTGAAATCAGAAGGGTAAGAGGGGGAAAAAGAAAACAACACAAAAACAGAAGATTGAGAGGGTGTGTGGTTAGAGCCTCGTCTTCATATTCCCTTGATATCTGCACGTTCAGGGTGTGTGTATTTTTATTCTACACATCTCCTTACTCTGATCAGCATTTAGGTGAAATAAAGCTGGCTTGAATACTTACCCAAATAACAAAGATTTGGGGGTTGAGTTTTGATGAAGTGTGGTTCACTTTCTTCTAATATTTCCACAGCTCTGGTTGCAGCTGGGGTCAATAGCAAAGGTGCCAAAATAAATCAGGAGTTGGGCTTCTCCAAGCCTGACACAAAGAAAATAAGAAAGCAAGACGGCCTGTTGTTAACTGAAGTGTTTTCTTACCTCATGGTGCAACAATCTGCCTCAAAGGAATCCAGCAGTCAGAATAGCACGGAGCATCTCCTTCCTTCCAGCCCTTTAGGGAAGCTCTGAGAATGATCACTGGGCCTTATTAATCTCTGTCTTACAGGCACTGGGACCTCTGGGTAACTGATGCAGCAAAGCATACAATAAGATGACACCTCTTTTTTTTTTTTTTTTTCCTCTTCTTCTGGAGACACTGCAATAACCAGAGAGCTGTACTGCTTTGAAAGTTTTGTGGTTTCCAAGGAGGTCCCACTCCTAGGAATGTTGTTCAGGACAAACCTAAATACTTGTTAATGGCATCTGATCAAGGTATGTCACTGTGCTACTAGAGTGCTAGTAAGGGCATTTTAATAAAGCAAGCAAAATGCTGTTAGATTCTTATTTAAAAGAAAAAGCATTGATTTGAGTTAAATTATAACTGCTTTCTTTACTAGATAGGAAGCTGACTGTTGTTTCTCTTTGGTGGGGTTTAGTTTAGTGGTCGGGATTTAAGAGCTTTCTGGGTTTTTTTTGTTTTGTTTTTTTCATGGAGCCTGTTCTGGGCCCTATGCAGTCGTCTTTTCACTGGCTCTACCTTGGCTAGAGTTAACCAAAGTGCTGTGCTGGGGTGATGGGTTTATGTGTGAAATATCTTTGATGGGCTAAAACATTGAAATCTATCATGTAACTCTCTTTTTTTCTGCCTGTTTCTGTAGCATGCAAAACAGTCCCTAAAGACTGCAAACAAAAGCCCTGTGTCAAGGCCTTATGCTGAATGAACTTGACTTTTCTCCTTCACAAAAACTGCATGCTGTAGTGTCAGCTTTGAAGGAGGTGACAGAAACCAGAATCCAAATTTACCGTGGCTTGTGGCTATTTCAAGCCTTTTGCTGTCAGCTGAAGCTGAACTTCCTCATACTCTAATTAGAAATCTTAGCTGGCTGGAGGATGGGATGGCTTCACTGGAAGCCTTGGCAGTGCACCTAAATAAACAGACTTCATATCCTGCTGTTTTCCCCCTATAGAATCCTATTATAGAATTCAATGTTAGTTATTGTGCTAATATATAGGGGATGGAGAATTAGTGTCTCACAGCCAGTTTAAATGCTATAGATGACTATTTAGGTTAAGGTGCTGGGGTTCTGAAATTAACTGAGCCTTTTGCAATATCTTGATTTGGTGGTCGCATGTACTTCTTGTTCTACCCATACAATCTCCTCATAGGTGGTGGGCTAATTATGGAACTTTTAAAGGTTAATTTAACCTTTAGACCTTTGAAAGCAGTATAGTGGATCAAACTACATGTATTGCTTAGTCTGTGTAAGGCTGTTCATTCATACCTGCATCCTGAGACACTGTGAAGCTATCCCTGGACACTGGTCTTCTGGGCATGATGATCATTTCTGCCAGATGTGGTGAAGGGGATATCTGACTGAACTGCCTGGTAGCTGGCCCAATTACACTGGCAGTACTGCAAGCACGCTCTTGAAAGCAGGACTTGGCACTGCTTGCTACCACCTCTCTACACTGGCTTCATGTGCTCTGGTTCTTGGCACCAAGTTTCTGCTACTGTAAATAGGGTGGAATAATGCTGGGCAACAAATCTTTTATAACCCAGTAAAATTAGGAGGTGGAAAGGTCTTTAAATGGCTGATTTAACTTGTCTGGAACAGTTATGAAATTGTGCTTGGAGACAGAGCAGAGTATGTGGGCTAGGAGTCCCCTTCTCTGCCTTGTTCATTCATACTTCTGGGAGGGGAGGGAAACCAGAATTCCTTCAGGCTAAAACAAAGCTCTTTGACCTCACAATTCCAGCTTTGGAACACCTCACCCCAATTTGGTTGTGCAATTATTCACAAAAGATTTTGGCACTGCCAAAATTGTACTCTTTACCCCTCTCTCCAAATTCACTCAGCTCCATTTAGTACATATTTTTGGCAAAGATAACCGGACTTCATGCTGTGGAGAATATTTGTTTCTTAATAGAACATGGAGCAGAAGTGGAATTGTGCTGGTTGTGTATATTTTGCCTTCTCAAGATTAGCCCCAAGCAATTATCTGACTGTGGCCTGTGCCAGAAAAACACAACAGAACAATTTTAGCAGTGCCAACGAAAACTCCAGAATGTGTTGCACTCAAGAGTGTAATTTTAGATTCTGTTTTCAAGTAGTATTTCTGTGACATCATTGACTTTAGGAAAAATAATACCCT
>JAOWBP010004343.1:2062894-2093326 GCA_028571105.1 Tragopan temminckii
AAACTATTTGCTGATAATGAGTCACTCTTCACGGAGTCCCAATCTGTTCTTCCTTCTGTCAAATACTCAGAATACAGCAAATCCACTTGCTTTGCTGCAGAATTTTCTGAAGGACGGATTCTAGCAGGAGGAATTGGTGACAAAGAGGAAAGAACGTGTTTGTGGGAGGGAATTAATCAAGAGATGCCTTTTTGTGCCAAACCTGAGCATGAACCTCCTGATAGCTCAGATGAAGAGCTGCAAGAGTTACCATCAGGCAACAGGCTGCATGTTCTGTGACTGGCATAAGTCTCACTGAATTCCCATTGCCTTTATGCCTCAGCTGGAAGTGGTGCCTAATGCAAAACGTTTGGGCAGGGTGGTGAGACATGGGGCTCTCCCCTCAAGATGGGGTGCTGTCCTACTTCCCAAAGGATAAAGTAGCCCATTCACTCACTAAACTGCTCTGATCAAGAGCCTGAATGGTGAGCTGTTTCTGTACATTGCCTGTTGCAGTGATACCTCAAGCTTGACCTGCATAGATGCACACTATACCCAGCAAAATGTAAAATAAGGCTTGCGTGATACCAACAGGCAGCTATGATTTGCTTCTCTTGCAGTTCCAATTGCAACGATTTACAGTCAATATCTTGATAAATGCCATCTGGTGTGTTAAGTACTGTCTGGCTTGTTCTGTGCTAGGGTGGCTATGATGTCTTGCCTGATATGATTCCTGCAGTAATAGACCGGTCCTGTAGATTTCAATGAAAACTCAATTTTCTTGTAACAAGGTTTAATGGGAAGTTTATTGGAGTATTGATAACAGAAAATGCAATAGATGTGTCCAAGAGTTAATATATTTTTAGGACATTAGAGCATGCATTGCATCTTTGTCACTGTCAAATTCAATTATGGTTTTCATTATAAGTAAAAGGAGATGGTTATTCAAATGCAGGAACTTGTAAGCAAGGCTAAGTCTGAAAAGAAGTGCTTAGTCAGATAGGGGATGCAAAGGACTCCAAATCAGAAGGAGAATTCAGAACCTGGCATTTTGTTTCAAGAATCACATGGGCCTCTGCTATGAACTCAGATGTTGGTTTGACAGCCTCTGAGTGCTCTGGGGGCTGGAGACGTGTGTCTTGGGCTGGAACAACCTGGAGGAGGACCCAGTGTGTGGGTGCAGCTGTCCCAGTGCCTATGATATGCTGCTCTCCATCCACTCATTGCAAATCCAGTGAGACCTTACAGCAACGCATTACTGCCTGTCAGTATATCCTGGTTGTACTCTACTGCTTCAAACACAATAATCCTTCTTGCAGATCAGATATACGGTAATCCTCCTTTACAGGGGAGAGTACAATGGGCCTCTGCCGTCAGACATGATGTAATCCTGCTGCATCAGATAGAGCACTTCTTTCTACATCACGTGAAATCCTTTCCTCTGTCCTCTTGCACCAGCCTGCAGCCCCTTTCTGTAGGATGACTTTCACAACTGTGCAGGTTCTTCTCTAGGCTGAAAGCAATAAAACCCTCCTCTTCTTAGCATGCTCTGCTATAATTTATGTCCCTAGGAATGATAGCAATGGGTAAAGGGAGGTCTCTACTCCGTATGTGATGTGCTCTTTGGAGTAGAGGCCCTGTTTTGCACGTGCAAGACTAAACACGTTTTGGTGATGAGAAACCTTGGTTGTTACCTGGCTGCAGCACATCTTGCTTGCAACTCCCCCCAGAGCCGACGCTGTGCAGACTATCAGTGTTGTGTAGCCTGTCTCTGAGCTGTACTGGAAACAAGTGCTGCAGATTTCTTGCATTAGATGCTGTGTGAGTGCTGGCTGTGTAGCGTTCAACAGCTGCCAGCTCTCCCAGCTGTGCCCTGCTCCTCCTGGTAGCTCAGGTGTGTTTGCCTGATCTTGCAGACTGTTGGTTTATAATCCTTCTGCTGCGGGTGATACAGGAGAGTTGTCTCTGCACAAATGTTCTCTCTAACCTTTCTCTAACCCTTCCTGTGGGTCCCAGACACTGTAAATTCTCTTTCCTTTAAGTACAGATTGCTGGTTTCTTGGCTGGGGAGAAGAGAAGATGCTGTCATATGGAAGGAAAGCGTGTATCCTATCGCTCGCCTAATCCTCTAGTCTGTTAGAAAGCAGCTACACATCCTGCCTGATTGAATACCTGCCTTGTAATTCAATCTAGGGGTTCCGCTGCCATTCATAAATAGATTACGTTGTCATGCTGCAGCGTACTGTGAGGCAGGCAGCTCGATGGAATGGTGGATCTATTCAAGCCAGTCAGCACAGGATGTTGGTTTTTTTTCTCTCTGCCTCTGCTATAGGGAACTAGAGGAGGAACTGAGCCAGAAGCTAGTTGGGGTGCTGGAGAGCAGGGGCAATCAACAGCTTTCCTAGCTTTTGGAGATGGATCCCTAAATATTCCCTTGAATCAGAGCCGCATAATACATCCTGCACCAGCTGAGAGCAGGGTGGATGAAGGAGTGCCAGGATAGCTGGCAGGTGGGGAAACAGCAGTGGTTGCTCAGAGATGCCCTGGCCCTGTTGTGGGAGTGGATTAGTGTGGCTGTGCTGCTTCAGTGCTGCTGGCAACCTGACTGCATGGAGTCAGCACCTCTTTCCTGCTGCACAGCGGTGGCTGGCAGCCCGTGCCAGGCTCCATGGGAGCCTGCTGTAGTGTTCCCTCTGAAGGTAATTGCATTTGGGGCGTGCTGCTAGAAGTCCAGATAATGATGATTAGATGGATGCTGTCTGTTTTTAATTTGTTGTGGTAACTAGAAGGCTATTGACTAGTACAGTGCTGACCTTCTGCTTCCACAGAAACAAGTTAAACAAGGCTCAACTCTTGTACTTGTTCTGTCTTTATCATCTAGCACAGTATCTGTCAGCGCTGACTGGCATTTTCTTGGTAACATCAGCACAAACTTTCTGGGCTCAGTGGGACAGAGGATGATGAATGTGGATTTCTCACACGTGGAAGACCTCTACTTCAGATAGCCCCTTGCCACTAAGGACTGAGATAAAATGATCTGTGCTTGCAAAGTCTGTCTGTCTAGCCTGAGAATGAGTCTGTAGTTCAGAGCAGCTAAGAAATGATTAGACTTTGTTTAAAAGAAAAAACAAAACCAACATTTCTACTTTGCTGGGATCAGAACTATGAACTGGTGTCCACTTGTGTGCTCCTTGCTCATCTGGGGCACCTTAAGCTGTTCTAGGCCCCTTAATGGAGGTGGGGGACTGAACAGAGGAAGTCGGTAGTTCTTCATCCTCCTATGTTCATTCTTCTTGGTCCTGAAGTGGGTGATGCTCTGGAGGGAAAGCTTGGTGCCTCCTTCTTAGGAAGAGTCTTTCTAGGCACCTTTTTGAGCAGAATGAACTGATCTCGCTGAGGTGCTGTTTTTCCCCGTTTTTTTTTAATGCTCATTAAATGCTATACACAATGTGTGTTCACACAGAGGCTCTAAAACAAATTATTGTTGCAGAAGTACCTTTTAAAACTTGCTCACTGTGGGTTTTTTCCCCAGTACCTTTGCCTCTCAGGGCTATAAATGGCTTCCTAAAGCAGGGGAAAACCATTATTAATTACTGCCTAATGAACTCATTTGGCTTTTTGCCCAGCTTCCAAAAACAGCGCTAGCATGAGGCTGGGTACTGTTGTCTCACTGTAATTATGTTTATATGGAAAGTTAATTTTTGTTTTCATAAATTGATTTGAGGCTTCTGGAAGCTATTTGGAGATAATTAACTTTGCCCACACAGACCTGTATAAGGGCATTTGTTTACAAGGTAGTGCTTGGTGCTGGAGCACGGAGGTATGTTCCTGGGTTCATCTGGAACTATTCAGTTAGCAGCCCTGGGCAGCTGTTGCCAGATTAGATTCCCTCTTTGTATACAGCAACAGCAAGCAAGCAAACAACAGAACTCTGGGATTTTTGCAGACTGGTAACAACCCTCTGGGAGGACCCACAGTCCCAAGCCAAATGATTCCAGTACTGTAGAAGATGTGCTGGAATCACAAACTCCCTTGATGTGAGCAGTAAATGTGAGGGTCCCAAATGGAAAAGGACTGCAAGGACATGAGAGCAGGCCTCTGCAAATATATAGATGTTATGACAAAAGCAGAACTGACTTATCTGTTCAGTCCTAGGCATGTGTCTGAGTTCCTGGCCCCTGTGCTGAACTCTGCTTTCAAATCAATTCATTAATGAGCTAATTAATTATGCATGGGTATCCATTAGAGAAATGCATAATAACCTTGGGATGCAGAGCCCTGCACCTAACACGTGGCTACTGAAGAGCAATGAAGGGAGAGAAAGCAAGGTGTCCTTGGCAGCTCTAAGCCTGTTTGAGAGCTCTTGTCTGACCTCTTAAAACGTAGGGGAATACATGAGGCACTCTAGGTCACATCTAATATGAAAAGCAGTGGATGGTCTGGCTGGGCGAAGCAGCTTGTGTAGGTCAGTGCCCATGGTGCTGAGTATTAAAGCTACAGAGTTCCTGTTCTGGTGCACTGTGGGCTTTTTTCTTTACATTACAAAAGTCCTAAAGATGTATTAATTCTGTAGTGCACACTTCAAAACTGCAGACAGAGATGCATCAGAAGGCCTTCAGGCTGCACTGGCATGAAACATCTCTCTGCTTTTGCTGGGGAGAAAAGAAGAAAAGAAAAAAAGCTAATGGTATTTGGAGTTTGTAGTTTTGGATCTACGGGCGATCCTGTCTGTTCTCGTCTGTCTCGCCTGTAACAAAGAATGACTTTTCCCAGCCCTTGCCAAATACCAGTGTCCGTCCTGCAGCCAGGCTGCCAGCAAGCTCATAAATTCCAGCTCTGCTGATTGAGCCTTTATGTTTCTGTCTCCTGAGCAAGTCCCCAGGGTCAGGGTTCTGCAAGTTTTATCTAGTGCTTCAATCTGGGCTGGGAGACTTCTACAGACTGAAGGTCAGCATGCTGGAGCAGCAGCCCTGGATGAGATCAGAAGAAAAGAACTTCCAGAAGATGCTTGTGGTGTCTCATCTGCAAATCACATTGCAGTCAGAGAGGAGGCAAAGTGAAGTGTTAGCAGAGAAGTTGCAGGTTTCTGAAGTTTGATCATCCTTTTCTTCTCTTCCCGTTTTCTGCAGAAGCAGGATTATGTACTTCATTCCTGACTTGTTACTGCACTTGCTGGCAGGGGTCACCTCAGTGACTTTGGGTCCAGCTACTTTTCGTGGACCTCTGGGACTCTGAGAAAGTGGGGTATACTTATACAGGGGTAACTTATCCTCTCTCCCTTTGTTAATTGGTGTTGAGAGAGGTCCAGGAAGTAAAGTTGTAATAGGAGGACTGGATGAGCCATCGGGGTTTTGGGTTGTGCGGGAGAATGAACTGCAACCTGGTGTGAACTGAAGGGAGTTAACGCTTCTCCCAGCTGTAAGCCTCACTGAGAGAGCTCTATTTTTGCTTAGCCGTAAGCACTGAGGTGCTAATCTTTAACTGTAAGTCAAACACCCTGTTCAGGTCCTGTGCAAACCTGGCCAGGAATTCAGTTGGAGACTTGTCCCAGCGCTGAGCAGTTCAGCACTGCAGCAGCCTGCTGCTCCCTGGGGCTCTGCTGGCTTCCCTGCCCTTCCTGTGTTCCAGGAGGAGGCGGTGGCTTTCTGTGCAGCCAGACATGCCTGCAGACCATTTCCAGAGCTGAATTCCAGTTTGTAGCATGGGCACTTGAACGTCTCCAGGTTTTCCTATTGTTGGTGGATGTCTGCAGTGAAGTTGTGGCGTGGGCTAAGCCATCTCTGCTTACACCTGCGCAGAGCTACAAGGGATGCTGAGGCAGTGCTGGAGGCTCAGCTGGTGGGTCTGCAAGGTAAGGTACCACAGGGTACCTCCTTACCCTGCTCAAACACTTGTTGACTAGCACAAAACTGTTCAGTCAGCCAGACCAGGGCCCAGACATCCCCTCTCCTTTCCTGTGTCAGAAAACAAGCTTTAAGGTTTTGCTGACAGCACTGAGAAACCCATGTAATGTTGGCTTACTAATCGTGCCCCTCCAGGCCAGTCCTTTGCTCATATTCTGCCCTGGGATTAACCAGCACCTTGATAGCCTTTGCAATTCAGGGCTGTAAGTGGTGGCAGCAGCTGAGGCAGAACTTCCTCTGAGATACCCGTGCTTTGGACACCAGGCAGCAAAATGGATTGAGCATACACGTGCACTGAAGACTTAAAGCAGTAATGTTGGAACAAAACTCCTGGAAGCAGCTGTTCTGCAGGCAGAGCGGTAGAACAGTGGATCTGAATGGCTGCTCCTTCTTCCATCTGCTGATCTCTCCCAAATGATAGGTGAAGAGTTTACTCTTCATCTCCTCAGTTATTTGCCTCCTTAGTTCACGGAAACTGCTTATTGTGCACAACAGGCTTCTCCATAGCTGTGTTCCCATGCCAACCATTCAGCAATATGGTATACATGCTCAGTGAAAGAAAGCAGCTTTAATCCTCAACCTTTGGATGTCTTCTGCCCATTGGGGCCAACCCTCCGAAGAGGAACCCTGCTGCTTACAAAGTGGAGCTCCAGGTTCCAGTTAATTGGCCCCAGTCATTAAGTGAAATTCAGTTTATGTCCACTGGGACTGTGAGAGGAGGGGTTTTAATAGCAAATATCTACAATGTACATTGGTTGTCCTCAGGTTTTAAAAAAAAAAAAAAGCAAACTTTCAGCAGAGAAGAAATGCTTCTAATTACTTGCCTTTGGCAGAATGGCTGCCCTGCTCTTTGGAAGCTGTATTTATCTCCTGTAAGAACCAGCTCATTAGCTCTATTGCTCACACAGCTAATCAACAACATAATTAATAATTATTTATATGGCACCCATGGCAGAGGGCTTTGGATCACATAACAAAACATCATTTCTTTGTGATCACTCAAGCAATTCTAACTGCCTCTTTTGTCTTATTTTTTTCCCCTCCCGTTCTTGATGTTCTCTGGCCTCTCATGCCGATTTCTGAAGCTTGGCAGAAGTTTTCAGTTAACTTTTTCCCAATTGTCTCTTTCTTCTAGAAACCTCTCTGATGTCCCACTTGACTTGGGTGCATCTTAACACCATTTCTAAAGGCAAGAAGTCCTACAGCAGGTTCCTGTTGGTGTGCGATGCTTCCTTCTGCCAACAGTGGCAGACAGACGTGTCCTGCTTCTTGCAGCTGCCTGCTGCAGGATGGCCACTTGTCCTATCCCATCTCAGAGCCTCGGAATTAGGCACCAAATGCAACTGCATACCTCAGTATGAGGCTTTTGGGAGCAGCTTTGCTGTTACTGTGTTGCTAAGCAGATGGGCTGCTGCGTTTGTACCTAATGAAGTTCTTTCAGAGAGGATGGCTTTGGTGTGGCATTTTGGTAATTGTTGTCAGCTCAGAAAAAAAAAAAAAAAAAAAAACAGGAGGAGAAGCAGCTCCAGTTCTTTACCACCTGCTTCCCCATCCTCCTCGTGCCCCCATCAGTGCAGGTTGTGGGGTGGAGTGTAAAATCACATTAACTGCAGGATGCAACAGGTGAAACTCTGGGAAAATAACAGCAGAAAAATCTTAACTGTGTGTGATAAAAATGTAAGAGGACAGATGCTGCTGAGTCACTATAGGGGGAAGTTGAAGAACATGAGGTCTGTGCAGGAGATTGAATGTGGATGGGTGGAGCGTGATGTGCTCCAGCACTTGGTGTCCCCAGCTCCGTGGGCTGTGTGGTTGATGCACGCTGCAGACTTGCCCTGCTGCCCTTCCCACAAGGTGAGCACTGCAGAGAGCTGAGCCCTTGTGTTGGATTTCCTTCTGTGCTGTGTTGTGTGGCATGACCTGAGGAAAGTGGGGTCTTCCAAGGTGTGCAGTTCGTTCCACGTGGAACAGGACAAGGGCTCAGTCTGTTATCGCTGTGAATACTATGAATACAAGCACCGAACTAAATCTAACTTGAACAGGAACAAATGACATACTTCACCCTGAGGCTTGAATAGGAAGCAGTTGTAATTAAGATCTAAAACCCCAGTGCTGATTCTGCCCTTTTATGTACTAATACTGATTACACAATTCAGCTGTCACATAATGTGACTGCTTTTTGGTTTAGGTTGGGGGTCTGTTTGGACCCTGATACAGCAGTGAGGCTGTAACACTTCTGTGCTGTCCTTTTCTTTTTGGAGTTAAAGAGCTGAGGTAGGAGGAGCACTTTCAAGTTAAAAATGATTTTTAAAAAATCACCTGAAAGGTTGTAGGAGTTCTTTCTTTTCCCCCATCAAGTTTTTACCTCCTCAGTACTTGGCAGATCTGATACAAGCTGACTTATTTCTCCTGGTTCAGGTGAGTGATCAATCTCTTACATCCATTGATTTAATTTTTTTTCTGTCCTTCTGTTTTGAGATTTGTAGAACTAGATGTACTGGGGAGCAAATGCTGTTTCCAACCCCTAGAAAGAATAAAGCAGTTTGTATTTTAAGGGTTTGGCACTCTCTTCTCTCTGCCCCTCCGTCCCTGCCTCCCCAGAATGCAGACCATTAGGTGATAAAGCTGTTTACTTGTAGCAACAGAATTAGTCTTCAAGAGTCTACATATCAAAACTGGATGGAGCAGTTGCTTTTTTTGTCTTTTTTTGTTGTTGTTGTTGTTGCCCATTCATCCATCCAGCCCTTGATGTGACGGTTCAAAACACTTGGACAATTTGTGAGCTAACGGGCACAGAACAGATGGGAGAATTGTGATTATCATCATTTATTTATTTAGCTTGCTTTAAACAATCAGATTTCTTGCTGCTGAAGAGAAAGATGTGTTTGGGAGGAAGATGTTGGTGAAGTAAGGACATTATCCCTGTCCTGCGCCACAAGGGTTGTTCCAGTTTTCACAAGCACTCTTTTTCAGATGATGTGCCTATGAGTACTTGCTGCAGTTAATGGTGATATTTCATCCCCAATATTGTTTTTTTTTTTCTCCCAACATCCAGTAAGAACAGCAACAATCTAAGATCTTTTTCTGACCGTGAACTCAAGCATTTGGATCTTTCCCTTCTCCTTTGGAAAGAGAGGTACAACCAAGATGCCTGTTTCTTCACCCTTTGCCATCAGTAGTATTGACTGTAGTATTATGGTGCACTGACAAACTGAGTCTTATCCTCCAGGACTTCTGTGTTGCCAAAAAATAGGCTGATATATTAAAAAATAACAAGTCCATGTGAGAAATAGCCCTACATCCCTGTTGGCTGTGGGAAGAGGAGCTGCTGCTGCATTGCTGCCAGATGAGTGAATGTGCGCCCTTTATCTGATCACCACTTCATCCTTCCTCAGCCCTTCATGGAAGCATCAAACACACACACACACTAGGCACAGATGTTTGAAGGGCTGAATGATACATTATGTTGTTGAGCAAAATTGGTTGGCATGTTTATCTGGTTTATTTCATGAGCGCTTGAAGAAACAAAATCAATAACATTTATGTAACGCTCCTGTCATCTGCTTTAGCCTCTCCCTTGCAACTCTAGTTGCTTTTCCTGAAATGAGTAATGAAATGTATTTAATCACATAGTGTGATGACCACTGAGCAGCAGCTCCAAAGCTGTTTTGATCACTGCAACGCACAGTAAATGCTTAAGTAATTTTCATGTGCAAATGAGCAGGAATTAGTTCAGTGTCTTATTTGCAAACGAGCATGAATTGCTGTCCTGATTTTGTATTTTACTGTCATGAATGATATCCTAAAGGGTGTCACTTGTTGCAGCTGTGTTGCAGTGCAGCCTGCAGGGAAGGTCCTTGTGCAGGGCAGCACAGCCATGGTGCTGCTATTGATACAGTGGGGCATCTTCAGGAAATCAGATGTCTTCTCTAGGCCAACAAGACTTACAGGACTAGCGAGCTGTTAATCTTCACTGAGTCTTGCTAAGGTTATAAAAACCATTTCTATATGTTGTTGGTGTGTGTGTGTGTATTTATATGCCTTAGTGCTGGTTCCCACTGAAACTGGTGAAACAAGTTTTAATTCAGTGTAGTAAGTCTGCTTTGCAAATTAATCCCTCCTGGCCTGAAGCAATGCACATCTGCTCTGTGTTCCCTCCCGCATGTCCTGACGCCTTCCTGAGAACTGGGAGGGCAGTACCAGAGCCACAGCCAGGGGTGACAGAGTGAGCTGCAACTCTGCTCAGTGCTTGGTGGATTGTTCAGGAGCAGCTGTGTAACACTGCCTAGCCTCCCTCCCGAACAGCACTCGGGGAGGGAGCAGTCTCCTCTAATTGTATTCAAATTGTGTGTTGCTGCTGCATTTATCGGTGTGTGGATGCAGCTGGGTTTGCAGTGATACTAGAAAGAACCTTTGAGGTATAGGAACTGATAGGCGTGCCATGGATTGTGACTGATTTCCCTTTTCCTCCCCATCTTCTGCAGGAAACTGTTAAAACTGGTGATTACTTTCCAGCAGAAAGGTGTAAATTAACCTTTTGCCCTCTGCCTCCTGCTTTTCCTCTCAGCTGACTCCTGAGAATCTCAAGCCTCTGCTGTGTGCTCCCGAGGCTGCTATTTGGTGTGGCTGCAAGGTGTGCAGAACCCAAGTGGAATGCAACCTGCTGTATTGTGTCATTCAATTTTTATGGCCTTTGCTCAGACCGGGGCTGCACCTGGGGGCAGTGATTATTTCACTTTTATTTCCCTTCATGGGTCGTGGTTGTTACTGAGAGACATCTAAGCCAACCTAGAGGTTGTTCTGTTACACATCTCAGAAAAATCTGCTGCATGTGTCACTTTGGAGTAGCAGATAAGAGAGGAGGAGGGAGGTGACAAGTGGATGCAGTTTTTGCTCTCCTGCAAAGAGCAGAGCACGCTGTGCTCTTGCCAGTTCATCTCTGCTGTGGCTGACAGCAAATGGTAGATAGACTTCTTTACCCAGGGCAAACGTACCACCAATATGTTGTTCAACAGAAGTCTCTTTGCTTTGTAGAAATGATTACAGACTGTTCTGATCTCAAGTATCTCCTTGGCATTGTAGACGGTGGGGAACTCCTCTTCAGCTCATGGTCCAGTAAGTGGGTTTGTTTCCTGAAATATATACATCACCCATCTAACCTATTTTTTTTTTCCACTGACCTGTAACAAAGTGCAAGTGTTTCATAAATGAGCTCATGGGTTGGTGTAGGTCAGTGATTTTCAGCATTCCAAGTCCCTCTGTAATGAATCTTAGCCTGCCAGTCAGATTGCTTTTCTTGGTCTGCTCAGAAGTCGTCTCTGTACCGCAGCCTGAAGCAGCCGTGCATATCACATAGTCTGGTGGCAGGTCAGGGAAAGCAGAAAGACGGGGATGAAATCAGATCACAAATATTCTTGGCAGCATTGTCAGCTCGTTAGACATTGCTTATCTGTTTACTAGTTATTTGTCTCCTGCTCCTGACTGCGGTGTAGGAGCATTTGATTATTATAGAAAAGATGTGGGATATTGTACTGCAGCAACTAAAACAGAGTGGGACTTGTTCTTGGCATGATCTAATGCCTGTTAAAGCTGGTAACAGTCTCTGCTTTCATTACTCAGCCTTGCATAACACTTTTGGTTGTGTGACACACTGTGTTGGTTCACATAGTCTGGTAGGTGTGTGTAAGGAGCCACAGGCTAAAGAAGCCTGTGTGGTGTTTACCTCACTTCAGTGGATCAGCTGTTGCCATTGTGTCCTTCAGCTTCTGGGAACTGGGGCTGAGACAAGGTGAGCAGTAGGGGATCACGCACACATGGGACCTCTGGGACTCTGGGCTCCAAGCAGTTTCTTGATTTGGGTAGCTTGAGCTAAAATGGAAGATAGCAGCATCTCCTTGGTTGAGAGCTGGTGTAAAGGGGCTGGAAGGAGAGAGCTCTGCATCCTGCCTGATGCACTTCCACACTTAAGCTGAGAAGGGAAATTCCACACCTTGTGACATTTCACTTAGCAATATCCATAATCATACCCAGGAGATTCTCTTTTCCTCCCTTGCTGGGCAAGATATGTTCAGCAGCCAGCTTGCTTCTAAAGTAGATAGAGTTTTTTCAGTATGGCTCTAATTACTACTTAGCTAGTTCTGAGTCAGTCCCTTTTGGGAATCCCATGCCCCTTATTTTTACTAAGAAACATTCTTTATCTCAAGCTGGGCAAAGCTGGTAGGCTTAGGCTGGCAGCCCTGCTGTCAGGGCTGTTTACAGTACAGTGGTGACCAACTGAATTGGGCCAGATGTGCCCAGCAATAGCAGCATGGAGCTCAGCATGGCTGGGAGCACCTGCCTGGGTTGCACGGGCAGCCCTTGCTGAGCTCTGTGCTGCTGCCGGTGCATGTGCCAGCTTGGGATGTCTGTACTGTGTGGGGGGCCTTGGCTGGGCTGGTGATACAGATATGTCTGAAATGTATTGGATGTGTAAGACCATCTCTAAGGAGGCTTTGTGAGGTGTTGTGTTTGCAGCCAGTATGTGGGGCTCTGCATGCTATGCACTCACCCAGCCTATAGTCATACTTGTTGAATTAGCTGAAGCACTGCAGGTGACTTGTTCCACTTCTGTGCCATCTGTGGAAGAACAGGCTGAGCTGGTGCAAGGCCAGGCAGGTGGTTAGCCTGTCATCGTTGCTTTGGGCCAGCAAAGTGAGCTTGTACAGGATCAGCAGAGCAAGCAGAAGAGGACAGAGGTAATAAAAACTAAGAGTTACCTTGCCCTGTGGGGAACTGAGCAGTCCCTGTTTCCCCAGCAGAGCAAAATTTATTTTATAAAAAATACTGATAGTGACAGCTCCTAACTGCAGGGGCTTTTCAAAAGCCTCTGGGGATTTTATACAAACATCTGTTTATGGTAAAGCATCTCCTTCTAAGGTTAAAGCCATGCAGAGGAGTTGTCTCAGTGTCAGACACGTCCACGTGTCATAGCTGTCCTCAAAAGCATTCAGCAGTGCAAGGAAGCAGTGCTACTCTTGGGGGAAACGGCCCAGCACCCTGCAGTCTGATTTGGGGGTGACTGGGCCTAGAGGAAGGGGAGGTTTGCTGGGTGGCAGGGGAGGATCAGTACCTGCACTCAAGGCACAGAAACTGGAATTGTTTATGTCACTGAAGGGCTTTAAAAAAAAAAAAAAAAAAAGGTTTGTGGCAGAGAAATTTTTGAGGTGTTTCTCTGTTGGAATCTTCCTTTTCCTTGCATGGATCTCCATCCTCATGATGGCTTCAGGTATTTGATACATTGCAGACTGCCAC
Organism: Tragopan temminckii; assembly: GCA_028571105.1. Classification (NCBI taxonomy): domain Eukaryota; kingdom Metazoa; phylum Chordata; class Aves; order Galliformes; family Phasianidae; genus Tragopan; species Tragopan temminckii. The sequence continues at coordinate 2,076,067 of JAOWBP010004343.1, forward strand.
CTTAGCCTTTCTAAAATAACGACATTCTTTGCCTGTTTGCTCATGGGTCCACTACAGAGGTTTGTATGATAGAATGAGTTCTGGTTAAATTACACTAATGTGCAAATATGTACTGATTTAATCTACAGAGTGCTCTTACAGCTTCCTCTATAAAGCTGTACAAACAGCAGTAATCCGTGCCCCCCTGGACCACATTAGTCACCAACCATGTCTAAAACTGTCAACTGAAGAGGCTGAGCTTCCTGTGACACCCCTGTTCCCACAGAAAAGTTCTGACCTTTGGGGTGAGATGCTGTTACAGGTGTTGGAGGTACCACGAGGTTCCTGGCTTCCCAGGCCCCACCTGCCTGCTGAGCACCTTCAGCTGTGTCTCTGCTGTGTCTGTGAGCTTTGTGCTGTCTCCATCCAGGTGCTACGTGTGCAGGGAGGAGGGCAGAGGCTGGGTGACTCATAGCAGAGATAAGTCAGGCTGATGGGGACTGTGCGTTTTGATAGACAGCTTTTTTTGTTTGGTCAAAGGCTTTTGGTGTGGAAGTGCGTGGGACTGATAGAACATAGGACGGACCCGCACCTCACAACCACATGCCTCCAGTAACGTCATTGAGCACTGGCCTATAAAAGAATATGAACGTTCATCGATCGTCATGAATTGTACCAACATGCGACGCGATGGAAATTGTATAAGCGTCGCGATATAGTGGATCTCTGTACTAGGAAAAGCTTACCCTTTAGTTAACTTGATCAACCAGAGATTCAGGCTGTGATTCAGCAGTTCCCATACAGGAAGGAAGGAATAGTGCCCGGGGGGCACAACAGCAATTCTCTGCATTACTCAGGGCTGGGAGCGATGGTTCAGTTTGCATCCCTCTCTCTGCCTATGCTGCTCACCAGCTGAGTAGTAATCCCTCTGCTCAGCTCGCAGCAGAAAGGCACGTTAAAAACAGACTTCTACAGCACTAGCAACAAGTCCTTTCAGAACATGCCTTAGAAACAAGGCACCATTCAGGTGTGAATAGGACTGAGGCAGCGATGCACATGAACACAAAGTGTTTCCTTCTTGGAGTGGAAGCCACTAAGTCAGACGTCCAGACTTTGCTGTTGGACTTTGCAAAATTAGCTTTTGTCCCAGAGGCCATTCATGTGCTTGTAGAATACTGAAGGGAAAAGCCAGGGGCTTTCTGCACTAAACTTAATTGCTGTAGTACATGCTTTCTCTAAGCCTACTTTAAAGATAACCTTGTTGTTGTTGTTGTTGTTTTGTTTTTTTTTTGCCTTCTGTCTGAGGGGAAAAAGGCTGCCCATTAAAGCTGTCTTAGTGATACAGGTGGGCAGTTCACTAACAGAGACAGGGCCAGCCTTGTTGAGATGCCAGAATTGGAAACTGAATGTCAGTGGGTGCCTTCTCAGCTCTGGCTCAGGCAGCCGAGTCAGTGAAATGAGCTTTGTGGACTTTAAATCATGGTTTATTCTTAGAAGGCTATATTCTCTGCCTCACTTTCTTCTTCTGCATGTGTACACAAGGCAGTAGAGTGGTAAATCTCTTAAGAAGGAAAGCTGTAGGAAAGGACTGCCTGGAGCCTAAGTCCTGTGGAATCTGGGGCGAGGTATTTGTTTAAGCATCTCTGCTTTATTTCTAATGACCTCTGACTTCCTCAGGGCTGCAGGTCACCCTGCCGGGTAGGAGAAACCACTTAATGAAGAGAAGCATTTCTTCAGAGCAGCACTAAGATTTCTTCACTGTTTGCCTCTTGCGTGGCTATTCTATCTGTAAGCTGGATAAAAGCCTCAGAGGAATGATTGTCTGAGCAAGATTCAATCTGGAAGAGAGGCTCATGGATCCCAGGAATAAACTGGCTGTCAGATTGCAGTATTGACTTGAAGAAAGCAAGTCCTTGGAGGCACTATTGACTGTCATTACTAATGTAGCGGAGACTGCCTAAAGTGCCATTTCTTGAGAGTGGCATCATTTTTTTTGCTGTACTTTTCTTTGTCTCCTCTTCTCTTTCTTGCTTTTGAAGAGGATGGGCAGAAAACCAACACTGGTATGTGTCATGAGTGAGATGAAAGTACATGCTGAGCTGGAGCCTGCTGGTTTCAAAATGAAGGGCAGAGAGGGGATCCTGAAGGACTGATTCCCCTCAGACTGAAAGTGTTTCCAGTCCTTGTTTCCAGACAGCTGCCTCTCCCCTGTACTCACCAAAGCCAGCCTTCCTGCTGCGGAAGCCGTGAGTGCTTCTTCCCTCTGCCCTGACTGAATCTCCTCCTCAGGATGAGGGGTCCCATTTGGGAGATAGCGTATCAGGTCACAGACAACATAGGAGAAACCCAGCATCTGCGATGGGAAGTATAGAGGGAGAGGGTGAAGGTTCTCAGTATTATTTTAAGGTTTGGCAGAAATAGCCACAAGGAAAGCAAATACAGGTCCTTCCCTCCCTCGATTTTGTCACTATTATTTCCCTTCGCTTGCTTTCTTGATGCTGAGCCTAAAACAGCAGGGAAAGGGCTTTTGGTCCTTTGAGGCCATGTTAGGCTGGGCACTGAAGTACAATCTGGTGCCATGTCATCCCAGCTCACAGGGTCCTTTTGGTTTTTGGGGTGAAAATTTCAATGTCACTTGGTAGACATGGACTTCTCATTTTGTTTACTTCAAGGAAGTCCATCAACATCGCTCTGGTGGCATGCAGAAGGGGAGCTTTAAATTCCCTGGCTTTAGTAATGCATTTCCTGAATTTTAAAATCCTTTTCAAAAGCTATTATTTTTGGTTGGTGTAGTGTTTTCATTTGTCTGTTGTCAGACAAAGACAGCTTCAGAAAGTAATGAATTTCAGCTGTGCATTCCATAGAGCAGCATCCAATAAGCCCTCAAAAGATGCATGTGGACACATATTGTAGCCATACAACACTATTCCATTTTCTTGTGTATTTTCTTAATAACCCAGCCTGAGGATCGGGAAAGGGATAATGTAATGGGCTTATACATGTTAGCGTTTTACTTATCCAGCATTTATCTTTCAAACTATAGCATTACTGTGGTTTGTTTGAGAACTGAGTACCTTATTAGTAGCCTATTGAGCTGTCCTTGTGTTCTGGTGTAGAACTGGGAAAGGATGGCAATACACAGCTCATCACAGGTAACCTGTACACACAAGTGGATATTAGATAAAAAGCTGAGTGAAGAGGAGGAAAAGAGGTTTTTACCCAACGCAACGTGAGAAGGACAGGGAACAGATGCTGCCTAGGCTATTGCAGCTACTGGGTAGCATGAGGATATGATGGCCCTTTCCCAAGTTTTCTCTCTGACAAGGCAACATCCCACCTTGGATTGCATGATCCTCCATCTGAATAGCATCGCTTTGAAGTGACTGCTCTGAGGAGGCAGTCTGGCACTGTGGGCTGTCTGGCTTTTCTGCCTTGAGGACATGCTCTCTGGGATGCTGAAGTGACTCAGTGTTTGGATGTCCAGACATTGTTTTGGGCAAAGGATTTGTTGTGTTGTCCTTGACAGTGATGAGTTCTGAACAGTGCTGTTGTCTGACTCGTTAGGGCTGAGGAATAGATAATCCTTGGTTCAGTTGCTGTGATGGTAAGGGGGTGAAGGAAGCACTCTGAGGAGACCTTGCTAAAACTGCATTCAGGTGAGGCTTTTTCCCTCATCCTCTTCTGACAGGAAGATGTCTGAATCCCATTGACCACAGCAGCTGTCCCTTCTCTTAAAGCTATTTCTCCAGGTTTTAAATCAAGTTTTAGAAATGCACTGGGATCTAGGTTACCTGCTGAACTGACTGCTGTCATGGCAGCTGAGATCAGCTGCAGAGTCTATCTGGACAGAAAATATGAAGCGATTTTTTTTGGTGCTAATTAGGAACACTGGAGGAAAATGGTAGAGAAATGCAGCTCTAGAGGTGTAAGAAAGCAGACAGCATTGGTCCTGGTGCTGGCTGTCCCCAGGGGCAGGCACTGGGGCTGGGCCCTGCACCCAGCTTGGATGGAGCTGCTGAGCGTGTTGGGCTCCGTTTAACAGCACCCAAATGCACACTGCTTGGCTGCCCAGAGAGGTTTGTGGGAACCTTGCCAATGGCTGGAGGTCATGTTTTGTGGGTTGTGTTTAAAGCATCCCTGCTGTTTACTTCTGGAGGAGGCTGACAAAGGGAAATTGAGTGGACGTTTTTTGGAATTAGATACCTTCCTCCCCTTTGTGCCTTTGAAATATCTCCATCCTGGATTCCTTTTTCCCCTGAAGGAGAAAGCTTTGTGCTCAGCTGCCCCATTATGCTGCAGCAGACAAGGAGATCTATTTAATTTAAGTGCCTCTTACTTCAGCTGAAACACGCTTTCAGTCAGAATACCACTTGTGCTCACTGAGCAGTGTTGGAAGCCATAGGCTTGTGAGAGATCCAATTTAAAAGAAAAAAAAAAGAGAGAGAGAAGAGGTGAGCAAAGCTTCCCCCACAAACCCTGGCAGGGATTTCCTACATGAGGCCAGTCTTGACCTTGAACATTCCCAAGTCCTTTCCCTGGGATGCTGACCTAGTATTCATATATCATTCAAAGCATGAAGAGATCTTTTTTCTTTAAAAAAAAAAAAAAGTAATTGGATTGACATAAATTAAAGCTGAGTTAACCTGTCTGGAATAATTGGATTGGTAATAATGGACAGCAGTATGGATTGAAGTAGGTCACAGTTTAACCCAGAGGCCTGGAGAGGCTTTTTTTTTTTTCTTTATTAAAAAAAACCCACAACATTTTCTCCCCTCCATTTTTTTCCTTTTTTTTTTTTTTTTTTCCCTTATGGGAGCACAGAGGAATGCAGAGGGAGGAAGAAGGCTGTGGGGATGTGCTACATGCATAGGGCTGCTGATGGCTGGAGAATCACTTCAGGGTGTGAACTCGAATGTTCCTGGGATTAAACCACATAGATTCATTTCTGGGAAGCAGTAGGCAACTATGACAGAGCTGTGTTGTGTGTGGCTGCAGTGATAAACCATTTCACAGGCATTAATTCCACCTCTGTTCTGTGCTGTCCTGTGCCACTGATCAGAAAAAGGCTGGAAGAGCTGCTCTTGAATTGGAGCTTTCTGGTGACAATGACAGATGTGTAAACGCAGGGTTTGGGGCTGCACTTCTTCACTAGTATGCCTGCAAATGCCTCCCAAATGCTGTGTTTGATTGGCCTCTTCTTACCTCCTCAAGTAAGAGGAATGATGAGAAGCTATCCATAGCGTTGAACAAAATCAAGGGTTTTAATTTCAAAGTAGCCTTATGCTACTTTGTGCTGATTCTGACTTGTGAGACCTTCAGCACTCTTTAGCTGCTGGTTAGAAAGGATGAATAGAACTGGAATGCATCCAAAAGGAGCCCTCCCACCCCTTGAAAAATATCTCTGTCTTGGTAAGTAATTCCAGATTATTGCTGCAATGGAGTTCCGTGGTCCTCTCCCAAGGACTTGATTGGAAGCTGTGCTGGTGTTTGATACCGAATCCCTCACTGCAGTGAAACTCAAATCCATCAAGGCACAGATGTTATGCTAAGCACGTGAGAAATCTCATCCCCATTGGGGTGGAAAACATTTCCAAAGGAACCACTTTTTCCCTGTCTCTCCAGTGAAGGTCACTGACAGGTTTCCCCCAGAATGGCAGCAGTCCAAGAACGCTGCTCAGGTGGCTGAAAAATGAGCTGTGAAGGAATCCTCTATGGATGAAACCTTCCTCCAACCTTGAAGCAAGTGAGGTATTGGGAATAATGGGATACTGGGACCGCTCACATCTTGTTTGCTTTATTAGCTTGTTTAGGATGGTTCTGTGGTTGCAAGAGTTGCCTTGTAGGTGAAGTTAGCTGGGATATCTTCTGTTCCTGTTGTCAAATCCTGCTGCCTCTTCAAAACTGCTTAAGTAGTTCTGATTGTCATACTAAAAATACCTGCTGTGAATGGATTATTTGGAAGATTGGTCTGTGTAAACATGATCTCAATCAGAACAGTATTACAAGCCTGACAAGGAAAATAGGCTTTAAAGAATTGCACCTAGTCACTGCTGAGCTAGAGACATCTATCTCTCAGGCGTTTGGACTCAAACTTTTTAGGTCCCTTCCGACTGAGCTATTCTATCTGATCTCTGTGGATCAGACCCTGATGCCACATGGATGGATTCAATGGCATAATGCTCTGGCTGTTGTTGGGATGCTTGGTGCAAACAGCTTTGCTGTGGGATCACTGTGAGCACATGCTGCCTGCTTGCCCTGCAGGAGCTGTGCCAGAGCTTGGCTTCCTTGGGCAGGGCAGCAAGTGGAAAGGATCCTGGTTCCCAGATCGGTCCAGTGCAGGCTAAGGGTTGTTCCCTCTCAAAGAAGGGACTGCTTCAGAATCACCATCTGCTCAAGGTAGTCCAGCTGGATGTTTTTATTTCCCCACAGTTTATGATGAAATCACAGGGAGGACTTAGGAGGTGCCTGGCTTCAGAGCAGACAGTCATTTCTTTCTGTGCTGACCTTGACTTATTAGCAAATATTTGGTATAATTGTGGAATCGTATCAAAGGAGCCCAGAGGCATTGATAGCTCCTGGAGGATCTCTTCTCCCCCATGGGCGCCCAGCCCATCCTTGTGCTTCATAGCGGGTTTTTGATTAGCTGACTAGAGATGCATGTTTAAGATCTTGCATTTTTTGATGCTTTTTTTTCCCCCACCCCCTTTCAAAGAAGGGAGAAACTTAATGTTGTGCTAGTCCCTTTGTGGCAGTTCAGAAGTTAAATTTACCAGGACCATTATCTTTAACAGCTGCTGCTGTCTGACAGATTGAGTTTATAGTCGGTCTTATAGGCACTAAAAACACTTTTATCCTTGTGGGTCCAATTTCAGAGCTATTCAATTTATTATCTCTAAGAGCTTAACAGCTGTTCTCCCCAGTCTCTCGTACCCTCTGCCCCTTACTCCCTCTTCCTCCCCAAAGCTCAAACCTAAGGGTGACCCAGTCCTGGAAGTAGAAGCAGTGATGTACAGATGTACACGCAGTAATGAGTGCAGCTTTACCACCGGCAGCCAGCCTTCAATGGTAGGCAAGTCCCCCACTCCTCAATTTTGCCTGTTGAGCAACAGTATCGTGCCAAAGTCAGCCTACCTTGGCCATGGTGTTGGTCAGAGACGTTCCTGTACCTCAGCAGAAAGGGGAACAGCTGCCCCAGAGATGGCAGAGAGGTGAGGAAAAAGTGATGCTCTAACTGGACCACTTCCAGCTTTGTCTCTGAGCAAATAGAAAATCAAAAGAATGATGGAGTAATTGAAAAGGACACATTCAGATATGTTTCCTTTGTGAAGCTTTTCTTATTAGTTCTGACGTGCATGTCTAGTTGCCAGCTCACAAGCTGCTCTGCTGTTTTCTACTGCTTTGAAGTTAGGTCTTTCTGCCCCATGGCACTCCCCACTCCTCTGCTCAACAGTTGGCAGCCTAGAGTGGAAGTCTGGCTTCTTTCCTAGTCTGCTCTGATCTCCTTTGCTTCTGATAGCACTGTTTTCCTTGGGTTGCTCTCTGTAAACCTTCTTCTACCACTTATAGAGGTGGGGCAGGTTGTCCTAGTGGTTACAGCTATACATGTATCTGTCCACTCCTTAGTTCCTTCACCATCTTTCTTGCTTTGTGGCTTTATGAAATACGCAGATAGTTCTTTAAATGTGTTATTGAAGGTGTCCATTATATACAATTGTCAGTATTGAATATTTCTGCTCAGGATAAATGCAGAGAAGAGATTATTCTCTTAGGGAGTAAATGATAGGCAGATGTTATAATTATAAAATTAAAAGTGCCCTAGGAAATTGTCAGAACGGAGTGCAGATGCTAATTTCACAGTCCCCAGGTATGCACAGAACAGACGATGAAACACTTCAGATACCTGTGGAAGAGAATAAAGAAGTGAGAATTACTTTGGCAAACTGTGAGAGGTGAGTAGTGTTAAACCTAGATAGAGTAAGAGAAGGCTGATTGCTAAAAGTCTCTTCTGGACCTTAGGAAAAATGGATTTTATTTCTGTCTTATCTGTAAAAAGTACCCTTTGTTCTCTTGTGTGGTAGGAGAGAAGGATGGGGAGCAGGTTTTTTGTGTGTGTCTCTTTGTGAAAGAACAGTTCCTGCTCCATTGGTTCAGTGTGAGGGAATGCAAGCCTGTACTTTCCCCAGGGATGTACATCACTTTCTGCTGTTTTACTTTTCCATGATGTTTTTAGCATATTTATTGAGTCAAGGAGTAGGGAATGGGAGATGTCAAGAATGATGAAGTTCAGTGCTCTGGACTGTTGAGGAGAGGTCACAGGGGTCCCATCTGTGCCAACAGTTTCATGCACACTGGAGCACTAACCGCAGGAATGATTTCAGTCTGTCTGACCCATAGGCACATTCTTCTCCTGGGAAATGTAGGTTCCAGTCTGCAGAGGCATGAGAAGGACATTTGTCTTGTCTCCTTTGTGATCCTGAACACCTGGGTGGAAGCCTCTTCACTTTTCATTTCTGTTGCCTTGTTCTGCAGTGTCAGTGGACTGAAAGGGAACCTGCTCTTGCTGCAGTTATCGTCTTTTCAGCAGTGGCAGAAATTCTCCTTTCCCCACATTTTTCACCTACCCCATCCCCTCATTTTATTCTTGGCTCTGCAAAAGCGCGATTTATTGCGTGAGTAGACACTGTGAAGATGAGATATATTGTGAAAAATTGCTGAAAATTAGTAGCAAGAATTGTAAGATGGATTTCACTTATTTCCCTGTAACAGTGATACATGATCTATTACACCTTGGCTTGGGCTCAGTTTCACTGAAGCTAATGGGAGACTTCCTGTTGACATATGTAGTCTTTGGATCAGACTTGTGGAGTTTTGGCACTTGTCAAGTGATAGCTAAATCTCAGCAAGTCTTGTGGCATAAAGGATTCTATTCAGATCTGTCACTGAGCGCCTGTTCCATTCCTTTCATCTTCTCATCTGCTCTATTCAAGTTCTTGTGCTGTTCTTGTTCCAGTAGTGCCTGAGTGCCCTCCAATGGTGCTCATGCTCCCACAAAGAGATAATAGTGATACCTGCCTGCTTCAGAGGGCCCCTTTCTGCTCCGCTTCATTTCCCTTCCACCTTGCAGACAGTCTGATTGTACCCTGTGGCTATTCTTACTCTCTTGTCAGCTTCAGAAAGGAAGAAAGAAGTCATTAGAAACCGACAAAAAATGTTAATTATATCATAAATCTCTGAAAAGAACAGCATTTTAGCAGTTTATTCTGATTTGAGCATGTGGCACTGCAGCTAAATCTGCTTTTCTTTTTCCTCCGAGTCTCTGAAAGCTGGGAAAAGATGGAGGAGGCAGCCTGGATTTGCTGCAGCTATCCACAACAATGAGTGACTGCAGATTCAGCATTTAAGCCCTAGACCTAATCAGAAGCAATATTTAAGTGAATACTGAGTTAATATTGTGAAGGAAAAACAGTTTTTCATTAGGCTAAAATACGTGTGTTTGCCTGCCTTTCCCCTCGTAGGGGCCGGAGGCAGCACTGGCACTGAGCTGTGAGCTTGAAGCCTCTCCTGCCCTCCTGGCTGCTGGGAGCACCTTCACAGTGTCTGTGGGTGTGTTTCCATCCTTCTGCTTCCCTTCCTCCAGACCCAGTTTCCAAGTGCAGCCAGCTCCCTGTACAGGGGAGAGAAGAGGGTTAATCCGATCCTTTTATCTTGCCCTTTGTCTAATTAAAACCACAACAAATGGCACAGTTTAGGTTTAAATGTAATTGTGTTTAATGAAACATTAAGGGCAATTAAAAGAGTTACCGTGGCAGCCTCTCTATACCCTCCAGGGTTATAATGGTCTGATGAAGTGCTCTTATTGGCTCTCTTGGCAGGGGGCTGTTAATTGCATTAGAAACTGATAGTGGCTTTCTTTTAATACTGGAGTTTCTCCGGGTATCTGACTCAGGGCTCTCCTGTGTGACCAGTCATTGGATGACAGGGCTGGACCGTAGCATCCCCACCTCCTTGGCAGAGACCACAGGTCTGGTCAGGGTGACAGCTGGGGCTGGGGGACATGCAGTGAAGCCCTAAGGTCCCCTCCTGCCTTAGTTGTTACTATCCTGGATTAATTGTTAATAGGAGGCAATGCTCACATTATTTCCCCCCAGGAAAAGCTGGGTTGGTATGGTTAGGTTAGTCTGAAAGCTGCCTGCACAAGGGACACCATGTTTAAACCCTGATTATTCATGCTCATAATATGCTATGTATTTACTAACAATCTCATACTCCTTTAAAGAAGGTCTCAGCACCTAGAGTTGACAACTGGAGTTTTTTGCCTACGAGAAATTTCTGTCTTCCTCTTCAAAACACAGCCTGAATGTAAAGCCAGTTTCTTATGTTTCAGGACTGAGTCATGCCTGACTCATGCAGCTTTTACAAACACAGCTGGGAGCTGGCATGGGTGAGGTAAACTGAGGCAGGGTGAGTGTGGGCAGTCCCCAGTGCAGCAGCTTGAGCTGCTTCTTTGTCTGTTGTGTGTCCAACTGGAAGCCATGGCTTAAACCCAAGGTTAACTGCTGCCTCCGGAGCGCAGTGTGGGCCTGAAGCAGCTCCGTGGCAGCAAGGCTGCCTTTGCATCCCTGACAGCATGACTGCTCTGTAAATCTTAGTAAGAGATCTCACAGCAGCACGCGTCCCCCAGAGACTGGGAGGGGAAGGGAATGATATATGAGGGAAACCTGTCTCCAGAGTCCTGCCATCTATTTCTCAACTCTTAAGAAAATGTTGCCACCGAGCTGCCTCCATTTATCTCAAGTAAATATGGAGAGAAACTTTTAAAATGAGAGGCTTTTTTATTTTTTTTTCCCAACAGAGGTTATTTTTAACACCAAAAGCTTTTTCTTTCCTCAGCACGTTTTTCCAGTTGTGCTGTTGTTTATTTCAGAAAGCACCTTCTTGTCTCTGCCTACTTCCTGCCCGACTCAGGTGCTTCCTGGGGCAGGGGGGAGCGCCTGCCATTTATCTGCACCCCCCAGTGCTCATCGTGATGCTCCAGCCTCACCACAGCCACGAGGGCTGACGGTCTCTTATCACTATTGTGCAGATGAGGAGCCAAAGCTTGTGGGAACCTTTGGAGCTGATGGCTCTCGTTTAGAAAACCTGTGGTCAAGTAGGAGCTGCATCTGGATCGCTTTTCTTGAGAAGCAGGGAGTTGTGAATTTGAGGTAATGGTTGTACTTTCCAGTACTTTTTGTACTTGGTGTTTCCCTGACCAACCTTGATACTGTGCTTGCAGTGGTAGTGCTGAGCACCCAGGGATAGCAAGATTGGTGGTGGCCAGACTCTGCTTCAACCTACCCTGGCCTCAGTGATGGGATGCAATTGGAAGGACTGTGATGATCTTCCTCTTTGCCAGCACTGAGATGGACAAAGAGGCTCATTTAGGGTTGTCAGTGTTCTCTGCTGAAAAGGACTTTTTCTCCAGATCCCAGAATATTCTGGAAGTGTTCCTACTTGAGTCTTCTGTTACTTCTTTTACAAACTTGTGGTTGCTGGGTGTCTACACATGATATCACCTTTGCCTCTTGGTCCCTGGCAGCAAGAAACCAAGGAAAACAGTATTAACTGAAGCTTTTCATGCTGCAGCCCTTGGAGTCTGCCTTGGGATGCTGCTTGGTAAATTCTGTGGGGAGCCTGGCTGTGCTTGACAAAGTGTTTGGGACAGCAGTATGGAGATGGTCTTCCTCTCCCTCATTCTTTCTGGCTCAAGACAGTTTTGTAGCAGCAGGAAACTTTCTCTAAGGGCAGCTGTTCTTGCCTTTTGCTTCACAGGGTTTAAGAGGCTCTCCTTGATGTCTGGATGACTACTCCTCCTTTAAGGAAGCTGTAGAGATTTTTGTGTTTCTTTTTTCTTTTTTTCCTTTCTTTTTCCTGGGGCTAGAAGCCTGTTGCACAATTCCTCGTGCTTTGACTACTCAGATTTTTCAATGCAGAATGTTTCCCAGCTTCTTCCTGGACCATCACTGTCCTGTAGAACAGCAAGCATACAGAAAGGGAAAGGGAGAATAAAACCACCCACCTCCCACGCTGGGCACGCTGAGCCCCATCATCACGCAACCATTCTGTTTCTGAAAATGCCCAGTTTCCTCTACATGCTCTTAGAGCAGTGCTGCGGGGATGGGGCATTCACGCTACTTAAATAAAGCATAATGATTTAAGTTTAATTTAAACAATAAAATGGCTATTAAACAAGTTATGCATTGACCACCTTACCATGCCCTCTAGCGCTAATCCTGATTAAGTGTCTTTATTACTTGGCTCAGTTGGCCTTTTTTAAACGACAAGGAAACACTTGATAGCACGAGTGCGAACTCCTTTCCTCTTGGCAATTATCTCCCTTCCCTACTGAGCTGTGCAGGAGGAGGGAAGAAGTGGGGGAAGGCAAAGGGAGAGCACATTGGCCAGGGGAGAAATCCAGCAGCACCTGATCCGTTTATCACATAGATGTGCCATGGTGAAGGCTTAATGGAGATTTAAATAATTCAGAGTACTCAGCCCCGCTAAAGCTGTATAATGAGCCTTCTGCACTGCGAGCTGCTGCTCGGCTGAGCATACGAGCAGGGAGGTCGCGTGGTTTTTTCATGCATAATTAAAGAGATAAAAGGGGATTTAGAGCAACAGTGTTACAATGAAGCATGCGGACAGAGGCTTCGTTTGTATTTAACTTGGAAATGCCAAACTGTTGTTGACTTGCAGAATGAGCTTTCCTATTTGCTCTTATTTCTTCTGTCTTTTTTCCCCTGTTCCTTGCTGTCCTGCCCCAGCTCCCCTCTGTCCCTTGGTTGTCTCTGGGGGGGGGAGGTTCACAGTGGTAATTATTTCCCAAATCAGGACAAAAGCTCTTTAGAGCAACCAGACACAAACAGAGAAGCCTTTTCCAGCATCTCCCATCTACTTTGTTCCTGCCAAAGGGAACCAGGTTCAGATGAAGAGACGGAAGGGTGAGCAGGGAAGAATCCTGGGGCCAGTAGGGTTCCTCAATGCTGCCATCTCAAGTCAACAGGAGGAGAAAATGGCTTTGTGTTGTCCTCTTCCTAGTGATGGTGGTAGGGTTAGAAAAGCTAAACTGGTTTTAAGGTTGATAGACAATGGTTGGAGAATGGGATTTTCACAGTTCTGCTGCAGGGTACGTGGATCAATGCATCAGGAGGTCCTTTCTGGCTTTTGGTCCCTAACAACCTCAGCAGGGGCTGTGGGGTGCTGTAGCAGCCCCTGGCTGATCCCTGTGCAGGTACACATCCTTCTGAGCTCTCATGTAATCCTCACTTGCTCTGTAAAATTCAGAGCTGTGAATGCAGTGCAACCATAAGCGCAAACTGCTGCACCCTGCCACCCTTTGTCCCTTGTACGTTGAACTCATTTTATCTTCAAGTAAACATGAGAAGGAACCCGTGGCCATGATATGCACTGCAGTGTCATGTGTTTGTTACAGGGTGAGAAGGGGAGACGGTGAGGCATCCCATACAGCCACTGTAATGGGAACATCCATCTTGTCGCCATCAATGCGCGCTCTCCATTTAGGAATTTCGAAAACACTTCTGTCAAATATCGCTCTCTGTGCAATCCTGTTAGTGGGGCTGATGAATGGAGTCTCAAATTAAGACCGATCCCTCTGATAACCACAGTGCTGTAGGAGAGTCATCTGCTCAGCCAGAGCTATTTATTATATTTGATTAACTGGGATGGCAATCTTCACAACCCACTGTAAATTGTATTAGGGGCACTCTGAGGCCCAGAAATGCAAATGAGCCTTCCCAAAGCACATATGCATCCATATAGTTTCTCTTAGCAAATGGATAATTTCCTCATGCTCATTGCAGTGGTGTTTTGAGAGCGACGTTGGAGCCTTTGAGGGGAGGGAGAGGAATGTGGGGACTCTGCTGAGAAAGCAAAGAGGAATTAATCCGGGTTGGTGACATGAGGCACTCCAGCTTGCACAGGAGCACTAACCCCTCATTTTCTGTTTGCTGAGACCCTGCATGGCAGCAGCTCTGGCAGATATTTTGGGAACACCGGGCTTTCTCCCTCCCAGCTGTTAGCCTGCATCCTACAGGTGTTCCCAGCCAAATGGGAGCTTGGGATGGATTGGCTGTGGCTGGTAATGCTGGAAATGCCTCCTAGGAGATTTGCCAGCAAGAAAGTTCCACAGACAAGGCGGGCCCTTCACTGCTTTTTTTTTTTTTTTTTTTAACCCTTCTCATGTGCAACTTTAAAAGTGCTAACAAACAGCACTGTTAGTGGTTTGCTTCCTTCTCCTGGCCATGTTTCATTTTATCATTTTCATAAGGGCTCAATTTTTGCATCGTGTACTCATTTACTAATATATGCTATATAACATTCTGCTATCTTCTGATCTGTGGGTTAGGCTCATCACACCTGATTATTGATTATTCTGTTTTAATAAACCCTTTATTAAGGGTTTATAAACCTTTTACAGGATAGTGTTGATATAAAATATGAGCTTAAATCCCAGTACCTGTTCAGTCAGTTTCCTACAATGTCTCTTTTCCTTTGGTGCCTTTCTCGTTGAATGCTTCCTCAGGATTTCTATTGAGCCAAGCTGCTGCGATGATGCGTGGCTACAAGGAATCCTTAACAGAGCTGAAGGTGCCCAGCAAGGAATTTGAATCTTCTTCAGCAGTTTGAAAAAAAAATCTCAACATGTTGAATGAAAATCTTATCTGGCCATGATAAGAATCCCTTGGTCCCCGTAATATAATGTAGTTTGTTTCTTGCAGCCTTGCAAATGCTTTTGTTATCTTTGCTTTGATTATTTTTTTTTCTCCTCTGCATCACTTTGATTTTTTTTTTTTCCCCTCTTCTCTTTCATCGTTGCTTGTAAATCCTTCCCCTGGTATAGATTAGTGTAGGGATGAGTGATAGATGCTGTCAGTAACAGAAGCTAATTTTACCCCTGATAATGGCTCTGTGATTTATAATGACTTGGCTGTGCTGCTGCAGACGTGCCCAGGGCCATCCTTCTGCCTGTGCTCAGCTCATGGGGCAGCATGGGCTCCAGCTGCAGGGGAGCTTGCTTGGTGCTGGCAGACTTCTGAGCAGGGCAGGATCTCTGCAGGTGCTTCTCACCTTGCTGGTACGCTGTGATGCCAGGCCTCTCGTTCTGAGCTGCTGTTTGTAAATACTGCATATGGAGTGCTGGGACTCTGCCATGCCCACCTCGCTGCCCTCTGAGACATCTCTGCTCTGCTGCAATTGCTGGTGGCTGTGTGACCCCATGAGAGTGCTGCAGCTTCTCCTGTCTGTCTTGTGCTGCAGAGAGGGAGGGGTGTCTCAGGACACAGTCTTTATCGATAGCCTTTGTTTTTTTGTTGTTATTTTTTTTTCCTACTGTGATTCAAAGAAGAATTCAAGAAGACCCCAGAGTTCCTGCAGACTAAGGTGTTTTACTAATATCCTTTGCATTTTGCTTTCTGTCTTTAGATGCTCCTCTTGTCTCCCTAAGTACATGAGATTTTTCCTTTGCACCAATGCCATTAGCTGGCACCTTGGCCCCTTCTGCAGGTGATATTTTGACATTCATGGCAGTGATTGAGTGCATCCAGTGAGGTGGCTTACCCTGGTGCTGTTCTCTCATTGCTACTGATGAGGCAGAGGTAGGACATCCCTTTTCATTTGAAGGATTTCAGGTGTAGCAAGGTTTACTCTTCGTGAAAGTGTTATTAGTTAGAGAGATGGAGAAAGGATGATTGTAAAAAGCTGCAACACAGCTGTTCCAGCCCGTTTCATTAGGGGCTTGGAGCAGCTGACTTCCTCTGATTGCTGGTGATTTTCTCAATTACAGCTGGAGAGGAACAGGGTGGCTGCGTTGCAGATGCCATCTGTGAGGCCAAGTCTGCTGGTACTTGCAGAGCTGCCATGCACTGAGCCTGTGGCAAGGCGAGCTCTGGCTATGAAATAGCCTGTGCCTGCTGGAGTCTTTGGGTGTTAATTCAGTGCGGCTTTGCTAATTTCTGGTGCGGTATTGCCGATCTGTATATGTATAGGCTAATTCCTCATTAGTAACTATTTCAGCCATTTTTCTCTCTTGCCTTCTCCACCAACTTCTTCTACCTGTAGTTTGGAATTATATTCTTTATCTCCTTTCCTTTTTTTTTTTTATGTTGTCTCTTGTATTTTCAATCAGAACTTCCCAGGTAGCTAAAAAGAAAATCAAGAATCTGCCAAAACATTCATCATGTCTTTTCTTTTCAGAATGGCATTAGCATTCAGGCCTGTTTCAGGACTCGCACATAGGAAATTATGCAACCCAGAGATGGGAGATTGAAAAGTCCTGTGAACACTGGTTTGAATTTTTAACCAAATTCCTGTCAGCTGCATTTCTTCCTTTTATATGTTTTCTTTCTATTAATATTCTAGTGAATGAGTTTACAAGAAACAATGAATTTTAAACAAAGCTTGGAAGACTTTTCCAGAGAATGTATTTCAAGTCATAAATGTGAATATATTCCCTGGGCTCCAAGTGAACCTGCCATTTGCAGAGCAGACGCGTGATGTTCATTCCTACATCCCAGATCAGCCAGAACAGCCTGCATTTTGAATGTTTCCAAAAAGCAGCTTAGGAGGAGAAAGATGTCTTCTTCCCCTGTTTTTGACTAGTAAAAACAAACAAGGAAAAATCAAAAAGCAGGGGCAGAATTCAATGAATGGTTTCTGGGTGCAGATTTTTTCGCTGCACTCGGCATGGGCGCAAGGCATGAGGGAAGTGAAACTTGGCAGTATAGTATGAAAGGGAGGAAGGTCACAACCTCTAGAGCCTTTCATGTTTGTGCAGGCTGTTCAAATTGAGCCAAAGGGTTTAAGTTAAATGAGCCTGAAAAGCCCAGCTCTGTCCTGAGTACTGCCTGTCTTCACTAATGCTGCCCTCTATTCACAAGCTTGGGGTGACTTTGCTGGCTCATCCCTTTTATGCTCCATCAGCTGAATATCCAGGTGGTGCTTGAGGTCTGGTTTGTCTGAGTAACGAAAGTAGGACTGCCTTGGCAGGGGAAGGAAGCTTTGTCAAAAGCAATGGAACTCACTGGGTGTCATCTCCTTGGTCCACGTGGGCGCTGACCTGTCTCTGGGTTCTCAGTAGACTCTTGGTAGCTGGGCCCTGAGAGCTGAAACCACTTTGCTCCTGCCTGGTGCTCCTGATGCTATCCCATGTCTTCCTCCCCAGCAGGAGCAAGGGGAGGTGGTGATGGTAGAATTGGCTAGGAAATGGGAAGAGGATATTGCCTAT